>CM031237.1:990492979-990907979 GCA_018340775.1 Taxus wallichiana var. yunnanensis | reverse complement strand
GTAATTGGGGCCAAAAACATATTATATAGTCATAAATTTTAAGTTTACATGGCTCAAATTGGTCCAAATTAGATCTCTTATTGGATTGATTAACTGATTGGTAGACTTATTCATATGTAATTATGGACAATTAAACCCCAAATCACATCATATATAGTCATAATCATGTTAATTAGGTTAAAATTGACCCAAATTACATCTTTAATTAAGGAAACCCAAAAATTAATTCAATTAATGATAAAATTAGAGAAAATTAAACCCCAAATAACAACATATTGTCACAATTAGGTTAATGAGGATCAAATTGACCCAAAATGCATCCTTGATTGACTTTGATTAAAATATTGGTTCAATCCAATTGAGATATTGCATACATGTTTCTTTATTCCATTACTTGCTAGAATGCCTTGTGTGGAACTATGATTTCAATTTATTTGGGATTTTTTAATGGGAGTATATAGTGGTTTTAGTCCATCTTCCTAATTATTATTTTTAATTAAAGAAAGTGATAAAAACATTTTGGGGCAACCGCATGATTATTCATCGACTTGGAGATGGTATTGTGAATGGCCCTCTTCATTATAACCATGTTGATTTCTTCATATTTATTTAATTATATGCAATCTATTTAAATAGAATATGTGTATTGAAGAATCTTTATTCACCTCATTTTCATGTATTATTGGCCTAATTTGCATTGTGTTTCAACTACAACCACAGGGGCCTTCGTATATCCACGTCGTAGCTTACATAAATAATGATCTCGAATCATCATCATTTCTCTGTCAACAAACATGAAGGTAGCCATGAGTATTTACAACTTTCTCAGTTTATGTTTATTTGCAATGGTAGCAAATGCAGTTGTCATGTACAAAGATCCACTCCATGTGCTAAATAATTTTAACTTTTTGTGTGTGATTTTCAGGTAAATATATCTTTGGTAGGAAGGGTTTCGCCCTCACTCGTTTAGTGTGGAATATTAAATTCTCTGGAGAACACAATTCAGACTGTACAACTAGAGAGAGCAGTTTGTATTCGTATTTCTTCTATTTTACAGATCTGGTAAAATCCATCATACTGTGATTGGCCAGATGGAAGCTAATATAGTCTACTATTATCGTTGTGAGGGAAGAGGGGGATTTGGGGATTTGTGTTTTCTAGTGCCTGAAGTGCTGAAAGTGAAGAGCATTTTGGGGATGAGTACTTATTTGTTTCTTTTTGTCTTCCATTGTTTGCCATTGTATACGGGCTTTGTCCTATGTTTGTGCAAACACTTGTTTGTTGTTTTTGACTATGACAGCCTTGAGTTTCTTGTGACATTGTGAGAGATGTCCCATGTTTGTAACCCGCTTTGTGTGGCTTACTTATTTTCTTGTGTGTTTACATTTACTACATTGTATGCGTAGCTTACACATGCTTTCTATATGCATGCATTGTTTACACTTGTCTTTGGCTAGCCTTCTTGTTTGTGCGTGCCTTGGTTTATACCAAGAAATTTCCAGGGTACATAGTTCGAGTGTGTTAGGTCCTCTTTAAGTTCCGCATTCTCATATCGGTGATGTCGCATGCACCCCCGAGAGGGGGCATCATTGAGGGTTTACATACTAACACAACGTATTTACACACTAACACAACTTATTTACACATGTTAAGTATAGTGCACTTTCCGCCCTTTGCATTGTGGGTCTACATACAATGAGTGGGTTCATACCAGTCTAACAACCCCATACACAAAATTTTTTACAGGACATGGTTCCATTAACATTTCTCGGGAAGCGATTCAGTTTGGAGGTTCTTGTGGGTGTGCCTATCTACACTACTTCGGCCAGTCGCGCTAGATTGCCCAAAAAACCGGGACAGTACAAAGATCTCTTCACATAAATTTCAGCGGAGCGGTCAAAGGTGGAAAACACAAAGCATTTCCTCCCTACACTTCTTCAGCGGTGGCATGAGATCGCCCAAAAAAAACTCACAGCAGTACAAGATATCCTTCTACACCCTTTTTCTCGACATGGATTAGGTGCACATGTTCCATTTACACTTTCCTTTTTACATATTTTACATTTACGTATTTTACACATTTCTATACACGTGTATTTTACATAGCGTTTTTACATACATACATATTTGACTACTTGATCATTTTCTCCTTGCAGGTCCGGCCGTATGAGAAATAAACAGTCAAATTGGGGGCAACAACAACAACAAAATTCCACGATGGCACATGCCTTACTAACCATGTAGGTACATTACACATTGCAATAACTACACACGCGTTTCTCCCTAGGTTCACTCTCATCACTTTTTCTATGTGCATTTTTCATCTATAGTTTCCACACTGCTTCATCTTCTTTTTTTATCATTCCATGCATTTTTTTACTCCTTCGACACATTTTCTACTACACTCTACATGGATATCAGGTATGTATCTCTATCTAATTTATGTTATTGAGATTTCTGCTCACTAATATAAAGTGGGGGAAAAATGTAGTCACAAAATTATGCACTTTAGGCATTATTTAGCCCGATCTCATACTACAATTTATAAGGTTCTTAAGTGAAGAAAGTAATAATTAATCCCATCTTGTGGCCATCTCCTTTTATCTTTTGTTTCGTCATTCCCACACATTTTTATATACATGCCCAGTATATTTCAGCACTTTCCCGTCATTTTAGCCTAAAGCGGGGTGCCTAAACTGTATTAGGGCACCCGGTCCCACCCAAAACTCCCCATCCTTATTTTTCTTTCCCACCTCTTTTTGGGCTCTTTTTAGCATTTTTTATCCTTATCTTTTTCTTAGTCACCATGGTAGGATTAATTATGAAATTAGAGCAAGAGAACTTTATATATATATATATATATATATATATATATATATATATATATATATATATATATATATATATAAAAGTTATGAGACCCCATAATGAGGGTTATAACATCACTTACTACTATCAATCCATCTAGAGTTACATACATTGTGCATCCACATAGTTCCATGTATCAAGGCTAGGAGATCTGCATCAACACACACTTCATAGGGGAGGGATTCTATTCTATTTCATGCACATATACTATTACATTTTTTGCATTTAGTTATTGCTCGCTACTTCACAAAGTGCAACTAGCACAAGAGAACCTAGGGCACGACATCAAAACACACACGAAACTACATTTGGGTCCGAAATGTACTATGCAACGCTCGATTTAGTAAGTCCACTTTGTTGTTGCGAGATGAGGTCGATCGACCCATTCATTTGCATCTTTTATTTTTTAGGGTTTTGATACTTCTTTTGTCTCTTACAGGTCTTCAACTTCATCTTGATATATTCGGCACATTTGGTGTAGTTCAACGAATCCAGTGTGACAAGAAGTGAAGGTTACGAACATCTTCCAAACCAAAAAGAACCGGGTAGTGAGAATTTTCGAGACCAAAGCACCTATTCGCCATATCGGGCACTCCGGTACTCTCTGGCGCTCCGGTCTACTCATAATGTCCAGATCCACTCTTTTCAGGACCTTTGTGCGAGTCATTACATTATCTATATTTTCCGTCGGACTGTGACACCTATGACAATCATCCATAATCAACTAAGTTCATTCCTTACCTTCATCTTGCATATTAGGGTTTTATTTCTACTATTTCAATCATTTTAATCATTTTAGTCACTTCATATTACTTTAGTGCATTTATTTACAACGTTTATGTCCTCCTAGATTATATTAACTATTATTACATTTCCCCCATATTTTAGTTAATTTTAGTTAATCATTGTGCTTTGTAATTGTTGATAGATCTATCTCGCCTTTTTGTATTTTGTTTTGAAAATCCACTTGTAGCTAATGAACTTCTTTCCTACAGGAAGATCGACAAGTTCCCATGTTTGATTCTGAATCAAGGAGTCATATTCTACATCCATGACCTTCTTCCACTATGGTTGAATTAATGTCTCATGAAATGTATCGGTTCGGTCTTTATCAACCACTTGAACTCATGAGTGTGAGATTTACCTCATTTCTCGCTTGTCTTATCATTTTGACTCTTAATGAAGTATCTAGAAGAGAGTTCAGGTGGGAGTCCCTCATGGTGCTTTGGACCCACTTCAAATGTTGACATTGCTGCTAATGTGAAGAATTATTTTCCAAATTACCAAGATCAATAAACAATTCTCCTTGCAGCTCATCTTTATTTTTGAAGAATCCTTATGCACATCATTTGACTATGAGAGCAATGTATGAGAGGAGGTCGGTATTGAATCTTATCTCGGTGGAAATGAGTCAAATGATGAATCGTCAAAAACCACATCTCTACTCTCATATATCTTCTTTTTCTTAGGATCCATGAGACAATATGCTTTTGAGGTAGTACTGTACCCCAAATATATGCACTAGAGTGTCTTTGCATTAATCTTATTCCTCTTCTTATCCGAGAGATGCATTTATGTCGTATAACCAAATAATCTCAAATGAGAAATCAAAGGCTTATGATTACTTCATACCTCTTCCGGTGTCT
The DNA here is from genome assembly GCA_018340775.1 of Taxus wallichiana var. yunnanensis. Taxonomy (NCBI): domain Eukaryota; kingdom Viridiplantae; phylum Streptophyta; class Pinopsida; order Cupressales; family Taxaceae; genus Taxus; species Taxus wallichiana. The sequence continues at coordinate 990,903,465 of CM031237.1, read as the reverse complement.
TTTCCTACAAGATATTTTTAGGTGCTTGGTTCAAAATATGTACATATGTTTGGACCGCTTTAGCCCAAAATATGTTCTCTAACTTCGTAGTGGAAAGCATGCAACGAGCCATCTCTATGATAGTATGATCGCGACGTTCGCAATGTCATTCTACTTGGGGAGTATAGGGGTTAGTCTAGTGTTGTGTGATGTTGTGCTCCTTCAATAATGCCAATAATTTATTTGACATGAATTTCCCCCTCGATTTGAGTGGAGGACAAGAAGGTGTTGTCGATCTGTTGAAATACTCGCTTATAGAAGATCTAAAAATTATCAAATGTTTCACTCTTCTTTTAGAGAAATAACACCCATGTCTTGTGAGAATAGTCATCAGTGAACAACTAGAAGTATTGAAATCCCTTAAATGAAGCGAGAAAGGGTCCGCATAGATCGGTATGCATGACCTCGAGACAGTTCTTGGCATGGAAGGTACTCGACTCGAATGGATCCTAATGTTGTTTTCCCGCTAGACATCCAAGACAAATAGGTAATGAATGGGAGAGTGGATGAAGTCCTCGTACCATCTGCTTAGAATTGAGCTGATAGAGGGAGCCGACAGAAATATTCCCATATCGATAATGCCGAGAGAAATGGACTCAACTGTGGGGTTAGATAAAGAAACGCAGAGAGGATGAAACTACATCTAATACAAATAAACGATCCTTCAAAAAAGATATAGAAAGTATCATACCTTCTTGTGATATCAAACATGATTTAATTCCTTTCTGGACCATGAAATCCAACTTGAGCTTGTGATTCAATAGTTGAGAGACAAACACGAGATTTGTGGTTAAGCCCGGAACATAGAGCACCATCGTGAGAGTAAAATGTTTTGTCTGAGAGGGATGGTGACATTGCCTATTACTTCTACAACATACTCCTTGTGTAGAATTAAAGACCGATCTCCACCGGGTTGACCGGTCAATGAATCAAACAACTTCTTATTACTCATAATGTCCTTGCTGGCCTTAAAGTCAATCAACCAAACACTCTTTGATGGCTGTAATGTTTAGGAGAGTAGAACAACATCATCTTCGTGTAATGCACCGAAATTTACTTGATTCTAGTACCTCCTCATCTGAGTCATCATCTAGTTGTGCTATGACATGTCCTTTCTACTTCTTTTGGCTAGAATGCCACTTGGATTTATGTGAATCACCACGACCGAGATGTGATCTCTTCTCTAGAACATTCTACCAACTATTCACGGTGTCATGTGTAATCATGGTGTAGATGTGACACCATCGATTCAATTTTTGAGACTTTTTTTTTGTTGTTGCTTATGCTATTGTCCCTTGCGAGGCTTATGAATCCTCTGCTACCTCAAGATCAATGATTTGTCTTCAAATTCTTTGTGCACTTTGTCTGGATGGATTCTTCCTACTATAGAAATTTTACTAGCTCGAAAAAGGTCACCTATTTTTTATGATGGTTAATGTGGTGATGAATTTCCGGAACTAGGAAGGAATATATTACAGTGTGAGAGGGATAAGAAATTTATCTTCCACCAATTCTTTGTGTGCTCCAAGCTCTGCTCGTAGTTCTACCACACGATGCAAGAATTCCTCTACTTTCTTGCCTTCTTTCATACTCAATGTATGAATCTTTGATTGGAGATGGAGGATATTTGTCAAGTTATTTGCTTCGTAGATGGTGGAGAGAGTATCCCAAGCCACCTTTGATGTCATTGCATCTCGTATGTGTGGTTGCACCTCATCGAAATGTTGAGAGTGATCAACATCAAGGATTTTACATCGGCCTTGTCATAATTCATTTTCTTATCTCCGTAGGTGGGACGACGACTATCTAGTGATGATCTCCTAGAGATATTCAAAAAGGAGAATAGTGCACATCTTCATCTTCTAGGTGGCATAATTAGGCCCTTTCAAGAGTGAACAACATACACCAATTTCTTTGGTTCAAACATTACTTTTTATTCATACAACGGGATGGAAAATTTGCATCTTTGTGTCGTTTCCACACTTCTTATTGTCACCGTAGGTTAAGGACGTTCTCCTTCACACATGTATTTTTATTGCTCATTCTTCCTTCCTATGAATGATGCCAAAAATAAACATGTATGCACTAAAAGAGAAGAAAATAGAAAAAACCAGGAATGACAGATGCCAAAATAATTCTTATAAAATGATCCAACAAGAAATAAAAATATTCACATGCCTTTATTGCACATTTCCACGCTCGATGCTCGATCCATGCAGGTCTCCTAGTTGCTTACGCAAGTCGGATCCCGATCCTCCTCATTTGGTTTACCGCATAGGGTATAGGTCAACACGTCTTACGTAAAATTTGTTTACTATAGGTCGCTTTAAACTTCCACACCACCAATACTTGTTATATGTTGCACGTCACTCGTGCTGCACCACTATGATAAAAGAAGTTTATTTATTGGTTTCAACAACCACATTTCTTCTTTTATACTAAACCAGGTTTACAAGCAACCCCAACTAGATAAAAATGAAAAGCTTGTAAATCAAATAACCACCATAATGCTTTACAAATTAAGGTTCATTCCCAATTAATCCAAGTGCTTTTTAGTGAAAAACTAAAGTTGCTTTTGATTCTCAAGATCACACAAGGTGTAAGAGAAGAGGATACACAAGCTTTAGCCTTAGTTTTTTATCAAATGAAAAGCTCTTAAACTAAAGGATCATAAAATTCCATATGAAAAGTTCACTCCCTTAAGCATAAAATGGATAATGAAGTTTCCTACTTACTCTAATGTTAGCAAAAGAAGGTTTAGAGCTGATTTTGATTCTCAAGATCACACAAGGTGCAAGAGAAGAGCATATAAAACCCTATCCCAAACTCATACAAAGCATGAAAACAAAATTAATTCATCAAACCCTAAGTAAATGTGTTAGAAAATCTACTCTAAATTAGAAAACCTACAATAACGAAGCTAAAAACCCTAGAAAAATGACAGAGCATAAAGAAACAACAATTGAAATTTTGAAGTTTGAGCCAAATTTACCTTAGAATGCCAACACGCTCCTCGGGAAAGCAACACATCCCGATAGCGATAGCGCGCCTCATACAACACCGGTGTGGCATAAAATGTACCATCGCACCTCTGTCAAAATCACACAATTGATTAATGTGGCGTGGCCGGTGATGTGTCGGCGCACACTTCAAGCATTAGTGCGACCTTTACACGAGAGGAAAATTTTCAATAGAACACGAGTGTCTAGAGAAGTGTGAGCACGACATTTAGAACGTGAGCGCGACCTTGTTGGTGTGAGCACGATCTTGAAGATGTGAGCATGCACCTTCCTGTAGGTGGTCAAAACACGGGTTTTGACAAGAAAAACTGATAAAGCTCAAATCTTTGACTTTTTGATGTAATTTTGACAACACTTTACCTCCTTAGATCCTACAAAGAACATGAAAATAAAGCATCTACTACTAATCTAGTTTAAATAACTATCAAAATTTGAAATTAATCTACAAAACTAATCTAGAAATCTTGAAAGATGAATGAATGCAATGGGGAATTGTCCCACCAAGTCGTGTAACCGATAACTACTAAAAATTATTTCAAAGCCAAATTGCTAGACTAACACCACATAGTCTATTAACAAAGCTAGGAATTAACAATAATGACATCAATGATTAAAGCAATGGAACACTTAAAATAAATAACATGATATATATCAATCTTAGCTAAAACATGCCTACTTAGTATGAATTGCTAACTAACATACACCTAAATAGATCTAAGAGAAATCAAATTATTGTTTGTTGCTACTCCACAAATGGTGAGAGGATCTCTCTAAAAATGATTACAAGGCCATATTATATATCCATCTACTAACCAACATGAAGAATGGATGCAAAGATGCAGCAAGCTAATCCAAGAAGGAAGTAAGGCTCTTAATCATATTTGTTATATGATATACTAATCAAAGTATGGTGTAAAGTTTAAAGGTATGTGGTTAGTCCTTATTGTTTTCTATTTGGGGAAAACTTACATCTTGGTGCATGTGGGACTAAAAGTACAAAGTAGATTAAGGTTTTCTAATCATGATTAGTGAATTAACAAGTGATTAGGATGTGAGGATCCTTAATCAACCACTTAGGGTCAATTAAGAGGCTAGGATAAGCTTTTAAAGCCTTCTAAGATGTCTTGGAGGGAAATGGGGTGATTTTGAATGGTTGGAAGAGGGTTTAAGCCAATAATAGGGTTTATTGACCAAAACAAGGGTAAAATAAGCTTAATTAGCTAATAATCGCTAATTCTTTGTTCGAAGAGGATTTTTACTTACGATGTGTCGTAAATTGACATTTGAAGGTGAAAGAGGTTAGGTAATTGACAAAGTGTCGTTAATTAACCAAAATGGTAAGAAATATTAGTTAATTAGTGGAAATCACTAATTATAATGGAAATAGTAAGAATGAGAGTGATTAGTGTGCTTTTAGCAATAAGATTGCAAAAGCGGAATTTAGGTGTCTACAAATATCTTAAAATTATTTTTCCAGCTTGCCAATGAGAATCCTTTGGGGATTCCATAAACCTAGAAATAAGACTTACACCATACATGATATCATGCCTTGTAGCTATCAAATACATCAGGCTACCAACAAGTCTTTTGTACATAGTTGGATCAATATTACATCCTTTATCATCTTTACTTAGCTTCAATCTGTGGAAAATGGTGTTGATGCTAGCTTGAAATTTATCATACGAAACCTTTTCAAAATATCACTTTGGAATATTTTGATTGACATATAAAAATACCATTTTATGATTGACTCACTTTTATGCTAAGAAAATACTTCATTAGACCCAAATATGTCATTTCAAATTCTTTCTTCATTGATGTCTTAATCAATTCAATTGACAAATCTCCTGCGAATATTAGATCACCAACATATAGACATACAATTAGACTCTATTCTTGATCATTCATCTTGATGTATAGTGTTAGCTCACTATTGCTTTTGCTAAATTCATTTTTCAAAAATAAGAATCAATCATGCTATACCATGCTCTTGGAGCTTGTTTCAAACCATACATGGCTTTCGTCAATCTATATACCTTGTGTTCTTTACCTAAAATTTCATATCCAGGTGGTTTTAAAACATAAACCTCTTCTTCTACTATTCCATTCAAAAATGTAGACTTGACATCCATTTGATATACTTTCCAATTTTTTGAGTTGCTATTATTACTAAAAATGATTCGGCGATTATGTCAGTCGAGCTACTAGAGCAAAAGTCTCATTGTAATCAATTCAGGTTTTTGTGAGAAACACTTTACACCTAACCTAGCTATATGTTTTTCAACATTTCCATTTGCATTGAATTTTGTCTTGTAGACCCACTTTATGCTAATTACATCCTTTCCTTCTAGAAGGCTCACAAGATCCCATGTATGATTTTTTTCAATAGAATCAATTTCTTCATCCATAAATTTTACCCATTCTTCATTTTCAAATGCATTTTCAAAATATATAAGATCATCATGAGAAAATAATTCAAAATTAGAATATCAATCAAAATTCTCATCACCTTGAATTTTTTCATAAATCTCCCTTAAACTTCTTGTCTTTTAAGGGTGTCCTTGAAGTGAGAACTTTGTGTTGTCATGATGGATCGATATGTCACTGCGAGGAGACTTTGAATGTGAAGAATTACCTCTATGCCCTGATGCTTCATGAGGATTTAAATTTGTTGGAGGGGATGAAAATCCACTTGAGATATCTCTTGTGATGATTTTTGAAACTGGAGTGCTATTTGAAGAAGATTTCACTGCATCGATCCTTGAGGTGCTAGATGAACATTTTGTGTGCTCTTTTCATCAAACTCATTCTCATGATGAGGTATTCCTATAGTGATAGTTGCTAACTTATCAATACTTCCATCCCATGTTTGTTCTTCAATGAACTCAACATATCTACTAATAATAGAATTCTTTGTGATGGGGTTGTATAATTTATAGGATTTTGATTGCTCACTGTAACCTACAAAAATACATCTTTCTCCTTTATTATCCAATTTCTTCCTCCTCTCATTTGCAATATGAGCATAAGCCACACATGCAAAAACTCTTAAATGTGAAACACTTGTGTTTCTTTCCAATCTATGCTTCTTGAGGAATTTTATCCTTCACAATTTTTGTTGGAAATTGGTTCAAGATGTAAACCACATAAGCTACTTTGCTTCAGCCCAGTACTCATTTGGTAAATGTTTGGCTTTCAACATACTTCTATCCATTTCCATAATTGTTCTACTCTTTCTTTCTGCCACACCATTCTGTTCGTGTATACCTTGTCATAAATTACTTTTGAATCCCATGAAATTTACAAAAATTTAGGAACTCATTTTAAATGTACTCTCCTCCTCTATCCGATATTAACACCTTCATATAGTAACCACTCGATTTTCAACCATGGCCTTAAAATCCTTGAACACACTAAAGAATTCGACTTATGTTTCAAGAAATAAACTCAATTTTTCTACTCAACTCATCTATAAAAGTCGAAAAATACATACTTCCTCCAATTGATGGTGTTTACATAGGTCCACATAGATATGAATTGTAGTGCCCACATTTTTATAGCTCCAGTTATCTGTTGGTTCCTTTATGCATAGACATGTTTTGACTGAGACTCTGATATATTTTGGACATTATGCTATGTTATTTATCCTCATGGACATTATGGTATTTTGGGGCGCATAGCGCCAATTGGACTAGATTAGTATATTGATATATTCCTTATGATGTTGATAACACTAACATAGTTACATGATAGTGAGATTTATTGGTTAGATGTTGATTCTTGTAGTCGATTTGATCAATGATATAATTTTCTGCATTGAATAATGATAACTCATGCTAGCATAGGTGTATGTCGTTGTAATTATATTTGTGGATGATTTATGATGGACCATGTGTATAATTGTATGCGTTGCACTATCATTTGTATAATGATGTTAGAATAATATAAGTTTGATTAATTTTGTGATGAGTAGATGATGTTTATTGTATTGGATAGATGCGGTTAATGTGTGCAATGAGTGTGCAGGTGACAGGATTATAGGAGAACGTGGGTTTCAAGGCAGCTACGCAATTGTGCACAAGCGGCCCACGGGCTAAGTCCTAACCATGCTAAATGTTTGAGGCCTTAGAGTAGGTGTATTAATTGGGCACCATGAGTGAACCCTCAATTGTAATGTATTTATGTCTTGTAAAATTAATTATGTTTAATAGGGTGTGTTTTATTAAGTAAACTAGTTTATAAGTTTAATGATCTCATTTTAATTTAAGTGATGGTTTTGGGTAAGTGTGTGTGTGTTGGTAGAAGGGATTGGGGCCACATGTGAACCTTGGGTAGACCCCACACCTCTACCCTTGTGCCCAGTGTGCTAAACCCAAAATTGGGCTATTTTGGGCATTTTTAGTAACCCATTTTTAGTTTGGGAGTTCACTTAGCATGAAAATGGGCCCTTGGACCCTACCTAATAGGTAGGGGGCTTATTTCCAAGGATTGGAGGGAGTTTTCCTCCCATTTTTCCTTCCTTTGGTCACATCCATGTAAGGTGGATGGGGAAGTGTGTTTTGTTAAAAGTTGCTCCACTTTGTTTTAATTACATTTTTAGTATTTTGGGTGTTAAGGGCTAAAAGGTGAGTTTACTTTTACTTATTTGGTTTTGGGAATCTTTGACTTGAGGAAGGAGGGGGTGACACATTTCACTTTCCTATTGGTGAGGAAACTTTTGGGTTCCTCTTGATGTTCTTCCTCATGGTGACGGAAGGGACTTTTTCCTAAATTTTTTTGGACTTGGAGAATTTTAGGGAGCTTGAGGATTGCTTGGACAAAGTGGGAAAAGATCAGAATCTTGGAAGATTGTAGAGGTATGATTCATAATCCCTCTTTCCTTGTTGTTGCTTGTATTGATAGCTATGCATTTGTCAAAAATAAAGTGTGTGAAATTTTATGTTGTTAAGATTGTATGAAGAATGTAGTCTTGGTTGTTCTTTTTGTTGTTTTGTTTTACTCTCCACCATCATATGGCTTGATGGTTTTTGGAGAATGTAGGGGAAGAGAGAGGGATTTCCCTCTCAAACCTCATGGTTTGTTGGTCAAGCCATGAAGGTTCCTTCTCATCCCCTCATATGGTTTGAGGTGGGAGAAAGGTTCATATGGCTTGAACCTTTCCCCATTCTTGGGAGGAAACCCATTGGGTTTGAAAATCCTCCCAAGAAGGATTTCATTGACATAAAGGAGAAATAAGGAGGATGAATGTTGGGAGAAATAAGGAGGTTATAAAATATGTATTTGGTGTATCTTATGGTTGGACACTCTTGTTTTGGGCATCCTATTTCTTCTCTTCCCCCTTTTTGTGAGGGTGATCTTGTTTCTCCTCATAGTGTTGTCTCATCATGTGTATTATGTCTAAGTGTTTAAATGTTTCTATGTATTCTTGTTGTGTTTATCCCCTTTATACTTGTGCACATTGTGGAAGTTAGTTCCTCTCTCCCATGGGCTTAGGGGAGGCTAGCATGACTTCCAACCATGGAAAGACATGTGATGATGCCTATTGGTTGGGTGGTAAACAAGATTTTTCTCCTTATGTTGGATTCTTGAAATCTTTTGAAGTTGGAGATCATGTGGTGGAAATTTGGAGTCTCTTTCAACTTGGCCTCTCCTTGGCATCTTCATTATTTTGAGGACATTATTCTCATTGTATCTTTATGAATGTGACTATGTGAAGCCTTCTTGTTCTTGTAAAACACCTATTTTGTATGTGATGTTACTTGTAAACTTAAGTCATATTGCTTGAGAAATTTTCCCTCAATATTGCAAGGATCTTGTAAAAAGGTTGTCTTGAATAGCTATGTAATTTAGCATATTTTTACAAATGTGAACCTATGCCTTGGAAAAGAAAGTTTGTGAAATTGATATGGAAATCTCTTCATAAGAATTTTTGCAACTCTATTTTGGAATGAAAGTTGTTTATTGGAACCATTGTATTACAAAAAGGAAACAAAGTGTCGTTATTCTTAGCATTGAAAGAAAATTGGTTTTATTCCTTGTTGGATATCCTTCTTGTTTAAAAATCTGAAATATTTACCATGCTTACTTTTAAAATGAAACCAATAAATAATAATAATAAAAAATTGATGGCACTACATTTGGTATCAGAGTCGTGGTTCAAACACACGGACTCTTTGGGTAATTTCTGTTTTATTTTATTTTTATTTTTATTGTTTTGTTTAAAAAAAAAAAAAAGGAGAAAAGTAATATATGTTGCAAAAATTTGAAATACCATTTAGTTAGTTCATTTGAAGGAAAGTTAGTGTTCATGGAGTTTTAGGATTTATTTTAAATGGTTATATTATCATTTTTATAATAGTTTTTGTCTTACAAGTTTGGTATTATTAAACAAAGAAATGAAATCGATTATTATTTTTTTAGCTTATGACAATATCTTTTTCTAGAATATTATAAAACAAAAATAACAAAAAAATTTATCATTTAAGGTATAGTCTATAATATTGATTCGGTTTCGGTGTTAAACAAACAAATATTATATATATTATATAGTATATATATTATACTATATAATATATAGATTTGAATATATATATTAAAATAATAATAATAAATAAAATAAAATTTTAGCTTTAAACGTATAAAGTTAAAATTAAACTAAAAAAATAGGTTGGGGAGGGCTGAACCCCTCCCCAACTCCCTACGAACCCCACACACATGCAGCCCCCACACGGGCTCCACGCCGACCTCCGGCTGCATGCGGCACCCAACCGCCGCCGCCCCTCCACTCTGTCTTCGCCCCTTCCCATGTTGCTACCACCCACTGCCCCCCCTCAACCTACGCCCCCCTATCCTCCCTCCATGATGTTCCCTGCCACACCCCTACCACCAAACCCCAACATCCCCCTCACACACCCTTCCTCCACGCCGCATCCACCGCCCTTCCACCTCGGATCCCTTCACACAGTCCTTTCCCCACCGGATTTGCCCTTCCACGCAGCCACTCCTTAAAAAAACCACGGCCACACCTTACCAAAAACAATACATGTATAAAAAAGAGGGGGTTTTGGAGGTAGGTAGCTCCTCCACTGCGAAGAAATAAAATGAAAGCTAAAAGAGAGAAAAGAAAACATAGAGAAATTTAGGGCAACTTTAGGGTGGATTTGAAATCAAGGGCCAATATTGGATTTGATCCTAGGGCTCTCCTTCAATCCTACTTTTATTTAAGACATGACATTTTAAAGGGATTGGAAATAATTTAAGAGGGGTGTGTGGGTAAAAAAAAATTAAAAAGGGGAAATCAAATTAAATTAAAAGGGGTGTGTAGGAAAATTAATTAAAAGGGGGAAGACTAATTATTTACAAGGGGTGTAAACTTTTATTTATGACCCTAGGGAGCTTAATAGAGTAAAATAATTAAATTATTATTGGGCTAGTGTTTATTTGATTTTGGGTAAATTAATAATTAATGTAAATTAATTATTAATAGAAAGGGAGAAGCATTAAATTAGTTAGGAATATATATTTTAATAATAACCTTGTAAAAAAAAATACATATATTAATATTAACAATAATAATAATAATATATACATAAACCATTTTTAATTTTTTTATTTTTTTTACCTCAGTGCGGGATGGCACCCAAGAGGGGACGATCGGCTAGAGGCTTGGGACGTAGTGCACCTACGCGGGAGCCACCGACACCCGAATTTGGACCTCAGATATTAGAGGCCTGCGGCCCGGGTGATAGGCGTCGTGTAGCGAACGCCTTCCACCATCGCAGTGTCGAGACAGGAGGACATTCAATTGGGAGACGAGGAGTTGATTGGCGAGGACGCACATTCAGAGCCACCTGAGCACGATACCCCGAGACGAGAGAGGTCATGCAACCCTTCCATCCTTGGCGAGAGGATGGCCTTGTTCCATCGCAGTCGATCACACAGCTTCAAGGGACCATTTGGAGATAGGCGACCCCTTTCACCTATTAGACCACATCGCTAGGATCGAGACACAGGCAGTGTGATTCGGGGCCTTCTTCGCCTTCAGCCACCTACTTATACTGGTTTGACAGATGGCTTTGGGGAAAAGTCCTGACTCCTTAACCTAGATAGTTGCTTTGGTTTGCACTCTCACGAGAGCAATGTCAAAGCCAAGTTTGCCATACACCTCCTCCGAGATGTAGTAGGTGTTTGGTAGAGGAATGAGGAGCAGAAGCTCCATTTGACTCGAGATACAGTGACTTGGGAGATGTTTGAGGAGTGATTCAAGGCTCGTTATATGTCGAGCATTTTTACGAAGAGGATTGATGAGTTTCACGACTTACGACAGGGCTCTAACACACTGGCATAGTATGAGAGTAGATTCCTAGATCTTCTGCGGTATGTGAACTTCTGCATGATGAAAAATTACGAGTAAAGCTGGTTTATTTGGGGCCTGAATGCAGATAAAGTAGGAGTAGTTAGGATGTTATCTCCTCCCACACTTGAGAAGGCCGTAGAGAAGGACTACTTGGCTAAGGAGAATAGGACCAAGGCACAGGAACTCCGAGATAGAAACAAGAGAAAATTTCAGGACAAGATTCGGGCTTTTCAGAGTCAGAGGACACGGGGTGCAGTACCACCCCTTAGAGGAGGATTCTGGTCTCCTCTAGCAGTATCGAGAGCTCCACTATACCCACTGCAGCGGGACATATAGTATCGGGGACACCAGCCTCGGAGGGTAGCGGACTCGAGCTTTCAGTGAGGCGGGTCTAGAGGTGGTTTTGGTGGATCTAGGGACAGGAGGCCGGGTACTCATCACTCACAGCCAACCCACTAGCGAGCATGCAGCCTGTTAGGGTTGGGTGCGGAGTTCGATTCACCGAGCATAGGAGGGACCCCATCTCAAAGGGGTATAAGAGGATGTTTTATTTGTGGGGCTCTAGACCATTATGTGCATATGTGTCTCGCACAAGCCCACTACTACGGATATGCAGAGAGCTCCTAGATCCGAGCAGATGGTGGGTGACGTGGGACATGCCCATCGTGTATATGTAGCGGTTGACAACCGCTAGGCTGAGCATCAGGCCACAGTCATTGAGATGACAGGTACTATTAGGGGTATTTCTATCTCAGTACTTTTTGATTCAGGTGCTTTAGATTCTTTTGTATCTCCTTCTGTAGTAGACCAGTGTGGGCTAGTGGTGGCTAGGCAACCAAATAGTTGGCAGGTTGAGTTGGCCTCTGGGGCTAAACTCACCGTGGACTCGTATGTGGAGATTTGTGTACTTTATTTAGGAGTCTTCTCCACTACACTTGACCTCTGAGTTATTCCTCTAGGATCCTATTAGGTTGTTTTAGGTATGGATTGGCTCGAGGCTCATCGAGCCAAAGTAGATTGCAAAAATAAGGTCATTGAGTGTTAGGATGATCTTGGGAGTGCAGTTGTGATTTCAGGTATGCAGAGACCTATTTCCTTGCTTATGATCTCGACTAAGCAACTCAAGTGGAGCATGCGTAAGGGTTGTCATATTTTTGCTATCACCATCGGTGATCATTCGAGACAGTACTCAGAGCATTCACCCCTTGATGATCACACGCTTTTGAGGGAGTACGCAAATGTGCTTCTAGGACAGACTTCGGGTTTACCACCTAGTAGAGAGGTGGATTTCACCGTTGATTTAATGCACGGCTCTACACCAATTTCTAGGGCACCTTATCGGAAGATGACTTTAGAGTTGCATGAACTCAAGATTCAGTTAGAGGAGTTATTAGAGAAGGGCCTCATTCGCCCTAGTGTATCTCCTTGGGAAGCGCCAGTCATATTTGTGAAAAAGAAGGATGGTTCTCTTAGGCTTTGTGTAGACTTCAGACAGCTCAACAAAGTCACAATAAATAACCGTTATCCACTCCCTAGGATTGATGACTTGTTTGATCAAATGTGGGGAGCGAGAGTGTTCTCCAAAATTGATCTCAAGTCAGGCTACCATCGATTGCATATATCGATGTAGATATTCATAAGACAACTTTTTACGCACACGTTATGGGCATTATGAGTTCACTTTGTTGCCCCCTTTGGTTTGACCAATGCCACAATTTGTCTTCATGAGCCTCATGAATGGAGTGTTTATGACCTTTATAGATCACTTTTTCATAGTGTTCCTCGATGATATTTTCATATATTCTCGTTACGAGGAGGAACACAAGTAGCATTCTGACAGTGCTTTACATTTTGAGAGAGCGAGAAGTTGTTTGGGAACTTGGAAAAATGTAGCTTCTTTGAGCGAGAGATTCGATACTTAGGTCATATTATTTCAGGAGAGGGTATCTCAGTAGATCCCTCTAATATTCAAGCCATAATGGATTGGCGAGTGCCCACATCAGTGACTAAGGTGAGGAGTTTCATGGGTTTAGTAGGGTATTACCGTAGGTTTGTGCAGGAATTTTCTAGGATTGCTCACCCTATTACTTCCCTTTAGAGGAAAGGGAAGAAGTTTGACTAGTCAGAGAAGTGTGAGCAGGCCTTCCAATTGCTTAAGGAAAGGTTAACCACGACACCTATCTTAGCAGTTCCAGACCCGACAGAGGATTTTGTTGTTTGCACCGATGCATCACTAGAGGGTTTGGGAGTAGTTCTTATGCAGGAGCATCGAGTTATTGCCTTTGAGTCACATAAGCTCAAAGATTATGAGATTAACTATCCTACTCATGACTTAGAGCTTGCAGTAGTGGTTCATGCTCTGGCGTGTTGGCGACATTTCCTTTTTGGTAGACCCTTCATTTTGAGGACAGATCATCGTAGCTTGCAGCATATATTCTCATAGCCAGACCTCAACACACATCAACGGCGTTGGATGGAGTTATTATGTGAGTATGACATGGACTTGCAGTACATTAAAGGAAAGGAAAATGTGTCGTCATGCAGACACTCTTAGTAAGCGACTTACACATGTTCTTCTTGCTTCTTTGGCACTTTGCGATCGAGATCGAGGGTAGGATTCTTCAGCATCTTCCTGAGGATAGGTTTTATGAGGGTGCTGACAGATGTTGGATTCCCAGGGTTCTTTTGAGGGAAGATATTCAAGATGCATGTTAGAGTCAGATGGTTTACTTCGGTTCCATAGGTGCATTTATGTGCCTAAAGCGGTGATCTGTGTAGTTTCATCCTTACTGAGGCTCATCGAGCCCCATATGCAGCACATCTAGGAGTGAAGAAGATGCATGCCAATTTGAGAGAGTTATATTATTGGCCGGTCTTCGTCGGGACATAGCAGATTTTGTAGCATGTTGCCTTGAGTGTTAGAGGGTCAAGGTAGAGCATTCTCATCCCGCAGGACTCTTATACCCTCATGATATTCCCGAGTGGAAATGGGATGTGATCTCCATGGATTTCATAGTAGGACTTCCTATGTCCTCTTATCTTCATGATGCCATTATGGTCACTTTGTGGATAAGTTGACGGGGGCTGCGCATTTCTCGCCAACCAGGGGTCACCTATAATGCATAGGCCATCACCAAAGTGTTTATGGAGGATATTGTTAGATTACATGGGATCCGAAAGATGATCATCAATGATAGAGATACCATCTACACATTAGTTTTCTGGACTTCTTTTCAGGATGCCTTGGGTACATAGATTAATTTCAGCTCAGCATATCATCTAGAGACAGATGGGTAGATAGAGAGAGTTAATCAGGTTCTTGAGGACATGTTGAGGATGTATGTGATGGACCAACAGAAAAAGTGGGAAGACTATCTTCATCTAGTTGAGTTTTCTTACAACAACAATTATCATAGCTCCATTGGCATGGCTCCCTATCGGGATTTGTATGGACAACCGTGCGGGACACACCTTTGAGTGGGACAGAGACTTGATGACAGGATTATTCGGGGCCAAACTACCTTCGAGGATTTAGAGCGGAGGTTGTTTTGATTCGACAACGTCTTGAGCAGGCTAGAGCACGCCAGAAGGCATATGCGGACACCAAGAGGATTGACCGTCACTTCTCAGTGGGTGACAAAGTCTTCTTGAGAGTTCATCCGCATAAGAGCCCAATCCATTATGGAAAGGGTTCTAAGCTATCACCTCATTTTGTGGGGCCATTTGATATTCTTGAGGTCATCGGTCCAGTTGCCTATCGCCTAGCTTTGCCACCATGCCTTGCACGGGCCCACAATGTATTTCATGTTTCTGTACTACGTAGATATGTACCATATGTTTCTCATGTTTTGGATTGGTTAGCATTACAGGTAGAGGATGGAGGACAATGGAGACTAGAGCCCGTACGTATACTGGAGCACTGGAGGTTGGCCCTTCGGGGTCAAGATTTGGACCAGTTAGAGTGCAGTGGGACAGATATGACGAGACATCAGCTACTTGGGAGGATGCTACACCACTGAGGGCTAGATATCCCTATCTCTTCCAATGACTTCCAAGAGGAAGTCTAATTCTAGGAGAGGGGGATGTAGTGCCCACATTTTTATAGCTCCAATTATTTGTTGGTTCCTTTATGCATAGACATGTTTGACTGAGACTCTGATATATTTTAGACATTATGCTATGTTATTTATCCTCATGGACATTATGGTATTTTGGGCATGTAGCACCAATTGGACTAGATTAGTATATTGATATATTCCTTATGATGTTGATGACACTAACAAAGTTACATGATAGTGAGATTTATTGGTTAGATGTTGATTTCTTGTAGTTGATTTGATCAATGATATAGTTTTTCTGGATTGAATAATGGTAACTCATGCTAGCATAGGTGTATGTCATTGTAATTATATTTGTGGATGATTTATGATGGACCATGTGTATAATTGTATGTGTTACACTATCATTTGTATAATGATGTTATGATATTACAAGTTTGATTAATTTTGTGATGAGTAGATGATCTTTATTGTATTGGACAAATGCGGTTAATGTGTGCAATGAGTGTGCAGGTGACAGGATTATAGGAGAACATGGGTTTCAGGGCAGCTACACAATTGTGCACAAGTGGCCCATGAGCTAAGTCCTAACCATGTTTAATGTTTGAGGCCTTAGAGTAGGTGTATTATTTGGGCACCATGAGTGAACCCACAATTGTAATGTATTTATGTCTTGTAAAATTAATTATGTTTACGGTGTGTTTTATTAAGTAAACTAGTTTAGGGGTTTAATGATCTCATTTTAATTTAAGTGATGGTTTTGGGTAAGTGTGTGTGTGTTGGTAGAAGGGAATGGGGCCACATGTGAACCTTGGGTAGACCCCACACCCTCTACCATTGTGCCCAAGTGTGCCAAACCTGAAATTGGGCTATTTTGGGCATTTTTAGTGATCTCTTTTTAGTTTGGGAGTTCACTTAGCATGAAAATGGGCCCTTGGACCCTACCTAATAGGTAGGGGGACTATTTACAAGGCTTGGAGGGATTTTCCCTCCCATTTTGCCTTCCTTTGGTCACATCCATGTAAGGTGGATGGGGAAGTGTGTTTTGTTAAAAGTTGCTCCACTTTGTTTTAATTACATTTTTAGTATTTTGGGTGTTAAGGGCTAAAAGGTGAGTTTAATTTTACTTATTTGGTCTTGGGAATCTTTGACTTGAGGAAGGAGGGGGTGACACATGTCACTTTCCTATTGGTGAGGAAACTTTTGGGTTCCTCTTGATATTCTTCCTCATGGTGAAGGAAGGGGACTTTTTCCTCATTTTTTTTTGGACTTGGAGAATTTTGGGAGCTTGAGGATTGCTTGGACAAAGTGGGAAAAGCTTAGAGTCTTGGAAGCTTGTAGAGGTAGGATTCTTAATCCCTCTTTCCTTGTTGTTGCTTGTATTGATAGCTATGCATTTGTCAAAAATAAAGTGTGTGAAATTTTATGTTGTTAAGCTTGTATGAAGAATGTAGTCTTGGTTGTTCTTTTTGTTTTGTTTTACTCTCCACCATCATATGGCTTGATGGTTTTTGGAGAATGTAGGGGAAGAGAGAGGATTTCCCCTCTCAAACCTCATGGTTTGTTGGTCAAGCCATGAAGGTTCCTTCTCATCCCCTCATATGGTTTGAGGTGGGAGAAAGGTTCATATGGCTTGAACCTTTCCCCATTCTTGGGAGGAAATCCATTGGGTTTGAAAATTCTCCCAAGAAGGATTTCATTGACATAAAGGAGAAATAAGGAGGATGAATGTTAGGAGAAATAAGGAGGTTATAAAATATGTATTTGGTGTATCCTATGCTTGGACACTCTTGTTTTGGGCATCCTATTTCTTCTCTTCCCCATTTTTGTGAGGGTGATCTTGTTTCTACTCATAGTGTTGTCTCTTCATGTGTTTTATATCTAAGTGTTTAAATGTTTCTATGTATTCTTGTTGTGTTTATCACCTTTATACTTGTGCACATTTTGGAAGTTAGTTCCTCTCTCCCATGGACTTGGGGGAGGCTAGCATGATTTCCAACCATGGAAAGGCATGTGATGATGCTTATTGGTTGGGTGGTAAACAAGATTTTTCTCCTTGTGTTGGATTCTTGGAAGCTTTTGAAGTTGGAGATCATGTGGTGGAAATTTGGAGTCTCTTTCAACTTGGCCTCTCCTTGGCATCTTCATTCTTTTGAGGACATTATTCTCATTGTATCTTTATGAATGTGACTATGTGAAGCCTTCTTGTTCTTGTAAAACACCTATTTTGTATGTGATGTTACTTGTAAAATTAAGTCATATTGCTTGAGAAATTTTCCTTCAATATTGCAAGGATCTTGTAAAAAGGTTGTCTTGAATAGCTATGTAATTTAGCATATTTTTACAAATGTGAACCTATGCCTTGGAAAAGAAAGTTTGTGAAATCGATATGGAAATCTCTTCATAAGAATTTTTGCAACTCTATTTTGGAATGAAAGTTGTTTATTGGAACCATTGTATTACAAAAGGAAATAAAGTGTAGTTACTAGCATTGAAAGAAAACTGGTTTTATTCCTTGTTGGATATCCTTCTTGTTTAAAAATCTGAAATATTTAGTGTGCTTACTTTTAAAATGAAACCAATAAATAATAATAATAAGAAATTGATGGCACTACATGAATGGACAATCTCAAGAAGAGATATAGCTCTATATGACTTTCCAACAGGAAATTTTCCCGTGTTGCTTCCCTAGAATAGAAATTTCACAAGGCTTGTTTGGTTGCTTTATCAAAGGAAAAACCTTCACCATATGTTTCTTTGGCGGTAAATATAAACCGCTAAAAATTAAGTGTCCAAATCTCAAATGCCACAACCAAGTTTGATATTTTAGAGAAACTTTAAATGCTTCTGAAGAAATCTCTGTAGATGAAAAATCATGTTGGATTCTTAATGGAAACATTTTGTTTTGTGTCATCTCAACCTTTGCAATCAATTTGTTGCTTGGATTTCTATCCAATATTACATATGCAACATCTTCAAAATATAATTATATACCTTTTACACTAATTGCCCAAGATACTCATTAGATTATGTTTCAAACCAGGAACATAATACACATCTACAATGTGTTTGTTCTCACCTTTCCTTGTTTCAATAATTAATGTTCCTTTTCCCATAAATATAACTTTATTATCATTTCCTAACTTAACTTCATATCTAACTGACTCATCTATGTTTACAAACATTTCCTTACGTCCAGTCATGTGATTACTACATCCACTATCTAGAAACCAAATATTCTTTGCACTTTCTTGAGAAACATTACATGTAATGAACATTGAACCATTGTTATAACTTTCAGACCGATTTTCTTAAAAAAAATTACATTTTGTTTACTCATATCAAACTGTTTCTTCCTACATTCATTGGCATAGTGTACATACCTTTTACAATAATTGCATTAAACATGTGACTTGTCATACCTCGACCATAAGTGTGATACGGTTTGTTTCCTCGGTCTCTTGCGGTGTGGAAATTTGAATTGTTTCTTCCTCCTTCATAAGACATGTTTTCCCTTCTAGATCCTCTTTGGAAATCTCTTCCTCTACCTCTGTTTAAGCTCGATCTTCCTCTTGTTCTATTACTGTGAATTGAAACTTGTTATTTGAAGGCTTGCTCACGATATGAGCTACATGATCTATTCAATCTTTTCTCATGGGATGTTAAAGATCACATTAACTCATCTACTGAGACATTTGGGTTAAATTATTTGATTCTTCTATTGTAACAACAATTACATCAAACTTACTAGGTAAACTTCTAAGTATTTTCTCTACAATCCTTTGATCCTCTAAAGTCTCACCATGAGACCTAATTTGATTTACTACACCCATCACATGGGTAAAAAATAATTCTACTGAATTTAAGTTCTTCATACAAATATTTTCAAAATCTCTCCTAAGATTTTGTAATTTTAATTTTTACTTTACTAGTACCTTGATAAGTCATTTGAAGACTTTCCCATGTCTTCTTTGATCTAGTTATTGCTACAACACATGGAAATATGGACTCGTCCATTGCTTGTTGAATGTGAAACAAGGCTTTTGCATCCTTTTGTTTGTTCTCCTTCAACAAATCCTTATCTACTTGTGTCGGTGATTGAAGATCCGAGTTACGAAACCCATTCTCAACTATCTCCCACACATCTTGTGAACAAAATAAAGTCCTCATTTTTATGCTCTAATAATCATAGTTCTTCCCATTGAATATGGGGATTTGTGATTGAGTGAGACTATTGCTCATACCCACCATTTTGAATTAAACTAATAGAGTGAAATAAAAACTTATGACGTAAGCTCAACATAGCTCGATACCAATTTGAAGGAATTATATCGACTCCTAACCCATAGGGTGTGTGCTAAGATAATGCAAATAAAAATAATATTATGAACACAAAAATACTCACAAGAAAAATATCAAAACAAACTTTGTATTAAAAATACTCCGAGTACTTGATGCCTTTCTCTTGCTTTTCTTTCTTATTGAATTACAAAGTGAAACCTCTTATTTATATAATTTTTCCAACCTTCTATCTAAGAAAATATTACATAATATCTTATATTAGATATTCTAGATATTTTGGATATTTCTAGATATTCTATATAATATCTCTTGATATTTTATCGATATTATATACAATACCTTTTAATATTTTGGAGGAGTTAATATTCACAATAAATGTGAATATATTTTACATAAATTTGAGTTTCAAAAGTTGGAACTTATCTATCAAGATTAAATATTTCCAACATCTACTTGTTCTCCTTTTTATGAATTCATAAAATCGACTCCATCTATTATGATAATAATCATATTTTCCTTATATGGTCAAGTGTTTTAATGATTTCTACTTTGTCATGGTTATGTATTGACAAGTGGAATCCATCGTGTGTGTTTTTGGACACTTGTAAGGTGACTCGTGAAGGTAAAAAATAAGTCCCTCAAATAAGAGGAAAGGAATAATATAAAAGGTGACCTTGATTTATTTTAATGTTTTTAATATATAGTTATGCATATCACTATAATCTCTATATTAATTTATATAAAATAATGATTATATTATATTATATTATATACAAGTCAAAGGTTGGTAATTTGAAAATTGTGTAAATATTTTTCTCCCGAAAAACACAAAAAACATGTAAACATATTTTCAATTTAAATGAACACTATTCTCTATTTCACATTTTTGTTAGTCCTAGGGATGTGTGTGTATTTATAAATATATGTATATACATATATATGTACATGCACACATGCGTGCATGCATATACATACACATGTATAAAATGCTCTATTTAAAACAATACTAATATAAGTTTCTTGGGTTATGAATTTATGCACACATGGCTTTCCTTCTTAATATTTGAGCAACACTCAAAATTCGTTTTTGTAAATATTACTCTTACCATTTTTGTATTTTTGCTAGATGCAATAGTTAAAGCAATGTTTTGACTGGTTGTGTGTTGGGAGTTAATGTCAAGTTAATATTTCCTATGTTTCGATGTATGAGACCTACATTTTGTTAATAATATTTGAAGTTATTGACTTTTTATGACCTTGTTACAATGTTTTGTAATTTATTCTTAATATATCATATTTTTTTGTTTTGAAATATTTTCTATTTTCATTATGTGTATAAATTATTTTGATTGTATTAATTCAATGCTAATGTTATTAAAACACAAAATAATGTAATTGTAGTAATCCCAAAAAGCTACAAAGCCATTAAAAAGGTAGGAATTATAGGTTGACGGTAATTAATATAGATTTAATACTCAACAAACATTGCATTACATGAGGCAATCATTTGTATAAATTATACGTAATATATAAGTTTGTAATAATGCAAATACGAAATAATTTTAATCTAATTATTAGTGTGCTCATGAGGCCAAATATAGCCAATCGAAATGGAAATATTAAAAGGGAAATATATATTTTAAATGTTTTTTTGCTTATGGACTTTAAAGATTGTTTTTAAGTGGAAGGTGTAAATATGTCTAGATAGCATCACAACTCATGTTTATATGTTTACACATAAATGTATAGTCATCGGGATGCCCTTCTCCCTTGGTTTTGCTTGCTGGAACCCCTTTGAATACACTCTTATTGTAACTTCCACATTTTACACACACAAATACAACTCTAAAAATACCGAAATAATTTTTTACTTACATTGTGAAACACAAGACACTACTAGGGAGATCACTTAGGACAACGCACATCACATGATATGTCTCGCACGCAACATTGACCCACATAGATAGCATGGAAACGCGTGATGCACATCAAGGCCACTTTTTTATTCCCAAATAACAAGCATAACAATTCAACAATAACATAAACTTATAGTTAGGGTATTCCCATGAACATTATTTTTAGGTTTACATATTTGTTACAATCATGTTTCAATCATTAACTTAAGTTCTAGAAAGACTCATAATATGTGAATCATGCATTTCTTTTCCCTTTTACTATATTTCCTTTTATATTTTTTAATATTTAACTTATAGTGTATCTCATTAAATAAGGATCATCTACATTATTTCAATTACTTTTTTAATTCGTTTGTTCATTAATAGGGTATTTATTTACACACAAGGCTATTAGGTCTTACCCCTAGGATTCACATCTAAGGGCATGCATCTTGATCTTATATCATACTTCATTACACAACAGAAACAAGTGTAAATCCAAAGGATGTGAAGTTCATTTTTTTGTTTAAGGATTTAGGGTCGCATTTATTTCACTCATTTATAAAATGATAATTGATTTAGTACACATTAAGTAATATATATGAAATAGGTTCTTTATCCACAACAAGAGGATTTAATCACATTACAAGGAAGATCATGTTTCACTTTCCTGTGGAATAACATCCCACGATTACACTTCTTAAGGTCAAACATCAATTCTAGTTTTACTATAGTTATGCTCCAATAGTTATTTTAAGGGATTTGAAGACTTTAAAAATGGCAACACACTTCCTTATTTTTGTTTCTAGATTAGGTTTCTGAGTATCATTTTACGTCTGACTTAAGAGGTTTTCCTTAACTAGGTTCATATGCCTTTTGTAATGAATTGTGTAACCTATTTTCTAATAGGGGCATTTGTATCCTCATGAGACTACTAGTCCATGTCTTAGGGGATTTATCACTAGGAACATGATCACATAGTTTCACATCATACATCCATTATATAATAGGAAAAGTAGGAGAGAAAGATGGATTAGTCCATTATTAAAAGGGTTAAGGTTCACATTAGAGTTTACACAATGTGTTTCTTTTTCTCACCACAATATGGTTTAAACATGATAAGAGAATGACCTAAATTTCACCTTTCTCTAAGCACATCATCTTATGGTTATGTTTTCACAATTTAATCATACACTAAAATGTTGTTAAGTTTCACAATTAACTCTTCATATTGCATCATAGAACCCAAATGACAATTGAGATTGGGTATCAAGTTCATTTATGATCCCAACTCTTAAAGGTGACTTCCAAGGTTAGTTGGTGATCTTTGCCACTCAACAAGTATGTCGGTCCAAGAGGATTTTACACTATGTTTAATGTTGGTTCCCAAGGAGTACTACCTTAAGAGAACACATTCTCCTTACTACACACACAACTACTAATCCTATGAAGGGACCACATACCCAAGACAAAGTTTTACCATGTGGTTCTTAATTTTTCGGGTTCACGAAAATGACACTAAGCATGCAAGCTAGGATGGAAATATCAACTTGGGCTCTTATCTACTTAACTAGAAGGTGTTATCGAGTGTAAATATTTAAGTTCATTCTAAGGTTTTAGTTTTCTATGCTAAAATAAATCACACAGAAGGGTAGTTACACACGAATTCATACTAGGGTTGACTTTTTCGTTTAGATCTCTTTATTACATTTTTAAGATGAGGAACACAACACACCAATTAATTAATCATCAATTTCACACTGGAATTGCACTATAAGATATTAAATTCAATTTCATTTAACATATATATTCAACCCCCTTTTTTTGTTTCCATACATATATCTGAATAAAAATGACACATATGGTTAAATGCACATTTCCCAAAGAACCCCTAAAACTAGCATCTCATACATACTACCAAAATTCAATAATAAGTCTTTCAATACATTACAAAAATTTGGTTCAACCTCTACAATTACATTGTTTCAAATATAAATTACAATAATACACAACGAATTACAACCACATTGTTTCACCATCTTACTTGCATCCTGCAAAACCATGTGAGCATGAAATCAATGATAAATCACTGACATGGCATCCACCTAAATCTAGCATAATTAATGTTATTGGTTTTCCATTTACATGATGATAAAAATACACACACAATAAGAGAGGGTTAGGGCATATATTCATTTCATTCCTTAACTAAGGGAGGAGAGAGAAAGAGATAGGGAAGAGAGAGAAGAGAGAGAAACACTATTTTGCCAAAAGTCAAAATTTCACACAAGTCACAAGATAGAGTTTCAAATAGTTATTTACAAGTGTTAATAAGTTTCCATGATGGTTTTCTAACTTGACTAGGGTCCTACAACTTTCTTTTACATTTTCCTACTAGTTGCAAAAATGCCCAATTTTGGCTCGGAGGCTAAGAAAGTGCGTTCAAAAATGTCTTTCGATAAGAAAATTCATGACAGAAGAATTCCTACGTGTCCACCTATATACCAAGAATCCACATGGACTAACAAAATTCAAAACTAGCGAACAATGTACAATTGGCAAATGGTTTTTCAGAGCCACCGGTCATAATCGGCCAAGTTTGACCTAGTCAAACAATGATCGGAGGCCTACGAAACCCCTTTTCCAAACTAACCAGAATGTGTTTTTCCCAAACCAAAGGTTCTAGGTAATTGTCTAGTAAAAATACTAGAGGTTTGCAAAGGTGGACAAGCATTTCGTTGTTCAGGGCCCACACGGCGAGCTGATATGAAACCCAACTTTTAAATTTTTAACTTCCTAAAAGTGTAAAACGGGGTAACATGGCTCCTAGAGGAGTGGCGAAGAGAGTACAAATGATTGATTGGGGTAAATATAAATATTGATGTGACTCTCCTCATAACAAGGGGAAAATACGATGCTTGACACCTCTTTTACGAGCTCAATATGTTATTTTGCGTGTATCTAAAAATTGCATTTTTCTAAGTTTGTAAGGTAGACAGAAATTGTTGTTTTAGTTAACTCATCTAGCTCTTGCCAATACCAACAAACACGAGCACCAAGTTTTGACACCATGGGTTTAGCAATGCATAAGGTTGTGGTTGTGACACGGTGATGGTCAAATTGTAATTCGGTAGCATAAATCACGAGGTGTTGTTTTATTGATTGCACTAGTCGTCTGGTTAAAATATCCAATTATTTGAGTATCTAATAGTTTAATATTTTTATTATATTGCAAATGAAGAACCAAATCATATAAAAATTATAAAAGATACAGGTAAGGAGACCATGCATGTGGATCAAGCCGGTGAAAATTGTGGGATTTGGTTCTAGCATCTCTAATAGGCATTTCATTAAGCGGTTTGCATGCATCCACAATTCCACCATTTAAATTTTCTCCAACGCTTCAATACCCTTTCCGCAAAACTATTTGCGCATTATCCACAATGATCACATCTCGAGGGACCATATTTTTTCAAGGTGAATTCCATAGTAAGCGTTCACAATCATGTGAGACATGTCTTTGTAGCCATCATAAGGATATGACCTAAGAAAAGCATGCCAACTAAGTAACTCAATGTCATGCTCATTTTCTAATCCACCCATTTGGTAAATTTTGTCTTCTTGTACAAGGGAAAATAATTGATGATCTCTGGATGTTAGAATGAGTCTTCTTCTAGGTGCAAGCCACTCTGCACTAAATGCTTCTTCTTGCCATATTGGATGATCAACACCATCCAAAATAACAAGAGCTTGAATGGATGCTAAAAGAGCTTTCATCATTTCCTTTCCATGTTCAAATTTTTTCACAGATTCCTAAATGATATTTCAAAATTTGTTCTGTAATTTGCAGATCTCATTTGCTTGGGGATTAGAAACAAAGCTAAAAGCTTGAAATATATAGGCAATTTGTTAAAAATATATTTGGCCATGGTGGTTCTCCCAACCCACATATACCACATATGGCTATTGTTATCACACTATCCTCTGAATCCATATTAAAAGGTTTTTTTTTTTCTATCAGACCTACTATGTTTTTTTTTCCTCCATTGCCACAACATGTAATGGAAAAATGTTCAACATTTGTAGAACATCAAATACAATACACTTCACCGTAATGAAATTAATTTTATAATGATGATTATGAGCAACAATAAAACACCAAATAACACAATATTTCATAATAATGATCTCAATATGCAATTAGAATAGCTTCGCCACTTCGAGGGGGCAACCTCCAAACCATAAAATAAGACTCAAATGCTCCAATGATCATGAACTACTACCTAAAATCCCCTATAAATATTATTCATATGTTATGGCCATCACCAAGGCTGACCTACTAAGCATGATAAAGTATAAATGATATAATAAAATGATATGGTAAGCCACAAGTTGGCTACTCATATCCTAATACAAGTAATAGGTTAAGGGCGTAGCATGCCCTTCCCCTTAAAACCAACGTTGTCCTCAATGTTGAATAATCTTGGATGTTGCTGCAGAAAACCTTCATCCTCTGAGGTCGCATCTTCTATACTCAGATTCTTCCACTTGATCATATATTCCTTAATGTCTCTAGTTCTCAACCTCTTAGTACGTGTTTGCATAATCTTCTGTGACTCCAAAATTATTCTTCCTTCCTCATCCGCTTCTAGTAAATATGTTTAGGCTTCAAATTTATGTCCAATAACCTACTTCATGAAGGAAACATAAAATACTGGATGTATGCGTGAAGATTGAGGCAACTCTAGTTTATAAGCAACACTGCCAATTTTCTATAGAACCTGATAAGGGCCATAATATTTAGGAGCAAGTTTTTTGTCCTTTTTCTGTTGCTTTAGGGACATCTGCTTGTAAGGTTGGAGACGTACAAAACCCAGTCACCAATTTCAAAATGTCTTTCACTACGGTGTTGATCTACTTGTTGTTTCATCATGTTTTGTGCTAATGCCAAATTCTCCTTCAAACTAGCCAAAATATTTTATTGATGTTTAATGTGTTCCTTAACATCTCGGACCTTAGTTTTCACCCTCAACGCAAGTGATAGAAGGTGGATGGTAACCATATAATGCTAAAAATGGGGTCATTTGAGATTAGGTATGAATAGATGTGTTATACCACCATTCTGCAAGAGGTAGCCATTTAATCCACCTTTCATGCTTATATGATACAAAATAACGTAGATACCACTCTAAGCATTTTTTGACCACTTTCATTTGCCCATCGGTTTGAGGATGATAAGATGAACCGTGGGCTAGCTGAATACCCAAACATGAAAATAATTTCGTCCAAAAATTACTTGTGAAAATAGGATCACGATCACTTACAATTATCTTTGGGGTTCCATGTAGCCTTTGAACTGTCTCCAAAAAATAATTGCGACTATACTGGCTGCAAATGGATGTGATAGGGAACAAAAATGGGCATATTTTGTGAGCCTATCCACAATCACCAAAATAAAATTCTTACCCTCTGAACAAGGCAATCCGGTGATGAAATCCATGGAGACCTCCTCCCATCTCTAGCTAGGAATTGGTAAGGGTTACAATAGACATGGTGTCTTAATTGTTTCCCCTTTGTTCTGTTGGCACACCAAACACTCTGATACAAAATTTTGTACATCCCCCTTGAGTCCTTCCCAAAATAATTCTCTTTTTATTCTATGATATGTCTTCAAAAACCCAAAGTGTCCTCCAACAGGTGATGCATGTAGCTCTACAAGAATCTTATGCTTCAACTAAAAATCTTTACTCAAGTATAACTTGTCCTTGTACCATAGTGCATTAACTTTCCACTCAAATTTTTTAGATGTTATAGATCCTTGCTTGATATTTTGTATTAGAGATTTTGTATCCTTGTCCCGATCCCATTCCAATCTTGCTTCATCCGCCCAATCAGCCTTTAACATGGACATTCCACATAGTAAGGCATCTGCAGATGTATCCCTTCTGGACAATGCATCAACTACTACATTTTCTTTACCCTTTTTGTATATGATTTCAAAATCATAACCCAACATTTTTGTTACCCACTTTTTTTGTTCCTCGAATGATAATATTTTTCTCCAAAAATTATTTATCATGATCAGTTTTACCTTGAAGTGTCTACCCATGAGATAGGGTCTCCATTGGTTGATCGCATGAAGAATAGCCATAATTTATTGCTCATAAATAGGTTTGAGAATATCTTTTCCTTTGAATTGGTGACTCTCAAATGCAATTGGTATTCTTTCTTGCATTAGAACTGCTCCCAATCTTGATCCTGAAGCATCACATTCAACAATGAAGGTTTTTGAGAAGATGGGAGTAGCCAAAACTAGGGTGCTGCACATGGCTTCCTTCAACTACTCAAAGGATTTAGTGGTTATGTTTGTCTAATGGAAGGAATCCTTCTTTAGCAATGTAGTGAGTGGGGATGTTATTCGACCATGTCCCCTCACAAATTTTGTGTAGTACCCTATTAGTCGTAGGAACCCACGAAGATTTTTGAGAGCTTTGGGCCTTGGCCATTCCACCATAGCTTTGATCTTCGAAGGATCAAATTTGACACCTTCATGGGATAAAATGTGACCCAATTACTCTACCTCTTGTACACCAAAAGAACATTTGGATGGATTTGCATAGAGATTATGTTTCTCCAAAACTTCCAACACTTTATTTACATGTTGCAAGTGTTCTTCCCATGTCTTATTGTAAATAAATATCTCATAAAAAAACTAATACAATTTTCCTTTAAAATTTCCTAAAAATAGTGTTCATCAAGCTTTGAAAGGTTGAGGGAGCATTTGTAAGAACAAAATTCATTACCAAAAAATCATAATGGCCCTCATGAGTCCCGAAATCTATTTTATGAACATCTTCCTCTCTTATTCTAATTTTATGGTACCCCGAACGAAGATCTAATTTTGTGAAATAAATAGCACTATGTAATTCATCAAGTAAATCATCAATTACCGGAATAGGAAACTTATCTTTGATGGTGTACTTGTTGATTTCTTGGTAATATGGAAACATCCTCCATGTTTCATCCTTCTTACATACCATGACCACTGGTGAAGAATATGCACTCTAGTTATGCCTAATGATACCTGCCTTCAACATTTCCTATACCATTTTATCGATCCCATTTTTATAGGAATATGGGTATTTGTATGGTCTGATGTTAGGTGTTTAGCTCCCTAGAATAAACTTAATGGCATGATCATGATCCCTAACTGGTGGTATTCCCTTTGGAATTGCATCAAAAATAGATGAGTGAGCATCAACAATCTTCTGAAGATTGGGTGGCATTGAAGACTCTGTATTTTGTACTTCTATGGAAAATAACTTTGCTATAAATCCATCTAATCCTTTTCTAAGAACCTTCTACATCTGATGAGAGATAATAATATGTGGAGACTTAGCTACCATCCCTTTCAACTGTATTGTCCTTCCATCTCGAATGAAATCACGTGAACAATTCTTGGAAATTCATCTCTATAGTACCTAAAGTTGTGAGCCATTAGACACCCAAAACGATATTTTCCCCTCGATAGAAATATCAAACATAGGTGAGTCTAACATGTAGTATCCCATGGAAACCTTGATACTATGGAACTTCCTGTGCACTTGATTATCCCACAATCTACAATCATAACTTGCATTTCGGGAGCTAGGTAAATAAAACAATTGAGGCGGGTAACTAACTTACTATTTATGAAGTTATGAGTACTCCTAAGTCAATCAACACCGCCACCTTCTATTTTTTTGAGATATCCAATAACTTTGAGTGTTTGAGGAGTATTAATACTGACAATGCATGGCAAGAAATTGTAGGTTGGTGATCCTCTACTTCAACTTCTACTAGTTCTTCACCTCTCCTATAATTTCAGCTTCCTCGTCATCCTCATTTCCTCCTTTAATATAGAACAACTTCTTCTCAAAGCACATTTTTGTCCCGGTCCATATTTTGTGTCATAGTTAAAACAATATCCCTTTGCTCTCTTTTCTTCCATTTTTTTAGGAGTCAGTCTAATTGGCCGAGCGAATGAAGGGGAAGAGATACTACGGTCAATGGTGTTAATGAAACGCGCCTCCTACTTGCGCAAAGAAAATTTTCCCGTGCTCAACGTGCCATGATAATAGAATCGAAAGCTTGAGTGGTTTAAACATATGTATCTCATGCTCGATGTGGTCCTCAAGAACCCCAAGGAACACACCATTCATATTCCCTTCGGAATATTCTCCACCCTTAGGGATATGTTCGGAATTGATGCACATAATATTTGACTGATCTTGTTTGTTGTAACTTTTCCGATTGACTAATGTAGTTCTCTGAAACACTAGAACTGTAGTGTAATTGCAACTCCTCGGTAAAAACTGTCCAAGTGACATTGAGACCATTCTTATGCCTCTGAGCACATAACCATCGATACCAAACGAATTGGTATGGTTTAAGATACAAGGATGCCAAGGTCACCTTTTTCTTGATGGTGTTTGATGTAACTCAAATAAGTTCTCCATTTGATTTATCCAATTCAGTGGATCCTTCCCATCAAATTTGCGCATATCCACTTTCGGCATCATGTTCCGTGGTTGCAAATAAGTTGGATTCTGATTGGGTTGGAAAAGTGATCCAACATGGTTATTTTTTCCATTATTTTGAATTGAAGATCCTCCTTGGTTGATATGGGGCTGATTTTGGCCATACTATTTACCCTTTATATGTTGCATGATATCATCCAACTCGCTAATTGATTTGGTTTGTCTCCTTTAGAGGTAATCTCAGATTATACATTTTGCAGCTCATACTCAAGTTGGCTCACCTTATGATCAACTGAGGAAAACCCTAGTGATGAGGAATTTGTATTTACCCCTTCTGACTCCAACTCTTCAATCACTACCCCATATTTATCTGGTGTTTTACCCGGAGGACCGGGATTCTTTTTGGCTCTTGTGGAAGGCCTCACCATGATATCAAACCTTAGGGTTTAGGGTTTCAATACAACTTCGGCCGAATAGGAAAAAAATAGAGAAGATACTAATAATATTTTTTTGAGAGCTTTCAAAAAATGTAAAGAACTCTAAGAAATTCCACAAATTTTGGTCGAGGGAGCATTTATATCAAAAAACATAAATTTGCAATAAATTTTGCAAAAGATATCAAAAATGTCTGAAATTTTCAGATTTTTTACTTGAAATGATTTGTAACTCTGATAAAATAATATCCCAAAAATTAAATTTGGTTCGCAAGATAGAGCGGAAACAAAAATTAGGGTTTTTGCCCTAATTTTGGCCGGATCGCAGCTCTGATACCACTTGTAATGAAATTACTTGTATAATTCAGATTACGAGCAGCAATAAAATACCAAATAACACAATATTTTAGAATAATGATCTCAATATGTAATTAGAATAGCTTCGCCACTTCGAGGGGGCAACCTCCAAACCATAAAATAAGACTCAAATGCTCCAATGATCATGAACTACTACCTACAATCCCCTATATATACTATTCATATGTTATGGCCATCACCAAGGCCAACCTACTAAGCATGAGAAAGTATAAATGATATAATAAAATGATATGGTAAGCCACAATTTGGTTACTCATATCCTAATACAAACAATAGGTTAAGGGCGTAGGATTCGCCTTTGTTGTACATTCCCGTAGTTAAAACAGTCCATAAAACCATGCATCTATGAGGCATTTTGTCAAATAGCCCACGTGCCTTGAGTGTTTTTCCTTATTTTGCATACATTTCCACCATTTCACATTTTCTTGAAATCCTTTAAAGCTTTTCCAATGAACCCGTTTTGTGCATACCCTACAGTCAATGCATTCCATGAACGCATTTCTTTGGGCACTCTGTCAAAGAGCTCACATGCCATGTGTATGCTCCCACATTTTACATCCAAGACTACAAGA
Source organism: Taxus wallichiana var. yunnanensis (assembly GCA_018340775.1). NCBI lineage: Eukaryota > Viridiplantae > Streptophyta > Pinopsida > Cupressales > Taxaceae > Taxus > Taxus wallichiana. The sequence continues at coordinate 990,871,892 of CM031237.1, read as the reverse complement.
GCATTTGCAACTACAACATCTAACAAATCTCCTCTATCTTTTATGCTTTGATGGACGTCCATACCCTATTCCAAAGCTCACATTTTGGCACAGGCAGGAGTACCCAAGTAAATGTAAATTGATCAGGTTGGAGATCTGTTTGTTGCATAAGTGAAACAATGTGACTGTCCTATGAGGAAACCCATGTCTTTAGAACACTTGCCCAAAAAATATTCCATGAGAAGTTGCCTTGTTCTTTCATTTGGTCAAACACTGCAACTATCCAAATACTACTAAAATTTATAATGTTAACCCGGTTTCGTACGTGTGGTTAAGTCCTCCGGATCTTAAATAAAGTGCTTGTAGTAATTTGCAAGGAATGTGGCGAGTTTGAATGGCCTCTAGGCTGCCCACATGCCCTGTCAGGTTTCCCATGTGCTTGTCAGGGAGGCCCATGCCTCCAAACTGCCCCACGTCAATCCCTTCTACACACCACCAAAAAATATGACCTTCTTCTTACATGCATTCCAAATTCCATTTCCTTATTTATTTTATTATTATTGTTATTTTTTTTTCTTGCTTCCATGCTTGGCACTACTCTTGTTGTGTTCATATTGTGCCATGCATGAGAGGATTTTTGGTAATATAATCAAAGGTTCAAAGATGACTCCTAAAGCCTATTGTGTTCTCACATAGCCTAAAAATTTTGACCAAACATTGTTCTACCAAAATTTTAGGTAGACAATACTTGTTTAAAAATCCTACCATACAATTTGAGGTACCACTTTGGAATAATAACTTTGTATAGTTTCGCATCCCTTATTGAAAATAACTCCAAATAACAATATGAATATCGACATTAATAATGAATCCACTTTTTCATTAGTTGTTGGAAGGAAGAGTAACACTATATAAAATCAGATTATTGATATCAACATCAACATTTTTTTCCATATGTCCTTCACATACTCTACAACTATTTTCTCCTTTGAATGTTTTGTACAAATAAAAAGTATAGGCCATATGTGACTTACTAGAAGAAAGAAGATATAGGAGAGATTTGAATTACTTTGGGTTCTTTCAACTAGGTTGATCATTTCCCTTGGCTTTGTCAATTGTACCCCCTTCGAATCCACTCACATTATACATGCCTCCTGCGCAAGCTACATTTAAAATATAGTCCAAAGTGTGAATTCTCATTAACGTCTATTGTTAAAGGCCATGAAAATTTGTCGCTTCTTTCTCTGAGGGATTCATCGAAACTGTAGTGTCGGAAACAAGTCCATGATTGTGTTGTGTTTTCACATAACCCGAGAACAATCTTCATCACCACTCTTCATCTTGCATTATTTCACATTCACTCCTTCCACTCTAACTTCTTTGATGCCCCCCTTTTGTTGGCCCCTTTTTGCTTTTCCTTGTTGACTTACATTTATGAGTGGATTTCCCCATACTAAAATGACATCTTTTGGTAACATGTTTATTGTTCTCGTTGGCAAATTCATATGGGGTGAACCTTCCAAACATCTGTCATTTTACAAAAAATATTTCTCCTGAAAAGTTTTGACCCAACTTGACCATTCTCAAAACTCCATGTCTAACATTGCACAAAAAAACTATAGATATTAGATGCTTTGTACAACATGACCTTACTTTCAAATTTATCCCCAAAAAAATTTCTCAGTCCAATGCTTCTCAAAGGTGACTTTGGATTCACATGTCAAATTCAATCAAATAGAAGAGGTGCACCTACAAGTACCCCAATATTTTTTTGTCTACTAGATATTTGCAACTCTAGACACTTGTAGATAACTCTTGGGACTCTTCAAGTTCCTTTTTCATGTATTGTTTTGCTTCCCAAGATTCATTGCTTTGTTTTTTTTGTGTCTCCATCGCGCCGCATGAGTAAAGTTGCTAGTATTTATTAGAAATCGAAATGCACTATGTTTTATTATGCCACACACAAATGTTATATTTGATGCCTATTGCAGATGTTTTTACATGTTTTAACCGTATTTTACACTTTGTAAAATAGTCAAATCCCTATTTGATGTGAAAGAATTTGATAAAACCGTCATTATCATTATGAACACATTCAATATAAATATAAGTGCAACATTACATAGATATTTAAATAACATATTTTGTTGAAAATGTGTTTATATCGAACATATAATCCTTATTTGACACTCGTAAATATAATTAAAAATAATAATATATATTTTAAATTATTAAACAACTAAAAGATATTTAACATATATGGACGAATTGTTTAAAACCTAACACCACACATTTTTGGTTTAACATGGTAGTCAGTAATTAAAGTGTAATCTCATCTATGGTGACACGTTTCATTTTCATGTTTATTACGTGTAAGCAAGGGTATGACATCAACGTAAATTCTCTCACCAAGTTTAGTGTACATAATGCATTGAAAAGAGAAACACATGTAGGACCTGATTCAAGATAGTTGAAAAACACTCTGTAACTCTAGCACAAAACTGGATTCGGCTCTTCTAGGGTTCCCCCATCTAACCATCATACTGTGGCCTTTGCGGGCATTGTAGGAATTAATTGCTATAGTCTCTCCTAGGTTTTATCACCCTTTGAGTGTCCCCTATAAAATGACATCGCCATCTTCAAACCCGGTTGTTTCAACCATGGTAGGAGATAGTGGAGCGAGCAATGGCACCGTCGGTGAAGCGTCCCAAGAAATTCATCCCAAAGGTTTTTCACGAGGTAATCTCTCTCCTCCGGATGTTGTTATGCACATTCCTGAATTTAATGTTGCATGTCAATGGTTAGAAAAAAATTTCCTCATTGGGTATTTTGTGGGTCAAATCCCCTCTGAAAGCATGCTTAAATCCTGGGCTAACATAGTCTGGACCCCTCATAGATGCTCACCGCATAGGGTCCAAAACATGACCAAGGGTTTTTTTATTTTTTGTTTCTCTAACCTTGTAAACGTGCCCAACATTTTGGCTTGGCAATTCCAAGCAAGCCACTTGGTATGTCCACAAATCATTGCTTGTGTTAACACCTTGACATAAGGACTTTTGGTATTTGAATATACCGCCCTTAAAGTGCTGGTGTGGATTGAATTTCCTAGTCTTCCTCTACCATGCATTCATTTCCTTCCGTAAATCACCGCTTCACTTGGGCGGGTAGTCAGAAGCTGATAAGTTTTACCATGCTCGTCCCTAGAAGTGATTTTGCGTTGAGATTGATCTCTCGCAGGACCTCAAGGAATTTGTGGATATTCAAATGGGTGATAAACACTACTCCTAGTGGGTCATGTATATAAATCTTCCCAATACTTGCTTTCGTTGTCAAGTGTTTGATCACAAGATCGAGACCATCCACTTTATATTCCCCATAGCCGTTGATCCAGAGGGATATAGAAAAACACACCACTTCATCATTTCCATCAACACCAAGAAGGAGAAACAAGAAAAGTGAATAAAATGAGGTAAACGGTGATCCCGAGACCACCAATCTGCTCAGGGTGGCGGTCTTGACACTTTCAAACAGAAAATAAGAATGGAAAGTGAATGGACATGAATTTGAAGCGCCCAACTGTGTCTCTTCCCCTTTCATTCCCTTTCACACCCTCTAGTGCACATGAGGACATGGAAAGGCCTATAAATGCATGAAAGAAGTAAGAGAATGATCATTCGAAGATCCTGAGAAATTGAGAAGCATATTTTTAATGAGAGCAATGAGCAAGATCTTCAGTGTTGGAGTGGAATTTTAGGAGCAAGGTGTAGAAGCAAAGCAAGCAAGTAATTGGAGAGAAGGTTTAAATTGTCGATTCTTTTCATACTTATTGTAATCTGTAATTGTCTATATTAGACCAATAAAAGTGGGAAGAAAGTGCAATTTCCCTTCTCGATTGGTTTTCCTCCATTGGAGTTTTCTAGGATAAAATTGTTGGTGTTTAAGTTTGAATTCTTTTCTTATCTACAATTTCCTTTCTATAACACTAGATAATAAGTCACAAAGCTCTAATTTTTCAAGAAAATCTGTTATTTTCCAAAGTTGAAAGTAGAACAACATAATTGTGTGATTCGTAGAGTTCCAAAGTAGAAGTTTACGAGATCATTTTGGTATCAGAGATGATTATATATCCAAGACTGTGGTATTCGAATCTTTCTTGTGATTTTGTATGACAGTGACAAGGTCCAAAGGTGAAGAAGTTTTACCTTACGAGCCATATATTTCTACAAAGAAGTGGAAACAGAGAATTCAAGCTCAAATGGAGGAAGAGAACTTGGTCCGTAGAGTCAAGATGCTAGAGACCATGATGGATAGATTGCATAGAAAACAAGAAGAGCTTTCAGATCTACAAAAGATAGCTTTGGTTAAGAAAGATTCCATGGACTCGGTGGTTCAAGAACTAGCTGAAAATTTTGGTATCGGAAAGAGCCACGAAAAATAATAATGGGAAGAGTGTGAAGAGACGCCAATTGTAAGCGAGAAGGTAAAATCTGCACATACACCTTTTAAAGTTGAAACGAAAGTGGAAATAAAGAATTTTGAAGGACAAGTAGATGTAGAATTATTGGATAAATGGCTAAAACAGTTGGAAGTCTACTTTAGTGTGCATAATGTCACTAAGGCACAAAGGATCACCTTTGCACGTCTCAAAATGGAAGGTCATGCTCTGGTTTGGTGGGAAACCCATCTAGCCACTTGTGAGAAGAAGAAATGTCCTATTGTCAGTACTTGGAAAGGTTTTAAAGAATTGATTAGAGATAACTTCTATCCTATTGGCCATAAGACTGACATGATGATTAAGTGGTAGTACTTTAGACAGGGCAACTCACAAAGCATGCAAGACTACACTACGAAATTTTGGAGACAAGCCATGTTGCTTAATATGGAATTGGAGGATGAGAACATTCTGACCAAGTATTTGGGAGGAGTTCACACTCACCTTTGGAGGAAGGTAATCTCCATGAAGCCCAAGGATCTCAATGAAGCTTGTATACAAGCATACTACATTCATGATGAGAAGAAGCAAGGAGAAATAGAACCAAAGGGACACCAGTCAACAAAACAACAAGATAAAGAACAAGGGAAGACAAGTAGCAGAGGTAAATGGAAAGGTAAACATGTCGCTACTACTTTTCATACTTGTAAAGATCCTAAGAATTTCTGTAAGCATTGTGATGTAAATCGACATATTGACGCCATATGTTGGAAGTTGCATCCGAAATTGCACCCAAAGCACCAAACCAAGGATTCCAAGAAATCCATGGCCACTGTGAAGACAAAAAGAGAGGTGGAGATTGAGGATGATTCGGATGTAGACGAGAGGCTAGGATGCATGGCCACTAACATGTATGGAGTAACAAAATAAGAAGATATGAGTAAGCTATTTCAAATCAGAATCCAAATCAAGAATACTAAGGTAAACACTTTAGTAGATTCTGGTTCTCAGTCAAATTTGATTTCTGATGCGGTTGTAGAATAACTTGGTCTAGAGACTTATGTGCATCCACATCCATACCCACTGGGATGGGTGAAGAAGGGTGTAGAAATACAAGTTACAAGGAAGTGTAAGTTTCAATTTGGGATAAATACCCAATACATAGATGTATTAGAGGCTAATATTATTCCACTTGATGCATTTGACGTTGTCTTCGAAGTCCTTACTTGTATGTCAAGGATGTTGTGTTCACAAGGAGGGAGAACTAGTATAGATGGGTCAAGGATGGAGTTATTTTTAACATCTGGGCACACCAGAGAAAATCAAAGAAGGCTATGATAAGTGCCAACCAAGCACCAAGACTTATTCAGACAAATCATCATTTTTGTTTGCTTTCATTAGAAGAAAAAAATGGACGTGAGAGCACATATATTTCTGACCAAAGGATGGAGAATTTGGATAGCACTTGTCAATTTTTGTAGAAGAAGCCACCACAGAACTACTCATTCAAGGAGAAAAACAAACTTCCACTATGCAATCATCGTATCTACCTACGAATTCACTCACCGGATTTGACCATGGGGCAGCAAGAAGAAGAGGAGATGGGTGACTATAGCAGCAACGTACTTGGAGAGGATTCAGCCAATCCATCTCAAGAGACAAAGATAAGCAAGAAGGACTAAACCACTTGAGCAGGTTGGAGAAGAAACCTTCAGGCCATACTTCATGCAGATGCACACGATAACAAGTTGCAAGAGCTTGCATCCACTAACGCCATCTATGCATGAAAAAGAAGGAAATATACAAAAGTTACCTTCCAAAGAGGATTGTACTTGAGGTAACTGGAGGAGGATGTAGCACTTGGAGTAATAAACCAGAGATCCACAGGAGTCTTGGCAGGTTGGATGAGAGAAGACACCAAGGCAGACCAATGGTACTCGAATGAGCATGAGAGGGAGTTGATTCCTCTACCACTCCCCCACTAAGATTTTGTGGGACCAAAAGCCTCCTAAGTAGGTGAGGTATTGATGGGTGTCGTCATTCCCTTCATTTCATCAAATTCTTGTTGATGTCATATCAAACCAGGGGTGTGTCTATAGCTATCTACAACAAGAGTACTTTAACAGATCTAGTAGTTGACTGTAGCTATTTTTATATTTTCTGGGGGATCTCTTTAATGTCTTAAGGACTTCTTAGTAAAACCTTATTCAAATAAAACTATGAAAACTTGCTAAAAGTAAAACACACTGAAAGCTTGCTTGAAAGGAAACACACCGTGTAGAATGGAAACACACTTGTTGTTGGAAAATAAACACACTTGCTTCTGAAAGTAAACACACTTGCTTTTGGAAATAAACACACTCAAATTAAAATGCTTGAAAACAATTGCAAGAAATATAAATATTTATCTAAACACCTGCAGGAACAAGTATACAACAAAGTTTAACTGAAAGAACTAAAGCAATACAAAATTAACATATCTAAGCTATTTGCTGAAGAAATATAAATACCAAATAAACGAATATCTTGGTCCTTGGGGAGTGGGCCCTTGCTCCTCCTTGAATCAGGATTTTAACAACTCAAAATTCTCTCAAATCATAATGGCTATTTTATTGATAAAAACATTCAGTATTACAAAACGTACTGGATCTGGGTACTTAGTCTATTTCTTTTCTCTATTCTATATCTATCTCATTCTATATCTCTATCTTCTATATCTATCTATTGCAGGTCTGCCTTTATATACATTTTACAATCATAGTTGTCTCAATGATTATGATGAAATTGAATCATGCCTAGAATAGATGTTGAGTCGGATGGTGGTTGATCAGATAGTTGTAGGATAACTCTCCCTGGATCTACATTCAGAAATATTCTCGTCCTTTATGATTGAAGGGGTCGTAGATGCAAAATCTCCGGATGTGGTTTAAAATAGATAACTCCCATCGATTCCGGAACTTTGGAGAAGTTCCAGAACCATAGGAAATTGTTAAGAACCAAAACCTGTGAGAGTTCCAGAGCTGTCCCTAGGAGTTCCGGAACTAAGTTTGAAAATTTTGGAACTAAATACTGGAGTTTCGAAACTAAGTTCAAAAGTTCTAGAACTAAATGATGACTATGTGATGGAGTTCCGGAACTAACTTGGAAGTTCCAGTAACTAAGTCAGTATAGGAACTTATGCTATCAAAAACATAATGAATGCCACCTACTTTGTTTCCTTGATGATTAGACCTAATTTATTACAAAATTGAATTTAAACACACACTATGTCGGAATTTTAGAGCTTTTAACGTTAGGATCACAATCAATCAAAAGACAGAAATTTACATCCTAACTCATATCAGATCAACTAAAAGTCACACAATACAATCAAACTTAATCAAAAGGAGAGTAAGATGAGATCATATATTATACATTAATCAGACATATTATGGCGTCATCATTTCCCCCAAATTTACTTGTTTGTAAGTCCCTTTACAAACTCATTCTTCAAAAGTGGGATCATATGTTCTACATTCCATTTGATTGCTTAGATCAAATGGCTGAAACTAATTTTCCAATGCTTAAGCTCAAATGTACTGTACCCAGCTCCTTTTTTATTTTCCTCTCCCACTTTTCAAATTCAGCAGGTCTTGAGGTTCTCGATTCTGCCAAGGAGACATGGGGGTGAGAAGTAGAGGTGGCCTTGTTCGCATTCCCATCTAGATTTCACCGTAGGTTTCATTGACTTGGGGAATTATTGTGCATAATGATTTGGCCCTCTCTAAACTCCAGATCAGATTTGTAGGGGAAATTACTTCCCTTCTTTTCAAAGAAATAGTAAGGAGTTCCCACCTTTTTGAGCATCCTTCATAAATATCTTCAAAATTTTCCTCCTCATAGGAGGTGAAGGCATCAATACTCTTTTGCAGAATGGCAAGGTAATGTGTCTTGAATCTCCTATCAAAGGCATGAGTTCTAAAATGTGTGAGGAAGGCAGAAGGTTTACCATAATGAGCTCTCATGCAAAGGCCTGTTGAGCTGGCTTTCAATAAAAATTTAGATTCCCTTTCCTTCCATGCAATCTGGTTTTTCAAAAGAGAGACAAATGCATTCAAATTGGCTCTCCCCTACATACAAGTTAATCATAAATCTTGTGTTTTTCTCTAGCATATAATTGCAAAGATAAAATTCACATAGAAGATTTTTTTACTCAGGGCTGGATAGAGAGTAAGCTGCCATGAATTTAGATTCATCTTATAGTTCATGTGGAAGCCCACATGCAATTCTTGACAACTGCTAGCGAATGAACTGCTCTTCCAAAAACACACTATATACAGGAGAAGGCCTCCTGCAGGCAAGTAATTTCTCACTCATAATACAGACCATATGAATTTTGGCAAGACATTTATATTTATTTCCTTCCTCCTTATAAAATTTTTCTTCCCATTCCTTTCTTTCCTTCATCTCTTCCTCCATCTTGGTCTTTAATTCCTCATTTGATGTTTTGGCTTCTCTGAGCTCTCTGCAAATATCATCCCATTGCTTTGTTTGAGTGGTAAATAGGTCAACTCAATCATGCATGCGAGGGTTGTGGACACAACACTCTGCTTTCTCGAAAGTCTGGAACTTTTCCTCTTTTTCTATCAAAGAACTTCTTAGTTGCTTTGATAACTCCTCGATCTTGGCTACAAGCTGAGTTGTTAGCTCATCAATGAGCATTTCCCTTTGTTCCAATTTAAGTTTGAGGAAGTCCAATTCCTCATCTTTTTCTCTGATAATGAGCTCTTCTCTAGACAAGAACAAAGCCTATTTAACTTGATGTCTTTCCTCTTCCTCCGAAATATTTGAGGAGTTGGGCATTCTTCCTCTATTAAAGGAAATTTTTATTTTCTTATCCTGGATGCCATTTCTTCTTATTCATGTGGCACTTTTAACTAATGGTTCACCAACTTTTAAAAATCTTGATCTTCAAATCTCTCTTCTCCTTTGTCCATTTCAGCATGACTTGGCTCAGGTGGAGTCATGGCCATACTACCCAAAATGTCAGTAGCTTCCTCTTCCATCCTTTCCTTCTCACTCCTTCCTTCTAGATTTCCCTTGACCTCTTATGAATTTTTCTTATCCGAGGAAGTTCAACATGCCCGAGAGTGAATTTCCCTCTAGAAATTCTTCTTATTATTCTTTCTTGTTCTTGTGTGGGTGAGCTATCACCGTCAGAGACAGATATTGGCTCTTCTGAAGTTGCTGTGGAAGAAGGAATTTCCTTCACATGTACAGAAGGCTCTGTTGTTTTTATCTTTCTCATTGACCTTCTTTTTCTTGGTATGTTTTCTCTTTCCATTTCCCTTTGTCCTTCTACAGACCATCAATTTCCAGATTAGCTGAAGGAGAGAATGGGGCTGGAATTTTCCTTCTCATAATATTAGGGTTTTTCTTGAACTTGCCAAGAAACTTGTCCCAAATTTCTTCTCCATTCTTCTTTGACAAGAAATGGTGCTAGCATATCAAATGAATTAGACCATGATGCCTAATTGTCCCAACACCCCAGGAATACCTCTGAGCCATGGTCTGAATGGAATCAAAAAGAAACCCTGGGAGGTTTATTATGTATTCAGGTTTGGTGGCTCCATACTTCAGATATATGAGCATTTTTAAGACTTCTTTTCCCACAGACCCAAACTGACCATCACAGGTTAAATATTTTACTATCCAAAATACTACCCTGTCAAAGGGTTTGGGCAACCTGGCCCTTCTGACCCCTTTTATGATTTTCTTTGTATTATAGATGTACTAGGGTTCAGCTCCTTCTTCTTGTAGTAAGACTTCAACCAGTTCTTTCAAAGTCCCCTTGGCAGGTTGTGGGACATGAACAATGGGCACTCTAGACACATTACTTACAGTATTTATAGAAAAAGGAATAAAGACATTTCTCACCTTTTTTCTAGACTGTTCTAGGTTTATGACGAATTCTCTTACCAATTCGTCATTATGCCTTGAAAATTTCTTCAGGAATTCAAGCCATCCTGCATGCTCAAAGATGGATGCTACTTCTTCGTCTGCAAGTAGCTAGGAATCATCCTTTGGTTCTGATTTCTTCTTAATCCCCATATCGGCTTGAGTTCTGTCTCTCTTGATTTTGTGCGAATTGGTTGTAGGCCTTCTTCTTAGCTAGTGGAACCTTAATTTTTAGCTGCGGAACCTCTGAATTCTCTATTTTTTGCTGCGGAATACAAACTCAATTCATTGCTCCTTCCTCAAGACATTTCTGCAATCTTTATTTCACTGATGTTTACAATAATGATTACTAATGATAATCATGCCGCCACTTATTCCATACAAATCAATTTCATGATTACACACTTGTAATCATAATGTATAAATAGATGACTCGTTATACCTACTTTTAAATTAAGTCACATCACACATGAAAACATTTAATCAACCCTAAATAAGTTAAAAGACATAATTACCGTCCTTGATGATGTAAGCCTTTTGCTATGATGAGTCATCATTCCTATAAGTGGAACAAAACATGATTAGATAAGATAGCTGGAATTTAAAAGAATTCATTTATTTGAACTAGCCAAAAAGAGGTCAACCGCCATTTGCTAGTTTTTAATTGACCTTGAGAGATTTTTTTAATTTTTTACTTTTTTGTTTTTGGGGGAAGAAAACGCCATTTGTTGGTTTTCATCTTCTTCCCTTTATTCTGGATCTATCATCTGATTATTTGATCATTTGGAAGAATTGAGTTCTTCCATATGATCAAATTCTTTGTCTCTGCCTTCAATCTTCCTCAAAAATGCATTCTTAGTGGGAGGCTTCCTATAGAGTTTCAGCCTATGTCCATTGACCAAGAGTGTTCTGCTACTGCCATCAATGGGAAGTAACTGAATAGAACCATTGTCAAAAATCTGATCAATCTGATAGGGTCCCAACCATCTGGTTCTCAATTTTCCCTTGAATTGTTGGTACTTAGAGTCAAACAGTAATGCCCAGTCTCCTACTTTGAATTGCCTTTTCTTGATATGTATGTCATGTCATTGCTTCCTTTGCTCTTGAATCATCTCTATTTGCTGAAGTGCTTCCAACCTTAATTCATCCAACTCATTGAGTTGAAGGATTCTTTCTTTTTGAGCTACATTCAATTCAATTCCCACCTTCACTGACTGTCCTCAATGTCTAAAGTTCAAATTCTATAGGCAACAAGGGATTTTTCCCATAGACTAATTCATATGGTGAAAACCCTATTGTAGTTTTCCAAGTTGTATTATAAGCCCAAACAGCTTCAAGTAGTCTCTTTACCCAATCTTTTCTCCCAGCTTCAACCGTTTTGGTAAGGATGTTCTCCAATTCTCTATTTGTTACTTCAGCTTGTCCATTTGACTATGGATGATAAGGATATGACTTCTGTGATTGATTTTTTAGTACCTTGTGAAAGCTTGGATCATATTATACATGAATTGTGGTCCCTGATATGAAACTATGCTCCTTGGTGCTCCAAACTTGATCATAATTTTGTTCCAAAGGAAATCAACAACTGCTTCCTCAGTGGAATTTGTCAATGCCTGCACTTCTTCCCATTTTGTCACATAGTACATAAAATAATATATTCCTTCCCTTGTGAAGGAGGATTAAAGGGACCAACAAAATCCAATCCCCATATCTCAAATGGTTCAACCAAAACTTGAGGCTGAAGAGGCATTTCATTAGTGAAAGTTGGTTGTCTCATCCTTTGACAAGGATCACACCTCTTGATATATCTTTTCACATCCTTGTACAGAGATGGCCAATAATAACCAAGTGCAAGTATCTTATGAGCTATTCATTTCTACTGAATAGTGTCCTCCACTTGTTCATCATGACATGCTCGAGGATGTCAAATATTTCATCCTCTCTTACACACCATGAAAGACAAAATCGGGACCACCTTAAATACAATTCCATTTAAACATTTGAATTGTGCACCAGCTTTCAATTAACTTCTTTATTTGTTTCTTAGTGAAAGAAGGAGGGAACTTCCCTATTGCAAGATAATTTTCCATATCAGCAAACCATGGTGTGCTTGTTGAGATTGTAAATAGTTTTTCATCCGGAAAGTTATCCTTGATCTGAACTTGTTCCCCTATGGTGGTTAGCCTTGACAAAAATCAGCTACCACATTAGATTTACCTGGATTGTCCACAATGGTAATATCAAATTCTTGCAAAAGTAATAACCATCTAATGACTCTTCCTCCAACCACTAGTTTGTTCATTAAATACTTAATTGTTGAATGATCTGTGTATACAAATATCTTGTACCATGTAATATAATATCTGAATTTATTGATTGCATAAATTATAGCAAGAAATTTCTTTTCAGTGGTGGTGTAATTCTTTTCAGTGGGAGTAAGATTCTTGCTAAGATAGTAAATGGCATACATCTTTCCTTCTTCATCTTTCTGTCCCAATACTGCACTTTTGATGGAATAATTTGAGGCATTTGTTTGGCTATGAAATGGATTTTCCCAACTAGGACCTCTCAATATTGGGGCACCGATTAATTTATTTTTAATTTCTTCAAAAGCATGCTTTGGCACTTTTCATCCCAAATAAATTCACAGTCCTTGGTTAGAAAATTAAACATGGGGGCAACAATTTTATTGAAATCTTTTATAAAGCGTCTATATAGTACCCAATATGTCCTAGAAACAATTTGATATATGTGGGGTCTCGGGGATACGTAAATCTGAAATGATCCTAATTTTGTTTTGATCCACCTGAATTCCTTTTTGTGAAATATGGTGTCCTAATACAATTCCCTCATCCACCATCATCAAACATTTTTCATCACTAAGAGACAAATTGTGTTGTTCACATCTTGTTAACACTGGCCCGCATTTCTCAAAGCATCTTCAAATGTATCTCCATGTCCATTGAAGTCATCCATATATACTTCAACACAATCATTTTTTAGATCAACAAAGATTGCAAGTACACTCTCTCCGAAAGTAAGCAGGAGCATTGCATAAACCAAATGGTAACCATCTATAGGAAAAGGTTCCCCATGGACATGTAAATGTAGTTTTTTTCTGATCCTCAGCAACAACTTTGATATGATTGTACCCACTAAAGCCATCCAAGAAAGAAAAGTATTGTTTACCTGAAAGGTTATCTAGGACTTGATCTATGAATGGTAAGGGAAAATAATCTCTCATTGTGGCTTTGTTTAGTTCCCTATAGTCAACACATATTATCCATTTTCTGTTCTTTTTGGGAACAATTACAAGAGGAGATACCCACTGGCTATCTGAGATAGGGTAGATGAAACCTACTTGTAATAGTTTTTCAATTTCTTGTTTGACTATATCCCTTAAAGTTGGGTTAATCCTTCTTTGAGGCTGCCTAACTGGTTTAATATTTTCGATATATAGAGGGTAAGTGCACGAAGTTGGTGGACAATTCCGTGGACATAAAAACCCGAAATAAAGGTACCGCGATCGCGGTTTTAAAACCGCGAGCGCGGTCCTAAAACCGCGATCGCGGTTATTGAATTCTAGGTTCGGTAATTACCGAACCTAGTTCCGCGATCGCGGTTTATAACCGCGAGCGCGGTTATAAACCGCGATCGCGGAACTCTGAGACAAAATTTAACAGTCCCGCGACTCGTTATTTTCCTAATTTTCATTTCGAACCGCGACTTTTCCTAAACGTTTTTCACTCGCACTTTCAATACTATCTCAAAATTGCTCATCGGACTTCTGGATAGCGATAGATTCAACCATGCCGCCAAGACGAGGAGGTAAGTCCCCGATTGTAATCATTTTTTTGCATTTTAGGTTGTTTTTTTTGCATTTTAGGTTTTTTTTGGCATTTTCATGGGTTTTGTGAATTGTTTGTTTATGTATACAATTTTATTGTTTTATCAGTTGGTCGGCAAGCTCGGGCTTGTGCAAACCGTCAAAACATTCCTCAAAACCCACCGAACATTCCTCAAAACCCTTTGAACATTCCTCAAAACCCTCCTCCAAACATAGATCCGCCCCCTGTGGCTCCTTCTATCCCCACTGAGCCAACAGGAATGCAAGATAATATCATTGGAAGAATCCAAGAAAATAAAATTGTCATTGAGAACCTAATTCAAACTATAAGACAAAATCATGCTACAAATCCATCCCGCATGACTTTAGCCAATACATTGCAAACATTGATTGGCGAAGTCGAGTCCGCAACCAACCAAATACATAGATGGAACACCTTTAGAAGTGACTGTAGGTGGTGGTATGCGGATAAACTATCCCATGCGGCCGTCAAAGACAAAAAAATTGGAAAAGACCTCATTTGTGCATTATTTACCGACCCTAGAACCAATGCCCCCTGCAGTTACTTGCAAACGGTTCCCAATCCATTGGTGCCATGATGATAGAATCAAAAACAATTTTTGGGACCGATGGTGGATGGTTTTTGATTATCCACCATGCAACAACAATGAGGTTCCTCTTTATTTTTGAAGAAATTATATTGTGAGTTTGTGCTCAATGAGGTCCCAAATTATTTTGACTTTTCTAGACTTTTTTGGTCGAGGAGGTGGCTCTGCATAGAGCAGACCTAGTGCACGCGTAGGTCAGCCTAGGATCCCCCATGCCCCAAAACCCCCACTGCCTTCAGTTATCCCTCCTACAGTGAAGGAGGTTGTGGAGATTGATACATTGCATGCATTGAGGGAGCTCACTGACACTCTCACCCAGCATAGCACCCAGATTGCATCCGGTGATGTTGGTGGAGGCGCCAGTTCTAGTGCACCACACCACTGTGGATCATGTGGTGCCGTATGCACTGCAGGCGAGACATCATTTGCTGGTTCACAGGATTTTTTTCTATAGATGAGATGCTGGGGAATGTTTTTGGAACTGGAGCCACTGATATTGGTCTTTCACAGGTAAATTTTAAATAAATTTAAATAATATATATATGTACAATAGTTTAATTCACATGTTTGAGATATTAATATATATATGATTGTACGTCATGTACATACATGTAAAAAACTAATTTTTTATTTTATTTTAAATAGCAAGAGCCGGTGAAGGAAACATCCGGTGTTGACATGCTAGCTATTATGTTGGGCGTGTTTCAAACGTAAGTTTCAAGTTGTACAAACTTACATTTTTAATAAATCATTTAATTGCACTAGATTATTATTATAATTTGTTTCACGTGTATGTTGTACATGTATTAATATTTTTCTCTTTTATACACAGGAGCTGGCGGGTCATCATCTACTCAGGGAACTGAAGCTACTGGCATGCCTCGCATGAGTTTTACATGTGTTAGTTACAAATCTCTTTAAACACTTTGTTTCTAATTCTTGGACCTCTGTGTACATGAGTTTCACTTTCTTATACTCAACGTATATAAAATACATACAACAGCTACCATATATAAAGTTGTAATTTGCTTAGAATACCATAGTATCTCACACTTGTACACATGCTCTGCTGCATTTTCAATACCTCTAAAATTTTTGTAATTGGAGATACATGTCATAATAGACTTGAGGTGCTTACTTTAGGTGAAGAGGATTATTAAGTGATTATTATGGATGTGGACCCTATCCTCTAGATCCAGAAATAGAAATCTCATAAGTATTTTTTCTAGGTGGTTACTGACCCAATCCTCTTGATCTTCTTGATCCTCTCGGGCCAGTTGATAAATTCCCTTATGTCTCGTTTGTAGTACTAAACTGGATACACATGGTCTACATGTTCCCAACATCCAAAATAATGACACGTACTGCACTGTCATAGGTATATTATTTGTACATGATGAACTTCTCAATCCAATGTAAAATGATATCTTCCCATATCTACTTATTTACCTAGACTATATCTTGATTCTCAATAACTACCTCTAGATATGTAACACCATGAGTCACGAAGGAAAAGATACTTGACAAGGTGGAAGCGATCAACTCGTAATCAAAATGAATGATAAGAGTGATGAAGAAATGTAAAAAAGGTTATTAAATCCTCTTGTACCCTTTATCTAAAAAAAAAAATCTATACGTCCTTTCCATATGATTATAAGTTTTATATGGATTGGTGTACTGAGATTTAAGAATTTACAACATCATTGTATGATCAAGAAGTGAGGTTTGTATTTACTTGTTTCTTATCTATTAATCCAACATTTATCAATACTATATTGAAATGGGGGTAATTTGTAGTACCTAAATGTATTCCCAACACTTGGAAACATGACGTGTGTTACAACTATAATGATATATATCTCATTCACACATAACTTGAACAACTTAAGGAAATGTCTCACTCTATATCCACTTCGCTTCTACTAGATAACAAGTATTCTCCATCCCAACCCCTCACAAATCACTGCACATGTTATTGAACATATGCATAATCCTCCATGTGTCTCAGACCTAATTTATTAGACATCATGGACATGTTTGTAGGTTTAGGATAAGTTAAACTCCAACCTATCCACCCCCTACGAACCTATCCCATACACTTCTAATATTAACTTTTTCAAAAGGGTTACTTGGCTTAGTCAACCTAGGTAGTACTTTTAGGTTTGTTGAGTAAGAAATCTAACGATTGGTCATATATAAATATTCATTCACTAAAACCTAGTAGGGTGACCTTGGAAAATTCAAGGATCCTCTATTCTCACTCTAATAAAATTAAGAAGAAACATTGGACCATTTGATTCCTTAAGAGTACCCATAACAACAACAAACTACCAGTTTGAAGTTATCCATGTTTCTTCCCATAGATCAAACATGAGCTAAATTTGTGCATGTTTCCATGTGTGAGGGATGAATCAAGGGCTTGTATTCTATTATATATTATGCCACACCTCATAATGGGTTTGAGGAGCTATAATGTATTGGTCATATTTATACCCTTATTTAAAATTTCTACTGAAAAAGGTACAAGGATTATAAACAGGTAGACAATTATTATCTAATTAACTTCCAACATCAATTAAGCATGACAAAAATAATTCATTCCAACTTGAAATGGACTAAGTGATAAACAATAACTTTATCAATATACAAGAGGGGAGAGAAACTTAGCTTGTTTAGGAAGATTCTGGGATGAGCTAGATGTGACAGGTAGCGGAGCAGGCAAAATAAAATCTCGACTTAGTGAGAAGATAAGACTTTAGATTCTACAAAGAAGATTATAAAATTTACAATATTTTCGGAAAACATGTAGGTTCAAGACCATACATGATATGTATGGTCTATGTAGTAGTTGTACACCTAATACAAGGAATTTACAGTCTTAGATCATAAGGTAGTTGAGCTCTCAACTTTCTAGTGCTTTACTTGTTTAGAAATTGTGTGATCATTGTGTTTCTCTTTTTCACACAACATCGAGATGACTGTAATGATCAACAGTAAAGATAGAAACCCTAATAACTTACAAAACCCTTCATCAAAGCATTAAAAAACCAAAGGAGAAAAATATGTGTGTGTTTGATGCTAGACCACCCCGGTAGTCAAACTCCCAACCGCTGACAGGGGTAAGTGCACGAAGTTGGTGGACAATTCCGTGGACATAAAAACCCGAAATAAAGATCTCTAAGCCAGCAAGGTGGAAGGAGGTTATGTTCTTTATTTCCAAAGGGATAACACACAAGTAAGATCCTCTAGGCTCGTGCACCAAAACTCAAACTCAGCTACCAAGAACTACCACTGACCCTGTAGGATACTCAATCTCTTCGCCATCTATAATAGGAGAAGTCAACTTCTTTCTTTCCTCGATGCAACAACATAAGAAATAGTCTGTTCCTTCTTCATTGTCTTCTGTCGCAATTACTGCAAACACATGTCCTACAAAAAAATAACCAAGGTTGAACAACTCAAATTTAAATTACATATTAAAATTTCAATGGACATAACTCAATACAAAAATTAAATAAATAACCATAAATACCTTGTCGCACCAAAATCGAAATTTCGTCAAAGTCCTTGGATGTTGTAACTTCATCTGCAGAAACAAGTTGTAATGCTTGTGGAGGTTGATAACTAGGAAGCGGAGTTAGAGGCCTACAAATCCATCCTTCCACCCATTCTTGTGAATCACACTCAGCAGTGACAAATTCGATACAAGATGCACAAAAACATGTCAACTTTCTTGTCCATACGGCCCACGAAGTAGCGTCTGAGCTACAAAATGAGTGCATATCACTGGACCCAGTGAGTGTCATACAATCCTCATAGTTAGCAATATGTTTTTCCTCTATCAACCAAAAAAATCTGCAAACTGTGGAATTTTCTTGAGAACCTCGGGCCATGTTGTTAGTACACCATTCCACTATGCTTTTTGCATCTTTTAATTCAGCACCATCTTTGTACTTCAACTCTTCTCTTGCAAGAGCTCTTTTCACACATGCCCCTGCACCGTCATGCTCTCCTTTTCCATGTCCAGCCTCAGTGAAACTCCAAATATGTTGCACACCCATCTTGACATGCATTCTGCTCATCCAATAAAACATTCGTGCATTCTTAAACTGAGACGTGCAATTATCTGACCATATATAATGTTGTTTGAAGTGGATGTCCCTATCACACAAGTTTCCATAAAATAACTGGAAACACCCTTGCACAAATTCAGTAGAATGAGTACGATCATCACTGATATAAAAGTGGTACTCTCTTAAAAATTTCGATCATTCTCTGTACTGTCAGGAGAATGTAGAAATGTTATATGCACAAAAATGGCAACTTGTACTGAGTTGTAATATTGCGATTGAACCTCCATTTGTGGTTGCAATGTGTAATTCTCTGCAAAATCGACCACTGAAACAATAGTACCAATAGGAAATGTGTCTTTGCATAGCTTGAATTATTCATCCAACCATCGAGCTCTATGTGTATGCCTCGCATACTCATAAACAATTTCATCCTTAAATTTTCTCATAAATTGAAAAATGGGCATTTGTTCTGTAACTAGCTCACACCATTTCGACTCTTTTCCATCTTTCAATTGGTATGCAACTGATTTATATTTATCAAATTCAACTAAATTATGTCCTATTGTACCTTCAATTTGCTCATGGATGCAACTTTCCAATTTAGGTAATCCATTTGCATGTACTACAACTTCCATCTAAACAATCCTGACTATAAAAAAATTGTCCAACTTCTTTTTCACAAAATATAGTAGGAATGAAATCTCTAGAAGATATTGGTGGAACTTGAACACCACATTCAGATAACATAGTTTCAGAATGAAAAATAGAACGAATACGTAAAAATTTAGCATAATGCATCGCAAATTCAACATGTTGCCTACAACAACAAGTGGTGCGAGCATGGTTGATTTTCACATAGAATGGTTTCAACATTTCAAAAAACGTTGACTAATTTTAATTTCCAGATTCTCTTGTTCAAACTTACGAAAAATTGAGTTTGAGTCATATCTAAGAAATGCTTTGGATGTGGTTCACGATTAGTAGAACCAACTCTCCGTTTTATAACATCTCTTGTATTAGGTGAAACTCTAGTGTTATCATGCCAAAATTTAATAACAACTTCTCTTATAGCATCAAAATTATTTTTGTCCTTACGCGGTGCTCTAGCAGAAAATGCCCAAAAATCGACATTATTGAGTGATTGAAGGATATTACGTCTTTCAATTGCTTTCATTAGAGTTTTTCGATTAACTTGCAACATTCGACTTGTTTGCGTAATCAAATGTTGTTTTTTTATTGATTCACTTACAACACTAGTAGCAAGTACACGACGCACAATATTACTATCCCTAGTGCGTCTCTTGACACCAACAGTGTGATATGCATCATGAAGGTTTTCAACAATTGTAGAGGTTTGACCACGTATGTTAGATGTTGTCAATCCTAAGGTGTTTAATGTAGGTCTCATTTTAATCAATTTCATCAAACTAACCAACAATTGACATCTTTGGGAATCATTTAAAATTTCAAAATGATTATCCCAAATTTCAGTGGCTTTTCTTCTGATTTGTCGTTCAGAAAGTTTGTCAGACATTGGTTTCAAAATGTTTTCATCAATTTCAATCAAAAAATTAGGTTTCTTATGTAAAATCCTAGGAGGTGTTTTTGTCAAATTTTGCTTGTCTATAGTTTCAACATGAATTTCCTTATTCACATTTTCATTGTCTCCTTCAATTTCAACATTTGCTACATCATGAGTATTTAATTCTTCTTCAACATTGATGAAGAAAAACTTCTTCATCACGAGTATTTAATTCAACTTCAACATCGATGTGAGAAACATTACCTAGTTCTTCATTGCTTACGTGAGTTGGGATTGAAGATGAACCTCTTCTAGATTCACGAAGTTTCTACATTCGCTCAAAGATTTTCAATTTTGTTGGCCTCTAATTCGCCTGGTGTTTTTTTACTTAATGACTTCCTTTTTGACTTCGTTTTTGTCTCCCATGATGTTTTTGCTTTCGTGATAAAAACGTGCACTGAAAAAGACAATTTCGATAATTAATTCAGCATTTGGCAAGGTCGAGAGTAAAAATCACATGGTAATTCAGACATTGGGATGTGTGTAAATATGATTTATAAAGCGCGAGCGCGCTTTATAAACCACGAGCGCGCTTTATAAACCGCGAGCGCGCTTTATAAATTGCGTTCACGGTATTTTTACAAAAAACGCGATCGCGGAGCTATTTGCTGAACCTAAGCCTCGGAAAATCTTTGTTTTTCCCCAACCAAAGCTATGGAAGGTCATTATGAAGTGCAAAAGGTCAAAAAACCTCAAATCTGCTCTTCCAAAGACTTGAACCATGCTAAAAAACTGAAAACATTTCACAAAAATGGTGCCATCACATAGGGTAGACTCTTAGCTTTGTAAAAATATTGTTTTTAAAGTGAATAGAATAAGATAAATATCATTTTATAATTTATTACTAATAATAGGTCCTTAAGACATTTTTTCCCGTGAATGTTCATGTCTACGTTTAAGACTGTAACTTTTGTTTCGCTTATCAAAATATGATAAAAATTATACCATCCCAAGCGTGGACAAATTCTATACAGCTTAAAAAAAAAAAAAATTGATTTCGATATTTTTTGATATAGTTATGGCGGGCAAACGAAAGCGCTTCCATTTTCTAAATATTTTCAAACCACTTTCACGGAAAAAATCATAAAAAAAAATATTGCTAAAAAAAATACAAAATAAAATCCATCCCAAGATAGACAACTACATCTAACGTTTCACCAAAGGAAAAAAAAATAACAAGATTTGGTCATCCAAAATGCGGGCAAACGGACTACAATCTTATAAGTTTTTTTGAAAAAAAAAAACTAAGTCATATAATTTTAAGTGTTTAATATAGCTAAACTTGTCCGTTTTTTACAAAAATTAGTATTTTAGAAACTAGATTCCGAATGCTACGATTCATATTTATATAATTTTTTTCTAATTTAGAGTGCATGTATAGCTAATAATCCCTACAAGTTGAGATTTCATTGTTTTTGCAATATGACGTCCACGGATGACCCTATATTTGTCCATCAACTTGGTGCACTTACCCTAGATATGATGAGTGCAGATACTTGGATGAATCCCCTTCATATCTTTATAATCCCAAGCAAAAGCTTTAGTATGATTTTTTAGAACATCAAACAATTTAGCTTCTTCATCCTCCTTCAACCAAATTGTTAATGTTTAAAGTTTTACCTGGTTGAATTTCAACATGCTTGGTTCCAATATGTGATGAACTGATTTGTGGAAAGGGTTTCATTAAATTATTTAATGGACATACATGTGGTAACAACATATGGTATGTAGCAACATCTCCAAAAGTTCCTTGAGACAGAATACTGGAAAAAGGATAGTAATGAGAATTATGATACTTATCTCTTTGTAGGCCAAATTCCTCATCACTGCTACTTTCCAGAAATTCTTCACCACTTCCTGATGTACTTGAAACTGAAGCTACTGATTCATCCTCTCCCATGAGAAATATCGTTCCTCCGGAGTAAAATAATTTTCAATCAAAGAGAAATGTTTTCGTTGTGGTTCTAGAACTAAATGCAGTGGTTCTGAAACTATAGCCACATGTTTCGGAACTAATTTCATGGGTTCCAGAACTAAGTTCACGGGTTCCGAAACTAAGTTCACAGGTTCTGGAACTAAGTTAACGGGTTTCGAAACTAAGTTCATGAGTTCCAGAACTATTTCTGATTACACTGAAGACAACAGTTCTCATCCAATGGTGGATTAATCATCTCTTCTACTTCTCTTACATGATCCTACAATGTGATCATAGCCAAAGAAGACAAATTTTGCTTATTAGTTTCAGGAGAATCAACCCACAATTGTTCATGATTGTCAGTAAAAGGTTGTGCAGTAGGATATAAGGAAATTTGTTTAGAGTTCTTACCATTCGAGATTGTCATATCACCTGACCTGTAATCTATCAAAGCAGCAACTGTAGCTAACCATGGTCTACCCAAAATAATGGGATAACCCAATGTTTTACCTTTTGGCTGTAATATAAGGAAGTCAACTGGATATTCCCATGACTCTACCATAACCGCCACATCTTCAATAATTCCTTCTAGTTTTGCTACAGAATGATTTGCCATCTGTAATATGGTATTAGTAGGTTGTATACCAGTTAATGGTAATGTCTTCAGAGTATCCACTGTCATTACATTGATAACAACTCCCAAATCTATCAAAATATTATGTACATTCTTATTTCCTAAAGAGACAAAAATAACAGACTTCCGGATCTCCGTATTTGGGAAGTAATAACTTTTCTCGCTAATAAATAAGCAAGTTTCCCATCTACTTTGATAGTCTTGGGATATTTTTATTCCTTTCAAGATTTTTTTCATGCATAATATTTTGATTAATTTGTTCAATTCTATAAAAATATCTTTAATTTCTTATAATAAAGGGTATTTCAATATTCAATTTCCTTAGCTCTGTGTACTAATTCGACTCCTTGATTTCTATATCTTCTTTGAATCTCTTAGGAAATGGAGTCTCAATAGTGTTGCTCTCTGGCTCCTTTTCTTTTCTTTCTATATCCTCTTTTGGAACAACAGTACTAGGGTTTTCATTTTCTTCTGTCATTTTAGTAATTATAAGGGGTGGACTGTTAATAATTTTCCCAAATCTAGTTTGAATATCCTTATAATCCATAGCATGTAAATCAACTGATTTTTCTGGTTCTATTCCATAAATAGGAGTTGTTTGTTTGTTTATGGGGTTTGCTACTAGAATTTGTGTTTAGACTACATTCTCATTTTGTGAATTCTGTCCAGGGGATCCCATGATGGCATGTTGATTCTGATTTGGATATGTTCTTCCTTGGGAATAATTATTAGGGTTCCATCTAGGTTGTGACCAATCATAAGGATTTCCTTGACTAGCCCAGGGTTGTTGATGTCCCTGGGCATACCAAGCTTGGTTTACCCAATCTTGAGGGTTCCAAGTTGGTTGAGGTACCCAAGGTGGTTATCCCCAATTTTGTGGTACTTCCTGAGCAACCCATGGCATTGTCCATGGATTAGGAACTGATCTTGGCATAAACTGTCCTTGGTTAGGTTATCTCTGAACAAAATTCAATTCTTCGGTTGTAGATGAGGCACTGGTTTGTTTAAGCTAATTTTTAATGACATGAAGTAAAGAACAAACATCAATATCATGTTCTTTAGATTCATAGATAAGACACATTTCTGTTTTATCCAAAGGACAATCTCTTAATGCATGCTTCTTCCTACATCTAGGACAATACATAGCCAATGGTTCAATTTTGGAATTTTCTTTAGCTTGTAATCCATCCATAGTAGAGGTTAATTGCACTAAAATGTCTATTTTAAAGTTTTCTAACTCATCCATTAGTTTGTTCATATATGGATTCAAACTTTTCACTGATTTTCCTTTTCTAGGTCCACCTCTTGTTCTGGAATAGCTTCTACAAATCTCTTTAATTCCATTCATTCTTATCTAATCAATGTCTCCCCCTCCTATCAAGTTAAGGGCTTCTCTAGATTCGTCATCCAAACCTTTGAGAAAAATGGTTTTACTTAATTCCTCTGTAAGCACAAATCCACATCTTTTGCTAACAAAGAGGAATCTGTCTAAATAGTCTTCTATGTTTTCATCCTCTTCCTGCTTGATTTTGAAGAATTCTTCCTTCCTATTTCTCCCTCTGTAATAATCTTGGTATTTATCTAGGAAGGTAGTCTCCATTTGTGCCCAAGTGCTAATAGAGTTGGATGTTAATCCCATGAACCACCTCATTGTTGCATCCTTCAAAGTGGATGGAAACAACTTGAGTTTTTTATTATCTGTTTTATAATCATAGGTCTGACATAGTACCTTGAATTCAAACAAAAATTGGTCAGGATATTCAGATGACATCCCTCTGAAGGTGGGTAAATGTGTAGGTGAGATATTTTTCATTGATGTGTCATCATCTCCCAATTGGATTAGATAGGTAAAGGTCCTATCGTGCTCTCTATCGCCTTCTCGTGCCATTTCAAAAATATTTTTCTGAATTTTCCTCCCAATCAATGTGGTAAGTTGTATGCCTTGGGGAAGGTGAAAAATCAGGAGTAGGAGGTTGAATACTCAATTGAGAATCAAAACTTACCCTCAATGGATCTTGGGTAATAAGCCTTCTCCTAAAATTCTACTCCCTTTAGGTGATTGATCTAAGAATTCCAAAAATGGTAATTCTATTTCTTGTCTGACAGGGGATGGTGGTGCCTCCAATTCTTGATCAATTTCCTTACTTTGACTAGAGGATGTTATGAATTCTTGTGAAGATGTTTTTGGAAGGAATCTACCCTGTGAGTCTCTTGGTCTACTCATATATTTTGTGATATAGTAGGGAATATTCTTCAACTACTAGATGTATGTTTTGACTGCTCTTGCTAAAACTTAATTAGAAAGTTCCAACTGGTGGTTCCCCGAAACGGCGCCAAAATGATGGGTGTCGTCATTCCCTTCATTTAATCAACTTCTTATTGATGTCATATCAAATTAGGGGTGTGTCTAAAGCTATCTGCAACAAGAGTACTTTAACCGATCTAGTAGTTGATTGTAGCTATTTTTATATTTTCTAGGGGATCTCTTTAATGTCTTAAGGACTTCTTGGTAAAACCTTATTCAAATCAAACTATGAAAACTTGCTGAAAGTAAAACACACTGAAAGCTTGATGAAAGGAAACACACCATGCAGAATGGAAACACACTTGCTGTTGGAAAATAAACACACTTGCTTCTGAAAGTAAACACACTTGCTTTTGGAAATAAACACACTCAAATTAAAATGCTTAAAAACAATTGCAAGAAATATAAAGATTTATCTAAAGACCTGCAGGAACAAGTATACAATAGAGTTTAACTGAAAGAACTAAAGTAATACAAAATTAACATATCTAAGCTATTTGCTGAAGAAATATAAATACCAAATAAATGAATATCCTGGTCCTTGGGGAGTGGGCCCTTGCTCCTTGAATCAGGATTTTAACAACTCAGAATTCTCTCAAATCAGAATGGTTATTTTATTGATAAAAACATTCAGTATTACAAAACGTACTGGATCTGGGTACTTAGTCTATTTATTTTCTCTGTTCTATATCTATCTCATTCTATATCTATATCTTCTATATCTATCTATTGCAGTGTCCGCTTTATATACATTTTATAATCACAGCTTGTCTCAATGATTACGATGAAATCGAATCATGCCCGAATAGATCTTTGAGTCGGATGGCGGTTGATCGATAACCGTAGGATAATTCTCCCCGAACTGCGTTCAAAAATATTCTCGTCCTTTATGATTGAAGGGGTCGTAGATGCAAAATCTTTGGATGTGGTTTAAAATAGATAACTCCCATCGGTTCTGGAACTTTGGAGAAGTTCTAGAACCATAGGAAATTGTTAAGAACCAAAACTTGTGAGAGTTCTGGAGCTGTCCCCAGGAGTTCCTGAACTAATTCTGAAAATTCCGAAACTAAATACTGGAGTTCCAGAACTAAGTCCAAAGTTCTGGAACTAAATGATGATTGTGTGATGGAGTTCCAAAACTAGCTTGGAAGTTCCGAAACTAAGCTATGTAGGAACATACGCTATCAAAAACATACTGAATGCCACCTGCTTCATTTCCTTGACTGATTAGACCTGCTTTATTACAAAACTAAATTTAAACACACACTATGTCAGGAATTTCATAGCTTTTAACATTAGGATCACAATCAATAAAAAGACAGACAGTTACATCCTAACTCATATCAGATCAACTAAAAGTCACACAATGCAATCAAACTTAATCAAAAGGAGAGTAAGATGAGATCATACATTATACATTAATCGGACATATTCTGGCCTCATCGGGTATGATCCATAGAGATCTAGAAAAACACACCACTTTATCACTTCCATCAACAACAAGAAGGAGAAACAAGAAAAATGAATCAAATGAGGTAAACGAAGGTCCTAAGATTGTCGGTCTACTCGGGCGGTGGTCCTGACACTTTCAAATAGAAAAGAAGAATGGAATGTGAATGGACACGAATTTGAAGCGCCCAACCGTGTATCTTCCCCTTTCATGCCCTTTCACATCCTCTAGTGCACGGGAGGACATGGGAAGGCCTATAAATGCATGAAAGGAGCAAGAGAATGATCATTTGAAGATCCAGAGAGATCGAGAAGTAGAGTTTAATGAGAGCAGTGAGCAAAATCTTCAAGGCTTTGGAATGGAATTGTAGGAGCAAGCAAGTAATTGGAGAGGTGGTTTACATTGTTGCTTCTTTTCATACTTACCGTAATCTTTAATTGTCTATATTAGATCAATAAAAGTGGGTAGAAAGAGCAGCTTCCCTTCCCGACTAGTTTTCCTCCATTGACGCTTTCCGTGATAAAATTTTTGGTGTTAAAGTTTGAATTCTTTCCTTCTCTATAATTTCCTTTCTATAGCACTAAATAATCAATCACGAAGCTCTAATTTTTCAAGAAAATCTGTCATTTTCCAAAGTTGAAAGTAGAACAACATAATTGTGTGATTCGTAGAGTTCCAAAGTAGAATTTACGGATTAGCAGCCCCAGAGCAAAAACAATGCCCGAGTCACCAAACCCCAATAGGAGGAAGGTTGGCAAGTGGCCGGAGGCCGGTGAAATAAGAACAAATCCCAATAATCCAAAGCCTCTGGCTCCCATGGCCATCATGAACCAGCTGTTAAGGAACATTATCACAATATTCCCACCAAACACCTATGGTCGCTACTAAGGAACCAACTACGATACTAAAGAGCCAATTGTTGTGGCCATATCGGCTACCCTGTTGCCAAAGTACTCCAGCATGCCCCTTACGGCATCGGTTCTCATGGACCAGACAAATTTTGTTTCTCACGTCCCCATCTTGCATTCAATTCCTCTACTACTTCCAAGCAATTCACAAGGGCCTTCCAAACGACCCCAAAGTCCACCTCGCATTTCTCGGGCCCATATCCCAACACACAGTGTGGACTCCACTGAAGCGAATACAACATTGAGTACGCCGACGAAAAAAATTGATCTACAAGATTTTTTACAACATAATGCTACTCGTTTCTGCATAATCAATATGATGCCCTTGAGGGCTTGGAGGATGGGGATATGGCTCTTGACCAACATTTCCCATGAATTGTTTATCTTGGAATGTTAGGGGTCTCATAGACTCCTGTCGTAAGTATGTAGTGCATGAAACTTGGAAACGATGTGCAAATATGGATGTTTTGTTTTTGTAGGAAGTTAAAATTACAGGTTTTCAGTTGCTAGATGGTATGTAAATCCATCTGGCCCGATGCACTTGGATTTCTGTAGTAATCATGACATAGGGCGTGGGGATTAATTTCACTTTTTGCCCCTAAATGACGGCCCTTATTAATTGACCATGGAATCAACCCCACCAACCATGTCATATGGGTCCTCTTTAATATTGAGGGCTGCCCTTTTGGGCTCATTAATATTTACGCCTCTAATGATGCAGCCAAAAGGGCCAATCTGTGGTGGTGGATAGCCAACTCCATTCCCGATGCATACTGGGTTATAAGTGGAGACTTTAATATGATTGAAAACCCAAATAATAAATGTGGCCACCTGCCTATGAGGTGGACACCTAGTGAAAGGGAAGCGTGGTACTTCATGCGAAATAAATTCAGATTCTTTGATCCCAACACATCTTGCTTTCCCACCTCTGACACTTGGTACACGTGGTCTAATCTTCGTGGAGGGAAAGATCGTGTCTTTAAACGGAATGACAGGGGCCATGTTGTCAGCTCAAAACTTTTTTGAGTTTGATAGCATTTATTCCATGCCAATGGAGGTTATGCCTTGACTTTGTCCTTTCGGACCACTCCCCTATATGATTTTGTATCTATTGGCATGATGCGCGCCCATTTTGTCATAAAGGCCAATTCTTTCTTAATATTGCCTTGATGCAACATGGCCCCACCATCAATCATATCAAGCGGATTTGGAATTTAATTCCATGACCCAGTCACTATCAACGATTTCATCCACCTATGCAGGCCAGCTGGTTACTTTGGTGGGAAGATGCACTAACTCGGACTACCAGATTTCTTAGAATCTACGGCCGTTAGCTGGCCAAAATTTGGCGCCGCTCATACACTCGCTAACACCTTAGCTCTTATCCGAGAGATGATGGTGCTTCAAGGTGATCCCTTCTCTGACGCTCTGCAACTACAAGTTGCAACTCTCTGGCATCAAATCCAAATTGTGGACAACTATAATGCCAAAGGTGCTCAGATTCGGGCTCGAATGCACTGGCTCAAGGTTGGAGATCGGGTCTCAAAAGAATTTTTCTCTTTTTGAGCCAGAAATCCTTCTCAACAGATTTGAGCTATCATGGATAACGGAGGTTGATTCATTGACCCAAAACTTAGGTCAGAAGATTTTTTGCAACATTACAAGCTTTTTTTCCAAGCTCAGCCACCCTCCGAAGCTCGTTGGGCCGCTCTTGACCAATGTTTGGGGTTCTGCCGCAAGATTTCAGAGGCTCAGACGGTGCTCTGCGAAAGAATGCTCACTATTGAGACCTTCCTAAAGCCACTATGCAAATGGAAAATGATAAAGTGCCATGCTACGATGGATTCCCCTGTGAATTCTATAAAACTCTTTGGGATTCCGTCGAGAAAGACCTCTATTAGGTCTATCTTGAAGGGTTTCACAACCAATCCCTAGGATGACATTAACAAGGGGAACATCAAATTTATTCCTAAGCAAGGAGATCCTGAGCAAATCACTTGTTGGCGGCCAATTACTCTGCTGAACATCTCCTACAAAATCATTTCCAAAGCGTTAGCTCTGTGATTACGCAATTTGCTACTGTTATTATTCAACTAGAGAAAACAGGCTTCATATAGGGATGCTTCATCCTGGATAATATCATCGCAGTTTGGGAAGGCATGGAATGGGCCCGCAAATCTCACCAGGCCACTATGTTTATCAAGATTGACTTTGAGAAATCCTATGATCAGATTGAATGGCCTTTCATCCTCGCCATGCTTTAGGCCCTTGGCTTTGGCCCCATCTTTATTCAATCTGTCAATATGCTCTTTGTAGATGCCTTTGCTCAAATATCTATCAATGGCCTTAGCTCGAGCCCTTTGGGGATTTTCCAGATCTATCGAGACAAGGGGTTGTCCTCTAGCCCCTGCACTTTATGTGCGGTGGCTGAAGGCTTTGGTTATCTTTTAGCCCATGCCAAAACTCAAGGTCTTGTTCGTGGAATATTGTTTCCTGTTGAGCCCACCTCTCAACTCCTCAATGGGAATTTTGTGAACGATTCATTCCTTACGCTTATCAAGGATGAAAGTAACATACACAATGTCATGCAATGCCTAGATACTTTCTGCCTGGCTTCTGGTTCCTCCATTCAATGGCAAAAAAATCAATGCTACAAGCAGTCCTTCCTTCCCCGCTGGATCAAGCTTGCCACATATGATTGGAAAATTCTTCAACATGGTGAGATTTTCAAATTCCTTGGTATTCCTTTTGCTTTTCAAGCCTCCCTACTGATCTATGGCATTATGTCATTCAACGAGTGGTGAAAAAACTAGAATATTGACTCGCTAGACCTTTATCTCTAGCTGACAAATTCCAAATTTGTTCCAAAGTTCTTGTGGCCACCCATGTGTACTACTTGTCTTGTTGGGTGCCTTCCAAAGCCTCCATCCAAAAGGTAGAAAAAGCTGCTCAAAGTGTTCTTATGGACTAATGCTTCTACTGGTGGCAAATGTTTTCATCGTGTTTCTTGGGATATATGTTGCTTACCTCACAATTCTGGAGGCCTTGGGCTTATCCACATTCAACGCCAAGGGCAAGCTCTCTATGCCAAGTGGATAATTAGAAGCATCACTGGTCAGGAATCTTGGAAAGTTCTCATACGACATGGCATTTCAAAAGGCTCTCCTTATGGTCATCCTGCATGGAAAGGTTTAGGGTTTGTCAATTTTCTCATCACTTCGTGTCTGCACAAAATCGTAGGCACCTTCGTGCTTAAAAGCATCTTGAAAGCCTGGGAATGTGTCAAACCTTGGATTCTATGGAAAGGGGATGGTTTTCACAATGGGCTATCTCTCAACCAACAATCTCTCTAGTGGTCACCGATTTTTCAATCCCAAGATCAATGCTTTGCAAAGGTCCCGGAATCTCTGCGCTCAAATTCTTCAAACGCGGAATTCATACCATCGAGGATTTTTTCTGCAAAGACAAGCAATCCTGGTTTGCTTGGTTGGAGTTTAAAAATCTATTTCGGCTCTCCAACCAGGATCAAGATACTTTCAATAATGTGATCAATTCTATTCCTGGTCACATGCTACATAAGATTGTTGTGCACTCTTCTCGCCCTTGGTGGATAGACTAGAAGTGGTATGTTGATACTCCTTTTTGTAACTATAAAGCCAACAAAGGCTATCGGTGGCTCTCACCCCATTTTCCCATGGTGGACAAACTTAATACTTGCTGGGGAATTAACGCTACCCCATCTGTCTGGGTAGACGGTTTGAGACTATTTGGACTATATGTGTTGAGCCCAAAATTGTTCATTTTTGTGGTGTATTCTTCACCAAGGCCTTCCTATCAGGGCCCATCTTGTTCAAATTGGGATTCCGATCCCAAATGGCCCTTTTGTGGGTAACTAGAAACGATTATGCATGTTTTTTGGTTCTGTCCCAAAGCTCAAATTGCTGGAATTGGATCCATATTGTCTTCTTTCCTTCCCGGCCCCACTGTTTCACTTGGCAACATATCCTCTTGGGAGACAATCCCAAACTTTTGCCTATGTTCACCCAGATTTGGCATGTTTTCAGAGGGGAGATTTTATTTTGGATATGGAAAGAAAGGAATGATTTTTTCTTTGCTAATTCTGTAGTTGATCAGTCCTTCTCGATTTATAATAAATCTATGGTGATCTCCAATGTGCTTCAATGATTCAAGTTCAAGCGAATAAGGTGGCACTGGAGGTGGACCACCTCCAGACTTTGTTGCGACATTGGGGGGAAGCCCCGTGCAATGTTTCTCGGTGCCTCCCTCCCCCACCAGCGCTCCTCATCCTCATCTCGTGGTGGCCGACGCAGTAGATCCTAGCGTCAGGCATTTAGTCGCTCTCGTCATTCTTCTGGACCGAGCCATCGACACAACCACTCACCTGGGCACCATCGCGATCAAGGCTCACCGCCACACTTTGCTCGGCTCACCAACATGCTAGGGCTCATCACCTCAGAACTTGGGTGGGGTTCTCCACCTCGATCATCAACTCACCAACAAGGTTAGTGCTCTCCCTCCGCCATTTCTCAACAAGCCGCCCGCATTTGCCGCCACCCCTACCTTCTGCTAACAAATTCCCCCAGCTTAGCTTAGCCATTCCTACGCACGAGGAAGCAGATCTTGAGGAAGAGCATGCTGATGGCTGGGAGATTCCCGACACTGGCAAGGATCTACCTGGTTCGGGGTGGCCGGATGATCAAGATCCGCCTCGGGCATGTTTGTTGTTGCTTCCTGATTTTGTCTTTGTTTTTTGCCAAGATCGATTTTTTTGTTGTATCTCCCTAGGCTCGGCCTAGTTTGACTTTTTGGTTTCCTAGGCTCGGCCTAGTTTATTCATGGTTTTGGGCGTGCTCTCATACCACCCACTTTTTTGTTGAAAGCTATCTTGTATCTTATTGCATTAATATAATATAAGATCTTTTTCATCAAAAAGAAAAAGAAAAGGAGCAACGCATGTCACGCCACCCCTGTGGAGCGTCTAAGTAAGGCTTCTCATCATTGCAATCTCTAGTGCTTCTTATTAACAAAAATACCTGACATGCTTTCGTATTTCCAATGTGAATTGAAGACACGCGATGAGTGATTATCTTTATAAAAAAAATCATTCAGGCATCCAATCGTCCATATACATAATGAGAATTAGGGCTGTTTTAATATTTAACAGATTTATTATTAATATTAAGTAGCACAGCTTGATGAAGTGCCGAAACTCTGAACCCAAATTTGGTCTGCTGCAACTGATTCGCCATCTGCATTTCTATGCCATGTCCAAAGCGCATGTGTTCCATTCTTTATTACAAGTTCCCCATGTCCAAAATTTGCGTCCCTAAACAAAGACACTTCCGACTGGTTTGTTTCAAATCTGCAGTGTCACCCAAAATTTATTAAGTTAACTATCAATCATTTCATCATAATATTCCAATACCTGGATATGAGTAGAAATACATACTTCGAAGCCAACCCTTCGCGATTTCCTCCGTCTCCTACGGTGATGTGCACAGCTCCACACTCATCACCTCTATTATTATACACTCGACCCTGAACATACACTCCACACCTAAATTAATTGCACAACAATCACTAAGACCTGTAGAAAGAGATTTTTATGGAACTGGAATACTTACAAAGCGTTCGTAGGCATGAACATGGCCTGCAAATACCATGTCTACTTTTGCAGCGTAAAGAATTTCCTCCATTGCTTTTCTCATGTCTTCTCCATCTCCGCGATGAGTGGTGTTTGTATTGTACCATGGCGCATGCAGCTGTACTATCAGCCACGGTGTTCTTTTTCTATCCACTTTTCCAAGATCACCCTTACATCCCATCCACACAACTATAATTAATCTTTTTTGGCTCTTATACATCGATTGGTTTCCTATAATCAAAATTTAAACCAAAAGAATGAAGTTAGCAGACCTGCAACCATTTGTATTGGTCCGAACCTGGCCCAAAATCTGCATAGGAACCCAGCATTAGAACGTGGACTCCCGCAACTTCGAAGGAGTAGAACAGATTCGAACTCGAACCGCTCTGTTCGTACGGCATTCTCCATCTTGCATTGTACGCTCTGAATGCATCGCTTATTATTACTGGGATGGTCTCTATTTCATGATTTCCTTGAGTAACCATCCATGGCCTGCTACTGGCCAAAGGCTCTACCAGCTCGCCGAATGAGTCCCACAGAGGCTGGTATGTATCTGCATAGGAAAGGTCTCCGGGCAATAAAAAGACATCATACTGCATCTGTTGAATGTGAGCTAAAGTGGATTTCGTCCAATCTGTTTGCCCAGGATCACCTGCACATCCAATAATCAAAACCCAATTGTCTAATAATAATCTGAAAAGGGAAGAAGTACTTACTGAAAACATTTACCTGAAATCTGAATTTCAAATTACCAATTAAAATTGAATACTTACCCACAATTGCAAATGTGATGGGGAATTGCGAGGGTGGAGTTTTGAGATTGAATTCAGCCCCAAATCCCCCACAACGATACTAGTAGACTGTATCTTTCTGGAGTGGTCCAATCACCACATTGTGAAATATACTACCAGATTTGTACAGCACATAGGAATAAGAAGTATTATTTCCTGTTGCAGAGGAAGTGTACATTCCAGTG
Source organism: Taxus wallichiana var. yunnanensis (assembly GCA_018340775.1). Lineage (NCBI taxonomy): Eukaryota > Viridiplantae > Streptophyta > Pinopsida > Cupressales > Taxaceae > Taxus > Taxus wallichiana. The sequence goes on along the minus strand of CM031237.1, from coordinate 990,837,581 downwards.
GATGTTCCATACTCAACTAGTGAGGGCACATCAAAATCCTTTGTAATCCATGAGACTCTCATATGATCATTTCCCACCAGAGAAATATGTACCTTCAAACATCACAACTAATTTCTTCATTAAAATGCTCCAAACATGAGTACTAACACATAAATATCATAAGATGAAAACAAAATTTAGTACCTGCTGTGGATCTTGGTTTGTGTCTGACACTGCTTTGAGAGAGCGGGAGGCAAGACAGGCGGGTGCATAAGCTGCAATTATGAATACTATGTAAAGCAAAATACAAACATTAATCTTAATAACCATGTTTGCACCTTATATTCTTGCAAAGAGGAGTCTTGTTTGTGCTCATCCAAACCAGGAAAATTTAAAAGGCATTTATTCACATAATTGTGTGCCATCGGGATATTCTTTTGCCGGCGGTAAATATGCTCATAATGTAAAGCCGGTTCCTTTCCCACTAGGTGACCAGGCTTGGCTGAGTTTTTTTAGACGTGCACGGCTTCACTAAATCTGAAACCTCAATAGACGGGAATCAAAATAGCGGTTTAGGGAATGCTGTCGGTGTGGATTATGTGGCGGACTATGCGTATGGAGCAGCTTTCAAGTGAGAAAACGAACCTCCTTTAATTGGATTTTTTTAATGTATGTTACGCTCAATAATAGTCGTGCTCACAAGAAACAATTTCTTAATCTAAATTAATTGACTGCGGACTTATCTAATTAATTTACTGAATAATGTTACAACAAATACTCGATTTAGATTTCATACAAACTAGAGTATTGCAAGCACACGTTAGATTGATATAGCAATTAAGAGTATAATTAAGGTTCGAGAGGCGACTTACCTTGTTGACATTAATTTTTGATTGTGCTATAAGTGCTAGGCCTAAAATGTGTCTAAATAATTCACTTTGTTTATATAAATGTGAAAAGCCATGACCAGTGGTTATGTTCGAGACCATATTCCACTACAAACCTAATCTATATAGTTTTGGATCTACGACGAATGAATCTGGGTTTTCTATGTCACTTCATTTTCACCTATGTCGCATTTTGATATCTTTGAATCCGTTGTATCCTTTACATATGTCCTTGTACTGTAAATAATGATATCTTCTTGCAAATCATCTCAAGCACACATTAGATAACAAAAATAAATGCGGTGTTTGAGTTGGACCGACTGCAAATACCCACCCTGCTTTGTGATTATTCGAGTCTTGCACTACATTTCAAACTCAATGTATTGTTCAAGTATGTATCCAACTAAACATTTGATTTAGCTTTTCCTCGTGGTTTGACACCCGTAATTGGATAACTACTTTTCCCTAATTGAAATCCTTGTATACAAATGTAGAATTCAAAACTTTTCCCCTTTTGTTGTGTTATACAATATATTGTAGTAATTCTTGCCTTTCTAAGCTTCTAGATGATAAATAGATATGTGCTTGGGTGTTTGCTAGATGATAAATGCTTAAAGCTAACTTGTATATATAGGAGTCCTTTATTTTGAAATTAGAATCATAGCGGCGTGTAAGATAAAACCAAAACATAAGGTCCAAAAGTAAAAAAGAGTAATGAAAGGGCCTAAAGGGAAAAAGAGACCCAAAAGTGAAAGGGGAAGGGACTGTATGACTCGTGACAAAATTGAAGTGCCCACATTTTACACACCCAATTACAATAGTAAAATAACAGTAATTTTTTTTTACTTACAATGCTCACTACACACAACACAACAAGGACTCCAAGTATAGAAACTTGACTCGCATATGACAATTACATAAGTCATCGACTCACATAGACACATGAAAACGACATAGGCATGTCGATGCCACACTTTTCCCAATGAACGAATACTAGCAATGACCCAACCACAAGAAACATGACTTTAGGAACGGCGAACCCACAACACAACATTTCTTTAATCGTATTTTAGTTACGATTAACACTCCAAGAACATTATTGTGCAAGGATAGCTTCCTCCTTTCTCCATCTACAGAAACTTTGAGTTCAATCCACATATAATTTACAGTTCGACCATTTTAAGTTAGCTTCTTATTCTTTACAAAATTTCCATAACTTGCATACTTATTGGGCATAGTTCGGATGCAATTAAAATACTTAATTATTTTGTTCTTATGTTAAAAATCTTCTTCTCAATCATATATTCAGTGCCTACCTTTTTATTCTTATAACTCAAGTGGATGTGACTTGGTGTCCATATATTGATATTAGGTTTAAACGGAGATTTAGATGCGAGATAGCTTTTTACCGAAAACATACCTCGATCACGGGTTAGTTATTTCCCTACCATAGTTATTCTAATTCAATGACTTGTGAAATTCCATTTTGATTTATATATGTATTTTGTTTTCTCGAAGGTTGATCACATCAAGAACAATTCATATTCTTTGAAACAAAAGAATATGTTTTGTTGAGTTATAAGGTCTTCAAGGGTGACATTATTCAACCTTGAATCTCGTCTTTACTCTTATATGCTTTATTTCTACGTCACATTATGGTCTTACTACTAGCATTGTCTTGAAAAGGAGTTACGAAATGGTTTGTCTAACCTCTTGAAGACATACATGATTAGGATACTTGAAGCTACACGCTAACCCTAAATTAGCATCCAAATCAACTGAGGTTTAGAGTAATTCCAACTTCACCTAAGGGTCTACCCCTCAACTATATATGTGTTTTAAGCAAGAGGACATAATTATGCTAAACCACCTTCAAAAAGGACCAAGGTGTAATGTCAAGAGAAACCAAGGCAACACATCTAGCTGAGCGGAGCTAAGGAGTTCGTTAACAAGAGTTTAAGACCTAGAACAACTAAGTCACAACCTCCATCCATGACGTCTAGATCCAACGGGTTTTTACTCAATGAAAAAAATTAATTTTAAATCTATCTTTGGATGACAAGGTAGTCTCAGGTATGAAGGAGGAGTTAGCTCTACACACTCCAAGAAAATTTTGACTGTGTCACTCCTCTCATATGGTTTTAAGATAACGTCACTAACCATACTAATAAGGCGATAAACTCATTCTTGGGCTCTTGTTTACTCAAACTAGGAGGTTCCATCAAGTGCAAAGATTAAGTTCATCCTACGGTTTTCAATGTCTTCTACGGTAAGGAGTATCACACATGAAAGAAAAGTTATGCTCCGGTATTGGACAAGGGTAGAATGCTTCATTTAAATCCCTTCATTATATTTACAAAGTATGAATGCACAAGATGACTCATTAAACATTTATTGAACACTAAATATGCACTATAAGATATTACTTCAAATTCATTTACCTTATATAAATATCAAATCTTTTTACCAGGTGTACTATAAATCAATATTGAACTATGATTAAATGCACATTTCCTAGATGTCCTTGAAACTAGCATTTCATACATATCAACAAATTATCAATCATAACCTTCTGTAACATGAGACTACATTATACATTTATTTATTTAACAACAAACTATCTAATTTACAATGATAATTAATGCATTACACAACGCCTTTACGTCATCGTTCTTTCATCTTGCAAAACCACATGAGCATGATATCAGTGATAATTCGTTGGCATGGCATCCACCCTAATCTAACATAATTATCATTTTTCAGTTTTCCCATTTACATATGATAATAATTACAATTTGCAATCGAAATAAAAGGTTTAGAGACATGTATTCATTACATTTCACTTTACTTCATTTTGTAACCCAGGAGAGAGAAAGAGAAGGGAAGAGAGAGAAAAACCATTTTGTCAAAAGTTCTATTTCACACAACAATTACACTATAGAGTTTTAAACAATTATTTACATGTGTCAAAAGTATCCATGGTGGTTTGGCAACCCGACGAGGTCCCGCAGCTTCCTATTTTTACATTTTCTTACTAGCTACAAAACATTCAAAACGGGCTCAGAGGCTAAGAAACTGCTTCCAAAAGTTATCTTTCGATGAGAACACACACCACAATTAACTTTCTACGTGTCCCTAGATATACCAAGAGTTCATAGCAACTGACGGAATTGGGAAAAAGTGAATGGTTTGCGTTTGGTGGCTAGTTTTCCGAGGCCACTGGTCGTAGTTGACCCAGTTGCAAATGAACAAAATTTAGCTCGAGGGCTCAGAAAACCACATCCAAAATTGACGTTTGATGGATGAGCATGCAACGGACACTTCCTACAAGTTCCCCTATATAAGGAGAATTCATCGAGCCGACGGATCGAACTAGAAAACCATTTTCAAACAAAACAAGTTTCAAGCCACTTTGGTCCTAATGGTCCAGCTTTGACCTTGTCAAACTACTACGACCAGAGGCCTACAAAATGTCATCGTCAAAATATCCGAAAAGTGTTTTTACCTAATCAAGGTTTCATGTATCAATTGTATAGTATAAACACTAGAGATTTGCGAAGACGACACATAATTTCTCTATCCAAGTTTCAAATGGCAGTTCAAAATGAAAGCCAACTTTCTAGATTTAACAACTTTCTACTGCTGTAAACCAGTGTAACAGGGCTCCTATAAGAGCGTCAAAAGGATCACATATGTTCGTTCGGGGTCGATTCAAAGGTCAAGATGACTCCTCGCATACTAAGGTACACGAATGAAACTTAACATCTCGTTTTCAGGGTTACAAAGAGTACTTAATGAGTCTCTGAAAAATGCAAAAATTAACTTTTTAAATAGGGAAATGGTCAACATTATTTCTGGAAAGTAAATTTCGTCTGGTCGATAAAACAATGTTGTAGCGGTTTGGTTGGATAGGAAGTTTTCTAAATCACCTCAGAATGAGGGTGGAAGTTCATGTTTTAATGCAAATGAGTTATTTTGACTTCGTGAGTTACGTCCACGACACTTCATTGTTTTGCAACGAGTTGAAATAAACAATTAACGTATTAAAATCCTAATATTTTAAAATTATTTTAACTTGTAAACGAAAAACTAAAATATGAGAGTTATGAAAGATGAGGGGAGGTGAACCATGCCTAGAAATGAACTGGCAAGGTAGAAGTCGAGGAGTTGACATCGCACCGATTGATTTCACTTGCAACTGCCACGATGAAGGAAAACCCAAAAATTACATCCACAATAATGTCAAAATCAAGGCGAGGCTCTATTGGTAAATCCTGCCGGCAAGAAGGGCAACAGCAAGTGCCTCTAGCTAAGTAACAAGCCCATGGTAAAGAGGCTTATCGCAGTGTGTTTGGGATAGCAAACAAATGCCATGTGTACCATGGCATTCCATGAGGCAACATTTCTTTGAGGCATTCTCCCAAACAGTTCACACGCCTTTTCAACAAATCCATTTTGTGCATATCCAAAGCAATCATGACACTCAATGAGACCACGTTTCTTTTAGGCATTTTGTCAAACAGAGTCCACGTGCCATGTATGTGCCTCCACCCTTGCACAATAATGATAAAATTTAGAGTTTCTAGAGACAACCTGTGTTTCCAAGCAAGTAACCCCACGAACAAAACAACGCAACCACCACAGGTTTATATGGCACACTGAAGATACAACTTAGAGTTTCCTAAGATGGTAGCGTGGCCCAGACCTACTAAAACCTCTTTCCCTAACACGTGCATGACCTGCAATATTCTCCCCACATTCACTGCTAAAATGTTTTACATTATGCTTTAATGGGTGTCCATACTTTGTTTCCACTCTCCTATTTTAAAGACTGATCGGGGAGGGAAACTGACAATAAAAAAAAAATTCCAATATGCTTAGAGGGACGGCCATACCTGCATTTGCAATCGCAACATCTGACAAAAAAACCTTTTGTCTTTTTATGCGTTGGCTACGAAAATGTGTGGAAGTCCAAACCCTATTTCAAAACTCATATTTTGGCATAAAGGAGAATACTTAGTACAGCCGTGACCAAGGCATTCCATGAGATGACATCTCGGCGAGGCATTTCTTAAGACAGTCCAAAAGCACCCTTAAGCACATCGATTCGTGAAAAACTCTGACCCACGTTTCCTTCTGCATTTTCCAACAGAGACGCCCCTGTCTCTATGCATTTCCGGTTGCCACGACTAACAAAACCTCCTCCTCGCCTCCTTCACATCTGTTGGGTGAGAAAAAGCTTGTTCAAAGTTTCCCCCCCTCCCTCCATGGCGACGGTGCTCTCCTCCAACAACAGAACCAAAGGATGAACACAAAAAAAAAACAAAAAAAGAAATAAACCATGGAGCACGAGCCCCCTTTTTGCCCTAAATCTACCCCATAAAAAATCACGGGCTTTTTAATTTAAAACTTTTATTTTATTTATTTATTTATTTTGTTTGTTTTAAAACACCCTCACACCTAAAAGGGATTCGAATAATCCTTTAGGATCTAAATGATAAGGCCAAAACAAGATCACTTAATCGAGAGCTCAAGCATAAGAGTGATCAATAAAGTAAAATAGCTTGCAGGAAATCGATAACAATATTGATGAAAGAAATTGACACTTAAAACAAATAATCATCAATTGACAAATTACAATGTTATTTTTATCATTATATTTATGATTTTTACGACTTTAAAAAAAAATCATTAATCATATTAATAGCGATCAACAGGTAAGCTCGATAAGGTGATGACAAGATTTTCCTTTAAAAGGGGAAAAAACGTAATGGACGATGCGGGTCCAATAATAGAAAACATCGACACCAACACAAGCAAGCACGATGAAAAGGGGGAACAATTGATTATCCTTTGTGACGAGGCGAAGCCCCTAATGTTTAATGGAAATGCAATGACATTTGACACTTAGCAACATGGTCGTCGAAGAAGAAAAAGAGAAACGATGAACGGGCATTACAAAAATGATGTTATCTTGTCTTGACCGTAGTTATATGATCTCATACCAAAGTGAAAAATTCAAACATTCAATTGCAAAGCCCCGGAATCTCCGTGACATGACATAAAAACACATGAAAGATTCAAACAAGTCACAAACTAGAAGATGATCACGCAATATGAAAGTAAAATAGCAAGGACTTGTGCCACTAAGATCTAGTTGCATCGTTCAAACCCACATATATAAATTTTTCTTAAAGCATGACGTAAAATGATTTTGTTCCAATTTTTCGTGTCCATGGAAACCAACCAAATTATTTATCTTTTAATTGCAATGCATCATTATAAATTAATCATAAAATTTCAATGAGATACAAGTTTTTATGCACTCCACATTTCAAAATTTAACGAAGTGTAATAAGAGGTACTTACAAATCAACAATATTTAAACACTTTAAAACATAAATAGAATGAAATTCGTACATCTAGGAAATAATAATAGGGAGATGCAAAGAATCATTAGTAAAATTAAGGACACCCAAACTAGAGGGTTCTCCTTAGGGAGGATATGAGGAAATCCTCTCATCTTCGCTTCCCCACTTGGCTAATAAACAAACAATCACCATATATGAACACCTCCCTACACCATTGATAACTACAAAGAAGGTCCAAGAATGTAATTGTCATTGGGTGGTGACTATAGACACCAAATTTGGGGCACACTCCCCTTGTTCCCCTTCAGTTAATTAACGTAATATATTTAAACACATCATGACCCCTTCATCCCATATTAATATTCATCCTCAAATTATTAATTAATTTAATTATTCTAATTAAGTTAATTTCATCGTCACACCTCCACCACATCATTACACCTCAACATGGACCCATTCTAGGGGCATTTAACTCACAATGATCGAGTCATCACTCTCATAACTGAGTCATCACTCCTAGTGCTAAGTCACCACTTGACCTAACTAACTAAGACTTCTTCCTAAACCTAATTGGACTTCTTCTATGACCTTCTTTCCTTCTCTCACGTGAACTCCACTTCCCTAAGCGGACTCAATCAAAATCATGCCAACAATAGTAAAGATCTACCTATTTTTGGTAAACCAAGGCTTTCTGCCTTAACCAATGCCGGTTATCCCTTGACCAACTCTAGTCACCTAACCCCGAAGGTTACCTTATATACACTTTCGCAACTCTTTACACGGGTTGGTCATAAAATTATTGGAGCCTTATTACATTCAAGCGTGAATCTACAAGGTCTCCTGCATCCAGACGACAAACACACATAACCATAGTGCAAGACGATAAACATCCGATTCATCTTTCCAGTGTTGGAAAACTCACAAAACACAGAGGATGTATTTCCGTGGCATTGGACTCAAACAATTCTTCTTCAATCAACCATCAACCATCCCAACTCCCAATAGTTACAAGACATCAAGTATTGTGGTTCTAATAATTTTGTTTATTCCTTTTGTAGATATCTTGCTCCTTTCAGTAGTTGATTTCCTTTGTTTCTTGTACATCACCTTCCTCCCACCAACCCACTATTCAACCATCCCAAGCATTTTCACCATTCTAAACCTCCTCCTTAGTATCCTTGAGTCTTCTCAGCCATATTACGACCCAAACCATACTACCCTCTCTCTCTCTCTCTCTCTCTCTCTCTCTCTGTGCAATCACAGAGAGCCTAAAAACCTATATTTAATAATTTACTATCAAATTGCCCCTACTGACGTCGGTCACCTTAACCGTCATCGGTCTCCCCTCTCTACTGACATCGGTCACTGTGTTTTATGTTAACCTTTACCAAACTGCCTCTAACATCACCTAAACTTCACCTGGACCTTAACGAGATACCTCTCGTGACCTTACATAACACATATGTGACTTGTCCCAACTAGAAACATACCTTTCCTGATGATAGATTAGTTTAGATTTTAATAATTTTCTTAATCTAGTTTACTGATAACGTTTTTGACATACCTAAATCAAAGTGTTAATAATAGGACCTTTATTTCTCGTATTTACTTTTATTGATTTGATAAAAATAGTGGATTGACAACCATCTAGGAAGTATCACACTTCCCGAAACTAGCAATCGCTAGGCAGTCCACTGTCATTTGTTATTTAATATCATTTGGTGGTCTTGCTTTGTATCTATAGGTAGTCCTTCCTAGATAAAAAGATTTCTCTACGATCAGCTTGGATAAAGTTAATAACGTGCATATTCAGCCTTTGATCTACATATCATAGGTATTCCTCCTTGATCATTACCTTATCTATTTTATCGCACAACTTATTCAAAGTGAAACATTCGGCATGCCTAGGCACTCAATTTTATCATTCAACCAAGTAGCTTAAGCTTTCCTAGGCCACTTTTCTATCAACATTGTCAAGAAATTCACCATGAACAACTTGTACTCGAGACGCCAATACGAAGATGAATCTATTGCATATTTTGTCACTCGTTGGCAAAGCCTAATCAACTAGATCATGTTCTAACTGCCTCAAACCGAGTTAATAGAGTTTTTCACTAGGGCTTGTGCAAGGCACATCTTGCTAACTCTCCAAGTTTAAACCTTCCACACGTTCGACGAGGCATTCACCATGGCACAAAACTTGAAATTTGTGTCATTGAAGAGAAGAAGATACAATTGCGTAACAAGAACGTTGCGTTTAAATCAAACAATACCTCTTCTTCTTCCAAACCACAAAATAATTACTCTAAAGCAAAAGGATCTACCCACGCGGTAGTTTTGAAAGTTGGCCCGTCTCATCCATCCAACCAATCAAAGCCTTCTTCTAACCTTTCTCCTATTCAGATTTCCAGTTCAAGCGGGAGCAATGAAAATATACTCCCATAGGATAACCCTACTCTTCGGTTTTAGAAAAATTCTAAAATCTGAAGCAATCAATCTTCCACCCATCAAACCACACATAGGTTTTGATCGCTCTCATTCTATGTGTGCATTGTACAAAGAAAATGATTACTGCAACTATCATCGCATTAATGGTCATAACAACAGTAATTGTATAAATTTCAAAAATATCTTCCAAAAAATGTTAGATAGTGGAGATCTCGTCTTGGATAACCCTAACGCACCGGCTAATCAAAACCTTCACATATTCAAGAATTCATTCCCAAATCACACCCCATCATCTAACCAAACCAAAGAACCTTCGACCAATAGACGATGCGTTTGTGAGGTTCATGTTGTTTTCAACATCATACCAGCTCTTCCTCAATTTCCTCCTACTCCATCTATCGAGGATATTCTTACACAAGATCCTTCATCCATGGAGGGACTTGTTTCATCTACTCCTTTACCCATAGAGGAGTCTCCCTTATCTCCCCTTCACCCACAAAGAATTCCACCATATCTACGATGTATTTTCCCCACTCACCTCTCAACCTGACAAACAACCCACAATATTTACTCTCCTACCCATGGGAGAGTCATGCTTACCTTCCTCTTTGCCAAAAGATGAACCTACCTCATCCTACTTGTCATCTCCCCTACCCATAGGGGATCCATTAGCAGCACCCCTTCCTATTGGTGACAATTCTCCATTGGCTTTCAAGGATCCTGTTGATTTTATCTCGGCTCTTTTACCCATAGAGTCTGAAGCCAACCATTTCCCTATCTCACAGAAATTATTTACAGGGATTACTACTAAATCAACATCATCCCCCTTCCAACGGTTCCATTTTCACATTTGGCTAACCACTTGGATTATGTTGAAAATTCCATGCTTTGGGGACACCTTTGGCTACCTTTCTCAACTCAGATGCAAATGTTGTCTGCTGATACTTCCATGATCTATCCAAAGGTGTTTCAGAAAACCAAACCAACCATGCCCATGCCATTTGCAGCAACCTCTTCTTCATCACCCTCACCCACACTTAAACCTTTACCATCAACTGAACTTTTGCCAATACCTAAAGCCTTACCTACATCTATATCTTCATCCGTGTTCAAGTCCATTGCCACATTGGGATTCATTCGACATCAAGGCTAGTCCACCCCTATCAAACTTGATTTAGCCACGTCCTCACAAGCCCGCACAAAGACTATTCCCCCACCTAAGAGGAAAACCCAACCTAATAGGCCGCATACATCGGCTTCATCCACTATGTCACCTTCACCACTTCCATCTATCATAGGGCCCTACCCATCAACCTTGGCCACGGATCTTCTTACCCAAGGTAAACCAAAAACCCATCAGCCCACCACCTTGTCACAATCCTCTGTTACACCCAAATTACGGACACGACTTACACCTTCACCGTCACATGCATCCTTGCTACCGCCTATACCTACACCACTTCCAATGATCCTCATCATTACCTATGATATTCCCTTCTCTTCAACCAAGTACCTTCCACCTTGCCTCTTCCCATAACCTTCATCGCACCTCTATTATCGGCTTGGCTAACCCATCCCGTTCCTCCATATGCCTTTCCTTCTACATCACACACTTCTTCTTCACCTTTACCCAAGAAGGTGCAACCAAAGTCCGAAAACAAACTACCCTCCAAAAAGGTAGTTAAACCTACACCACCTTCAACCACTAGTTCAAAAACCGTACTACCTACCAAACAAGGTGGTCGTGACTCGACTCAACCTCCAATTCCACCTCCCGTGGCGCCTCTCCCACAAAAATCACCCACACTTTCATCTAGACCTACACTTGCTTGATATTGTGATCCATTGACAGGGTATTACGCCAACATCTTAGCTAACCTTTTGGAAACCCTTGTCATCACATTGCCACTACTTAGACCTTACGACCCACTCAAACCTAAACTAGAAGGGTTTGACGATATGAAAATTTATGCTTACCATCGTGTGTCAGGGCATGATGTGGAAAACTATAAGGCTCTTAAGACTGTTCTTCTCCAACTATGTCCTCCCGAAGAAAACTTTGATGATGATGATCTTTTAGATGAGGACCCTATTCCACCTCCATCTATCACCACACCTCCTCGTTCCTTACTATCCATAACCCTTTTATCCTCCTCCAACATTTGAGATCAATATGGTCCACATAAGAGAACTAGCCAAACCTCTGCCAAAATGCCAATTCGTTGCATTCTTTTTGCAAAACTAGTATACAACCTCACCATATTTTTTTGTCGTCATTTTGCTACACCTATCATGACTCACTTGCTCCTTTACCATACATTAATATGGTTAACATTACCACTCAAGCCCAAAAGGACAAAGGAAATGAGAAAACAACCAACCCATCCACCATTATTTTATCCAATACCCCATCTGCACCTACGCCAAAAATTACCATCTGTGGACCCACATACCCTATTTATGACAGGGTTTCCCATCGTATAATGATTAAACAATTGCACCAATCTTCTCTCAAAATGTCTTTATATAACCTTGTCCAAACCTATGAGTCTCCAAACCTAATGACCCTACTCTTGTGGCATCCATTATCACTCCTCACCATGTGGCCTCTCTCACCACTTCATCCCCTTCCTCTACACCCGCTACCACTCATCAAGTATCCACTCTCAGTTTCTCTGACGACAAGATTGTACCTCTCCAATCAAATGATCCTGATCCCACCCTATTTATTTCTATCTACATTGATAATATACATGTTTGATGTGTTATGATCGATGGCAGTGCCAATATCAACATCATTTATTCCCATGCGTACAACCAAATGTGCATCCCTTCCAATTGCATGCATAATAACCCAGTTATGTTGCATTCATTCAATGATGCCATGACTTCCACCCTTGGCACCATCATTCTCCACATTTGTGTGGGCCCCGTACCATTCTAGAATTATTCTATGTCTTAGAGGGGGAATTCCAGTATAACATGTTGTTTGGCCGACCTTGGATCCACACCATGGGTTGTGTTCCTTCAACCATCCACTGTTGTTTAAAATTTAAACATGAAGTACACAACTATACCATTATTGCATCAACCCGTCATCATTCAAGACTGTAACATGTTGTATCAGCCCAATTCTCTCCTTATACCGAGTTAAGGTATCTACCACCGCTACCACTTCCCCTTCACCCACTACCCCTTCCACAAATGTTGTCGCTACCTCTTCCACAAACAACTCCTCTATTCCCATTGCTTCCACAACTTCTACAGCTAACCCATCTACTTCTCAACCAACCAATTCTTCTTCTTCCTAGCTTTCCGTGTTCATCCATTTCATTACCCACATATCATCTTTTGATCCCTTAGAAGGTGTTTTTCAATGCTTCACTTTGGGGGAGTACCGCCTTTATAAAATTGATACATTCCTTACTCCTCAAGATTATGGTAAACTTCACCAACATCCCCATTATGACCACCACATAGGAAAATTTTTCCCCTACAGCCTCCTCCCCACCTTCGTACTAACCGAACATACGGGGTACTTGATGCTTCTACTTACTCACCCAAGCCACCTTCCCAAACTTGACCATTTTCATCCAACATTAAATCTCTCACCAACCGTTGCTTCACCCACCCCTTCCTCCATCGATGTGCTTAAGGGCTTTATCTTTTGTTTCTACGAACAAGGACGCCATACTGTCATCCCATGCACCAATTGTAAGCATAAAGACCACAATGGTATTGGATTTGCCGAACCATCTCCCAAGAAGGCCCGAGTCAAACTCATTGAGGACGATAAACATTCTCCACCCCATTCACCAACTTCACCACCTTCACCTACGAGTCTATGGATCCAAAATCCATTCCTTCTAACTTTTGTTTTTCATGAACACCATTTCCCTAGGACCTCTAACTTATCAATGAGATGGCGAGGCTCCCTCTTCTCTTCCCTTCCTGTATCTTGACATGATCGATGATGATATACCTTCTATTAACATCGTTGCTCAAAGCTAGGACGATGAGTCTATTCTCACCTACCTTAGTGTGGAATATTCTTATATTCACCGGTCATTACCTTCTCGAGACACAAAACCATGTTGAATGAATAGACCGTCCGAAATTAATATTCACACTCGGACGACCCACACATTCTCAAAATAGGAAAATATTTAGATGTTGCTAAAGAAGAAGCTTTTACTTATTTTCTCGGGATCATAAGTAACGCTTTTTCTTGGTCCTACACTGATATTCCTAGTATTGACCCAAACATTGTGGTCCACAATATCGTAACTATTCTTGAGGCCAAACCCGTGAAGCAAAAGCTATGGAAAATGCATCCTCGCATTTCCCTTCTTGTCAAAGAAGAACTCTAGCATCTCCTTTTGGTTTCCTTCATCCTACCCATTGATTATCTCCAATGGATCTCTAACATCATTCCTATTACAAAGGTGATAGGGGGACTCTGCATTTACACAGATTTCCACAACCTTAACTTAGCTTTCCCCAAAGATGACTTTCCTTTACCTAGTATTGACCAACTAGTTGATCTTACCGCCAGCCATGAGATGCTATCACTCATGGATGGTTTCTCGGTTATAACCAAATATTACTTGCCCCAAAATATCAACACAAAACCACCTTCATCACTCCTTGGGGGACCTTCTGCTATCATGTCATGCCCTTTGGCCTTAAAAACGTTGGTGCTACATATCAACAGGCTATGACTTATATATTTCATGACATTATGCATCGCATATTGGAAGATTACATTAATGATCTTCTTGCCAAATCAAAACATCGGTCCGAACACCTTACAATATTTAAGGCCATCTTCGACCATCTCATCAAGTACTGTGTTCACCTTCAACCTATGAAGTGTGTCTTCGTTGCTCTCTCCGGAAAGCTCCTTGGTTTTATTGTTTCTATACATGGCATAGAATTTATCCAGATAAAATCAAGGTTATTCTCGAAATGCCTCCACCTACTAACCTTTGTCAACTTTGTAGTTTGCAAGGCAAGTTACAATCTATTCGTTGCTTTATTTCTCAGCTTTCCGACCACTTTGCCATCCATTTCATCATCTCCTAAAAAATGATGTCTCCTTCAAATGGGATGATGAATGCCACAAATCCTTTGACACCTTAAAACAATACCTCCTCCAACCACTTTTGTGCATTCCCCATAAGGATTTCGATCCATTTTACCTTTACATTTATGCTACTAATCATTCCTGGGTTCCATGCTCACTCATCGTGACTATCAACACAGAGGAACAAGTTGTTTATCATATAATACGTACGCTTTTAGACTACAAAACTAGATATACTCACGCCAAAAACTCTACTTAGCCTTAGTTTTTGTCGCCACTAAACTTTTCCATTACCTACTCAACCACAAAACCTTTGTTGTCACCAATACGATCCCTTACATTACATGTATGCTAATCCCTACCAACATAAACATGTTACATGTTGCCTCATCCTTCTTGCAAATCTAGATCTCCCGAAAACAATTGCTGACCAACTCGCAAATACACCTCTCCCCCGGAAATAAATCCTATAACTTTGATTTCCCCGATGAATCCATCGCTACCCTCTCTTTGGATGATACCTTTTACCGATGACCTTATTCTTGATGGTTCCAAATTTCCACGTGGAGGTGGTGTCATAGGTATCCTCATTCCTCTTGACGGTGAGCCTATTCCATTATATTTCAAACTAGATTTTGATTTTATTAACAGATCTCCGAATATGAAGCACTCGTGTTAGGTCTTCAAGCCACCATAACCTTGGATGTTAAATCAATTAATATCTTTGGTGACTCTCAACTAATTTTGAACCAAGTTAATGTTATATACTAGTGTCGTAACGAGATACTTTAAAAGTATAAATATCATATTGACATACTTTTGACTACCTTTGACCATTATGAACTTCATACCACCCCCAATTCCACTAATAAATTTACATAAACCATGTGGCATGTATAGCTTCTCAAATCCCTGGTTCACCCTCCGAATCAAAAATATTTGTCACTGTACAAAGGTTACAATCACCCTCTTATCTAATTTGAGACGTCAACCTTATAGGAAACATTGAAACTAACCCACGTGACCTTTGGTATAAGTAATTTGTTGACTACCTTTCCCTTTCCATTCTACCTCCAGATCTTACTCACAATGGACAATGATCCTTTCTCAAAAGTGTCTCTCGCTATGTCATCATAGGTGGTCTTCTTTATAAACGTGGTTTTGACATCATTATCAAGAAATTTTGACTTCGCAAAATTAATTAAAAAAATGAAAATTTTCAATTTTTTCAAAAGTGTTACTTTGCGTGGTTTATCACCCTCATGATGACCGTCTCCTTTTTGTGATCATTTCAAAGATTCGTTTCATCCTTTTTGGGCGAGAACTCCTCCCACCAGTCTTTAAATCGCATTAAAATACATTAAAATTAATTAATTAATATTTAATTAATTAATTGCTCTTTGTTTGATAAAATTAATTTTTAAATAACTTGGGAGTATTTAATTAAATAAATATTAATTGAAAAATTCATTTGACAAATTTTTATTTTATTGTCGGGAAGTAAGCTTATGCTTCCAACTTATCAGAATGCCAAATTGGCTTCCCGAACCCGGATTTCCCTTTCCTAGCAATCTTATTTTAATTTCCCACTTGTGGGATTTTCTCCACCAATTGCCAAATCATGGATTGGTTAACGGAAAGAAATCTCCCAATTTCCCACATGGGGAAATTGAATGGAGATTACCACCCGTTGCCATTCCCGTTGGCAATTGGTGTTGCTTTCCCCATTTCCCCTTGGCACTTAATTCCACTACCCGGAAGAAGGGAAGTTGGTTTAGGCTTCATAACTTCCTCCCTCAAACTCGTTGGAAATAGTCGTGCGAAGCTTTCCGATTGCTTATTTCTTCTGAAGGACATAATATTTTATCACATCCCACAATACTGCGAATGCCATTGTGAAGAAGAAATACAAGAGGACAGCCATAGAAGTTTTATGCAAAAGAAAGATATAGCCAGGACAAAGAAATCATTTCACGCAGGAGCAATTTAAATATCACCACGTTTTTGTTGAAGGAGAAGAGTCCTAATAATTTCCACACAGTCCAAAAAAAAAGCAAGTTCCCATGCCTGAGGATAGAAGAATACAACAAAATTGAAAGCAAATTCCACCAAAGAGCCACTGCAGGTGAAGGAAGACTATTTTCCATGTAGTAGGAAGGGATAACATGAGGTTGCAGCAATAGTTTTCCACGTGCTAAGAAGAGATCTCCACGCACCATTCAAACAAGCTCCCACGCAAGCAAGAAAATCAGTTAGAATATATTCTAAAACATTCTACGATGGAAGAGGAAGAACATGCAAAGAATGGCCACATAGGAGAGAGCTGTATAAAATATAAAAGAATAGTTTTAAAATCCCACGCACTAAAGAGATCATCACGTAGTCCCAACCACAAGTAGCTTCCACGCATGCAAGGGATAAAGAGGAGAATAGTCCCAAAAAATCGAAGAAATATCATTACCCACGTGATAAAAAGGAAGGAACAGTCCAAAAATTGAAATAAAAAGAGAAGCCACCACGTGAGGTAAAAGGAAGACAACAAAATTGAAAGCCAAAGAGCCACGCATGCAAAGGAAAAGGAGATAAAATCAGTTAAAATGCAGTCCAAATGCATAAAGGGGAACAACATAAACATTTCCCACATGTGGAATAAATTCCATACATTTTTGCTTAAATTTTATTTTTATTTTTGCAATAGAAGCCATGCCAGAAAGAAGGAATCACCACGCATTAGTCATAAAGCATATGGAGACCACATGGGGGGAAAGCAAGGAGCAGTTTTTCCAATGCCTGGAGGGGAGTTTCCACATGCCAAGGAGAAGGTGGAGCAGTTTTTGGCAATAAATAAGGAAGAAAAACAATTTCCACACAGCTAAAAAAATAGTTCAAGTTAAATTTCAACTCAAAACAATGAAATTAGTTTCAATGCATTAGTCTATGCAAAAAAGGAGGACATTCTAAAGCGAAAAGTCCCACGCAGTAAGCAATCGAAGAGGCGGACACAATATTTCACACAAAGAAGAAGAGAGGAATATTTCACACACGGCCCATGCGACACCTGTAAAAACAACGATTCTGAAAAAAAAAGAGACTCGGTCACGCATTGACGAGAAGATCACACCGAAGAAGTAAATATCAAATTGCGGGATTATTAGAATCGGGTGATTTTCACATACCAAGGAGAAATTTGATTCCAGCAAATTTAATAAAAAATCGGGATATTAAAATCGGCGATTTTGTTTATTTTAAATTAAAAATAAATAAATAATCGTCACCGGAATCAAAAATTGTAACCTGATCAAGTTATTGTTATTATTATTATTATTTTAAAATAATAATAATAATATTATAACAGAACATATTTTTCTTGCATCGATGGAGTTTTGGAGACTGAGACCCGACCCGCTTGCATTGTTTTGCATGCTTGAGTCATTCTTCTGTGAAATTCATAATGGCCAAAAATATAACAAATCTGCAGGGAGATCGAGGAAGCCAATGGAGAAATCAAACAAATCCACCCTAAAGTATGAATTTCAAGGAATTATCCCTCCTGGTTCCCATTAAGTGACATGATATGACAACATCAACGATACAAATCAGGGTCACATCAATGTGTAACAATTCTGCGAAAGTGAAAATTGAAGGCAAAACCATTTTATCAGATAGACTTTACCACAGTGGTCTACCCCAAGCAGCAGCATTTCTGTCTCGGTGCAGTGTCCGAAATTGGTTATTGCTTGCGCGGAGCATTATGATCCTGAGAGACGAGGAATTTTTAAAGATAATCGCGAGCCTTTCCTCTTAATCACACCAGAGCACATTGAGGAATTGCTCGGCATACCTAACTTTCCCGAGAATGTGGATATCACTCGCCAATCAGCACAAGAATTATGGGATGAAGAACCCCTAAGATGGAGCAAGATGGTTAATAACAACTGGTTAGTAACCAAGAGACCTCGAATTGATAGGCTTCCCAAAGAACTGTACCACGTTGAGTTCATGGAAGAAATTGGGGACATGATTACTCTCCTAAGTCAAGTTTTCGGTCTACCTTCTGCTAGGATTTTCCACCCATGGATGTATCAGTTTATCTGTATCATCCTAGCCAAGAAAGAGTTTGTGGATTGGGCCACCATCATCAGTAACACCCTTCACAAACAATTGATAGAAGTTAAGATGATTAGATGCTTCTACATGACATCGTATCTGACTTATGTGGTAGCAAGAAGAAAGCTATTTTCGGGACTTGAAACGAGAGGAGTCATGGGGCCGTCAAACAATGTTTTTCATTATTACCCTCAACTCAGCTTCAAAAATAGTTCTCACCATTTTAGAAGAGTCAACGATGCATTCACCTTCCGCGTGATCCGGAACCTGAATCGAAATACTGAGGAAAGGTTTTCTAAAGAAGCCATGAGTGTCATTTCCCAATGGGGAACCTAGTTTATTCAATTTTCATCTTTTTCCTACATTCACGTGAGTGGCTTTGCTAGTACCCCATGGAAACTTCCTAAGTACGTCAGTGACAGATGGGCATTAATGGAGCTGGCATGACAATTATTCCAAGTTCACTGCCTTCTTAGTGACAAGCACCGTTTAGGAATTCATTTCCCAATTCAAATCGGGAATACCAATGTCCAAATATTTTCAGTGCACAACTCATGGAAAAAGAGTTCGCTCTCATAACCATCCATCCATATGTGAAGAGAGCCCAATTTGATATCAATGGATATATGCAAAGATTCTGGGAGCAAAGTACCAACATAATCCTACCATGGAAGATTTATGGGCTGCTTGTTCGGATGAACATGAGGTAAGAAGACGAGAGTACTCTCACTTAACACTTTCTCATATCAAGGCCTTCCACATCAAGATCCCCCGATTCATTCATAAATGATGATGAGGATGTCATTGATCCTTCATATGATGTAGTTGCTTTTACCCCATTTCCTCGAATCGACTGGACCAAAAGAGATGAATTTTCTCTTGATAGTAAGAATCAACCAATTATTGAAAGAAGCATATCTTGGTATAACAGAGAACTTGCCAAGTTGCAATCAATTCAAGACCATGCTTCGGGATCACCGAAATTGCCAACACGAGGAGGCCTCCATTCGACCAAATTCTCTTCTTGATCGACCTTTGTACCATCCAATCATACACAACAAGCAAGAAAGGAGTGGTTGCCAAAATCCACTTCGCCAAGTAACATGTCACGAGGAGAAATATCTAAAGATCCTAACCATGAAGAAGGAAGAGAGCATGTGTCTGGATTTTCTACCTCAAGTAGAGATTATTCTACCCACATTGTTAATAGTTCTTAGAAGCTAGTAGAAAATGATCCTCAACCATGCTTCGAACAAGCATCCACTCAGGTGCAGGTAATTCAAATATTAAACACTTCGGAGCATGTAGTTCATGAAGGGATTTCCAAAAATATCTCAAATAATCAAGAAGTGGATATCGAGGTTGTTTATCCTCAAATCGAGGTTGTAGATAGGATTCAAGTAGGATCTCATGATGTCAAGAATAATGAGAATATTGATTTGAGCTCTAGGATTTTGTATGCTGAAATAGTGAATGATACTCCTTCCTGGGTTGATTCCGAAGTGAAGAAAAGGAAGAGAGTTCTCAAGCCAATTGACATTGATTTTGATACCCTTTTCAAAATTTCGAATGGCATCATTCCTAAGAATCCTAAGGTGCTTTCTCGAATAATGGTGGATAATGATGGAAACAAATTTGTAGATCTTGCCATTCCACAAGTTGATAAAGAGCGCGATGCTATGACACCTTCCGAATATGAAGTTTCCAAACTTGGACTTGGAAGATCTACATTAGAAAGTGACATGGTGATGGCTCAAGATTCAATTGATATCGTGTTAAAGAGACTTGAGAAATACAAGTCTCAAAACTCTCAGCTCAAGGCTGAAAAGAATCAATTGGTGGAATATGTTCAACATTTGATAAACCCCATATCATCCACTTTCCCGTACCTGATGCAGTGGCTGCCCCAGATGAAGATACTCTCAATTTGTCAAAAGAAATAAACACATTAGGCCATGTCACTAAAACTTGGCTTTCAGAGATTCTTGTTTTAGGCCAGGGGATGATCAAGATCGCGGTTAAGCTTCATGAAGATGTCAGTGCGTATCTTGATCCAATTCTTTCTTTCAAAGAAACTTTTGTTTCTACTATATCAAATTTGGATGAGATATTGCCCATTTTATAGGAGATGACAAGGATAGAATCTTCAGTTTTAGCTATTGAAGGAATTATTGAATTTGAACATCGAGGGACACGTTTTCTTTGGTGTCTGCATCTCAAATCAAGAAAATGCTTCTCGAGGATTCTATGATCCATTATGAAAGCATGTGCAATGAAGCCTTCACTTCACTCTCCTTGATTCAAGAATTCATGGCTGAGATTCCTTGCAACCTTGTAAATGAGCATAATCAAAGGTGTTCATCGGAGCAGGTGGAAGAGCAATTTTCACAATTGTTTAAGGACATGTACACTCCCGCTAACAATTTCTCGTCATTTTCAATGGAGTGGTGCATCAAATTAAAGAACTTATTTGAGAACGCTCAATCCAAAATTGTTAATTTAAATGATATGCCAAGTAGAATTCTTGAATTGCAGGTATTTTGTGAGGCTATTCTTCGACCAAGTGAACCTCCAGAAGAAGAAAAGATGTTTGAAACCTTGGGAAGGTTTAGATCCTTTCAACTGGCAAAAGCGGCAGATCCTAATTTCACCGTGGTTCAGGGAGTTAATTTTCTTAGTATCTAACGAAGTGGGAGAGTCCATTTCTCATACGCTTGAGATAGGCGGACCCCATTTCAATGGATAAGGCACTGGTTATTATTGTATATTTTAAAAGGTGTTGTTATTTTTTTCGAGAAACTATGGATATTTTAAGTAATTTATATTTTTGGTTGTCTTTAATAAAGTTGTTGAAAAGTCAAAGGTCACTTAAGTGCCTTATTTAATGATCATGTAAAACCCTAACTACTTTGTAACCAACTTTTGGGTTATAAAAGGAAGTGAGGGGCTCATTTGTAAGGGTGACTTTGAGAGAGGAGAAGAAATACTTTTGTGTGCAAGATTTGTTTCAGGAAGAAACTTTGTGTTCTTTTGTGAAAAACATTTTGGAGTTAATGAAATACAAACTTTGTGTCTCATTCATTATCTCTTGTAACATTTGATGTTCTTATGTTCATTAGATGTTAGGTGCTTGAATCTTGCATGCAAATATTATCTTTGATCTTATTGTCAACATTATTAATCGGTTGTTCTAGTTCACAGTGATCAAGCTCTGATTATCTACTTGCTCATGTGTGTTCCCTTTTACACATTCTTGTTTGGCTAACTCAAACTCCGTTTTATTTGTGTTAGTTATTCATCTTTCTTCTTCATGCAATATTAGGCTTTGTGTTTACCTAACTCTTGCATGTTCTTTCATTTCATTCCATTTCACTCCTTTCCTTCATTCCATTCCATCTCCTTCATTCACTTTTCTTTCCATTGATGTTCCAAAACAACCCCCATATATAATTTTGAATGTATAGATGTAAATACAGTTTTGGCTTTCAATAAAGGCAGCCTCACCTTCATTGAGGAGGGACTTCATTGC
Organism: Taxus wallichiana var. yunnanensis; assembly: GCA_018340775.1. NCBI lineage: Eukaryota > Viridiplantae > Streptophyta > Pinopsida > Cupressales > Taxaceae > Taxus > Taxus wallichiana. Next base: position 990,815,174 of record CM031237.1, on the reverse strand, counting down.
CACAATTTTGCATGCCATTTGCATACGTGCAAATCCATATGCTAACAAACACTATCCTCTTACGATGTCTTACGAGTTCTGAAATTCCCTACCCAATCAAGGAAGTTCACAACAAAAATTTGGGATCACTTCAAAGGTTTAGCTATTGCTAAACACATTCTGAGCTATTACTTCTTGGCCATCCCTAAACCTTGATCTTTGTGATTATGTCAAGAATTGTGTGAAGTTTCAGCAACATGCTAATCTCAATCACACCCCTAGTCACGCCTTACAGGTCGCATGAGACCTTTGGCCTTTCTCTCAATGGAGTTTGGATTTTTTCGGAGAGATCAATCCTCATTCTTCCCAATGTCATCAATGGATTATTACCGCTACTGAATATTACACTAAATGGGTAGAATCCATACCTCTTATTTCTACAAAATCTGAGAAAATATGTGAATTCATCAATCATCACATCATTTGTCGCTTTGGTGTTCCTCACCGCCTCATCATTGATAATGGAAAAAAATTCAAAAACAAAACCCTATGAAAACTTTGTGATGCCTTCAAAGATAAAATTTAGTTTTTCTTCACCTTATTATCCTCAAAAAAATGGCCAAGCTGAATCAATCAACAAAACATTAAACAAAATTCTTATGAAAGTGGTTGACGATACTGGAAAGGATTGGCACATACACATTCCTTTTGTCTTATGGGCTTATCGCACTAGTATTCGTACCTCAACTCATCGCCACACCTTTTTTATTTGGCCTATGGTACATAGGTTGTCTTGCCTCTCAAAGTCCAAATACCATCTCTTCATATCTCACTCAAAGATATACTCAACAATGATGATTTTTGCCAGGATCGTTTAGCACATCTTGAGTTATTGAATGATCTTCGCTCTAAATGCTCTTGATCACCTCCAAATCTACCAAAAACATATCAAATGTGCCTATGATAAACATTTCCAAGAACGAACCTTCCAGTTCGGTGACATCGTCCTAAAGGAAAATCAACATGTAACAAAAGAAGAGAAAAGTAAATGGGAAAATTTGCTCCTAATTGGCTTGGACCCTATATCGTTGCTCATACCTATGAATCAAGTGCTTGTCATTTGTCTTCACTCGAAGGTAAACCCAGACTTGAGCCCCTTAATGCCTTGCATCTTCGACAATTCTATTGTTGAATCAAGTCCTAAATCATATTATGTCTATTAAACATTTGTCCCTTGAGCACCATTCACCTTCCACTTACCTATTTTAAAGATCAACGACTAAATAAGATTCATGTGATTACCCATCACATTTCAACCTTATCTTAAATATGAGCACCACGGCTCTACTCATGGCATGATTCTCATGGATACTATTTTTCCTTTTCAGGATGGAATTCCATGGTCGTTCATCACTTAAAACATTTATTTCATAGCTAACATTTTTGTGTTATGGTTTTGTCTTCATAAAAGAAGCCTATACTTCTCTATAGTCATGGCCATGACCTAAAAGTCCAAAAAAAAATTCAAAAGCAATATATAAGATTTTCAATTCAAAACTCCTTGAGTCAAACTTATTGCAAAAAGATGACTCCCTCAAAAAGGAAATCTTATCTTTCTATCTTGCTGCTATAAATAGACTACTCCCTTGAAGGACAACTATACAAAGCTAGCCATATTGTACATAGTCTATCACAAAAAGAAGACTATTCTGAAAAATAAAATAAAAATATTCTGAAGCTTCCCGCATTGATCACTTCACAAATACCTCAAGGAGATATTCTATTCATCCCACATAGAATTCCCGCATCGATTAGCCTATCAAATAAATGCAAAAAGAAAAATATTAATTTTTCATCATGGACCTACCTATTTTGATCTTGGGTCTCTTGCCAAAGAGGCATGTTGTCTCACACTAGGTTCTGCGCTAAAACCAAATTATTTCACCTCACCGTATTTCCTTTCTAATCTTCGCCTACTCAAGGGATGTGCCGTAAATGTGACATTTCGTGATCATGAGACCTTCTTCACCCTTAGAATCCAATCAATCATGAAAACGTCCTTAGGTTTTTATGTTCATATACCATATTGGGTATGATAGACTCATCATGGTTCTTATCAATTAGGCGACACTTTTGTCTCCTCTCACCATTCACTTTTTTTTTACTTATTTGATTCTCCTATACATGACCAAACCTTTGACACCTACATTTTGGGAATTCCTCTTTCACCAAAATCAACCTAAACTCAACCGTGCATAAATGACCTAAACTCAACCATGCCTAAATGACCTAGATTCAATCATGCATACAACCTACCGACCCATTCATCTATCATCATCATCTTTTTCCTAGCTTATGGGAGAACTACATCAGCGAGGCCCCTTTTTTCCGGGGCTATGTAGACATCATTCGAGGGCATGGGGCCCTTGGAGGTTAGCTCACCACTCTTTCCCCTTACCAATTTTCCCCCTTTTATATTCACATTTTACCCTAGTTAGTTTCCATTTTACACAAAACTTGGAAATTAAACAATCATAAAAACATACATATTTACCATTTTATAACATCACCATATCATACATCAATCATTTCACATTTCCATGATATCAAATATTTGGAAATTTACACCACAACATACATATACATCATCATTTATTTTCCATACTACCAATAACTTGGAAATTAAATCAAATGCAAAAACATGACTCCATCATATCTACATGACATCGACTCCACGAACTTTGACTCCATCGTTCCTAAATCACCTAAACTACACCATGCTTATACCTCAACTCCATCATGCCTAAATCACCTAAAATCCACCATGCCTATATGACCTTGACTCCACCATGCCTAACTCACCTAAACTCAACCATGCCTAAATGACCTAGACTCCACCATGCCTACATGACCTCGACTCAATCATGCCTAATTCAACTAGTTTCCATAATACACAATAACAATGGAAATTAAAAATGAGTACATCATCCATCTAGTCAACATCATCAACTATATAATGGAATGTATGTGTATCAATACATATATACATAGATATAAATAAATATCAATACCTCTAAAAACTCTCATGTACAATCTCACGTCTTCGACACGCAGGCCAGTATATATATCAAAAATCAAAATAATGGTACATTATCCATATAGTGACCACTCACCCCCACTTGATGCCCTCCTCTCTGTCTCACCTCGCCTCCTCCTCCTGGCCCACTCCCAGGTCACCCAAACCTTGACCAATAATGGCCAAAGCTAATCGGCGTCAACCAACCCTTGATTGTCATCGATCTCTTTTGCAACATCACAACTACAACAACCCATCCCCCATTCCGAGAAATTCACAAAAAATAACCTAAAAACCTACTCTAACCCACCCAAACCTATCCTAGTTTCATTCCCAACCCTCTTTAACCTACATTTGACCTTCCCACCCCTCATTTCCTTCATTTTTACCCACAATTTAAAAATTAAAATTCCACCCAAATTTTTAAACAAAACTGATTTCCACAAATTATTTTCAATCAAATGCGGGATTTGGATTGTCTCTACCTCTATTCGGCACCATCTCTATGGTGGCACATTTTAAGCTGTTCTTGTTGGTGGTCCACCCACTCCCTCTCCCACCCCACCATGCCAAAATCAACTCCTCACCTCACAACCAATTGAATCAATCAACTCAATCTCATGGACATGCCAATTGAATTCCAATCACCTGCTATGTGGTTTGCTTTAAATCAACTCAATACCTTATCTTGTCGTTTTCCACTCTTACACTTCTCCTCTATCATTTTCTAAAAGTGGAAAGGTTAAAATGAATCCGTAAAAGTGTATTTTTCCTTTTTAACCCCAAATCGACATGACTAACATCGGTCATGTTGTACCCTATCAAATAGACGCGTCAGTTTCACTATAATTGACATTGGTCACCCGACAACCATTTGACCTACCTTATTGCCTATTTTGGCCTACAAACAATGTTGCTCCAACAAATTTTGACCTTACCAACACCTATTACACCTTACCCACAAGCCTACATTACCTATACATTTCCTTAACTACATTTAGGGACATGTTATTTACCTATACCTTGGCCTTACCTGTGCCCTAACCTACATACCTTGACCTAATCACCTTTTGTGACATTTGAATTTGTGTACTCGCTATACCTTGCGATGTTGTTACCCGTGTTGTTTATCCTAATGACCTTACCTTGCCTAATGACATGATGTTTATCCCGACCATACCTTTGGTGCCATGGAATAAAACCTATTACTTGTTCCTACACCGGACCTCGTTGTGCTTCATGACCATATCCTATACCTTGGATACCTGAATCACTTCAACCTCATTTGGATAAACCTATCACCCTTTTGACAACGTAGAGTTTACAAGCTCTTCTACCTGGTACCGTATTGCAATCTATATGTGCATGCGTTCGATTGTCATTACCCATTACCCATAATGACCATACCCTTACCTATTGACCCTCACTTTCATCAATCACCTATTTATCAAACCACTCCCGACTACTTTTTCAACCTCATCGGTTCGTAGTTTGAGGGGGATCACCTTCACTACTTGGGGCAACCTAACCTCCACTTATACCTAGGACATTGACTCCCTATTTTTGTCAACATCACTTACCAATACAAGCTACGTGACAAAAGGGGGCAAATGTAGACACCAAATTTGGGTCACACTCCCCTTGGTCCCCTTCAATCAATTAACGTAATATATTTAAACACATCATGACCCCTTCATCCCATATTAATATTCATCCTCACATTATTAATTAATTTAATTATCATAATTAATTTAATTTCATCCTCACACCTCCACCTCATCATTACACCTCACCTAGACCCATTTCGGGGCATTTAACTCACAATGACCAAGTCATCACTCTCAGCATTGAGTCATCACTCCCAGTGTTGAGTCACCACTTGACCTAACTAACTGAGACTTCTTCCTAAACCTAATTAGAATTATTCTATGACCTTCCTGCCTTCTCTCATGTGAACTCCACTTCCCTAAGTGGACTTAATCAAAATCATGACAAAAATAGTAAATATTTGCCTATTTTTGGTAAACCTATAATTTCCCACCTTAACCGATGTCGGTTATCCCTCGACCGACACTTTATTCACCTAACCGTCATTAGTTACCTTATATACACTTTCACAACTCTTTACATGGGTTGGTCATTTAGTTATTGGAGCCTTATTGCATTCAAGCATGAATCAAAGCTCTCCTACGTCTAGATGACGAACACACACAACTATAGTGCAAGAAAAGAATCCAGTTCATCTTTCCAAAGTGTTGGAAAAATTACAAAAGAAAAAATTCCATATTTCCATGGCACTAAAATCAAGCACTTCTTCTCCAATATACCATCAACCATCCCAACTCCCAAGAGCTGCAGAAGACATCAAGTATTGTGGTTCTAATCATTTTGTTTATTCATTTTGTAGATCTCTTGTTCCTTTCAAAGTAGTTGATTTCCTTTGTTTCCTGTACATCACCTTCCTCCCACAAACCCACTATTCAACCATCCTAAGCATTTTCACCATTCTAAACCTCCTCCTTAGTATCCCTAAGTCTTCTCAGCCATATTATGACCCAAACCATACTACCCTCTCTCTCTCTCTCTCTCTCTCTGTGTGCAATCACATAGATCCTAAAAAACCCTGTTTAATAATTTACTATCAAATTTCCCCTACCAACATCAGTCACCTTAACCATCATTAGCCTCCCCTCTCTACCAAGATCGGTCCGCTGGACCGATATCGGCCACTTGTGTTTTCTGTTAACCTTCACCAAACTGCCTCTAACATCACCGATCGGGGATAATTTTAAAAATTTCCCTAAACATCCATAAATTGTGTCGATTGTATAAGATCACCTCGAGAGCTTTCCAATGACTGTGAGAATGTGACAAATAGACATCGGGAGCTCTAGATATGTTCGGTCAAAGTTTAGACAATGGGAAAGTCAAATCGTCAACTAGTCAATCTTGGACCAATCGCACCGTGACACGTGGATTACCACCATGAATCGAATTCGTTTTATTTTCCAATTGCGGGTCAAGAGGTAGTCTTATTCACCATATTCCATGTGGGTCGAATTTCAAATTACCTTGTAATTATTTGCCACGCATTATTCCCAAATACCACAAACCCCATATATTAATGTTTATACATTAGTATTAAATCCGCTATAACTCTCCTAAGTGCCAACCCCATTAACCATACATTATTCTAAGTCCATTTGTAAAGCGGTTGTAGTGGAGTATTCCACATGGAGGAGAGAAGTGGTGAAGCGATTGAGATGGGGGCGGTTAAGCCTAAGGTGGTCCTTTGACCACTATAAAAATGCGTGGAAAGGCTTAATAAAGCCTAAACTATTATCCCACCACCCTATTTGGGATGTTTATCCCATTGAACATGCTTCTCCACCAACATGGGTATTTAGCCCATTAAAATATGCAAATCCGCCCAAATGGAGATAAGCCTATCCCATTTTTCATGTACGGGCTAGGTTAAAAATAGCCTAAGGATAATTTGTAATGCATTATTCAAGGGCCTTGATTTTTATAAATAGGGAACCCGTTCTTTGTAATGGACACACACAAACTTGGAGACAAGCTCATTCCTGAGCTCGGAGGCGAAGTCCGAGCCAAGAGGAGGATGAGAATTTGTAATTGTGTGAAGACCTAATTTATTTAGACATTGATATTTTAATTATTATTGACCTATTATATATAGGCAATAGTAAATTAAATTATTGTGGCTAGGAGTTATTCAAACTACCTAGTCGGCCCATAGCGCCATAGTAAATTATTATGAAGCATAGTATATCGATCGAAGATCCATAGGGCGTTGTATTAGCGTATGGAAGGCCGATCGAGAACCGAGGTTTCCGAACAGTGGAGCTGGAGCCATAGAGCTTGCCGAATACGCCAGAAAGTGGAAGTCGGGTGTTATCTTTCACCCTTGTTGTCCGAAGGTCTGGATATTCTTCTAAGAAAGTTCTTAATAGTTTCCATTAGGTTTTCTTGTGAAAGTACTATTGTAACTTACAAGTTTTGACTAGTGGAACGGTTCGATAAGAACCCGGAGATGTAGGTAATTTCCGAACTCGTAATCAATCTTTGTGCAATGTTGTCTTTAATGTCTTGCATTTATTTTAAATTGATTACTTAAAAGGAGAAAATTGTCGGCAAATAATTTAAGCCTACAAGGGTCCAAGATTAGGTAGTAATAACTTTATTATTTTCAGATTAAGTTGGTATCAGAGCTGGTAATCGACACCCGCAAACTTGCTAATCTTTGAAGCAAGTTTGGTATCAGAGCTAGTAATCGACACTTGCAAACTTGCTATTCTCCGAGCAGGTTAATCAGTACAGGATGCTTTGATAGGGATGGCATTGGCTTGTACTTTTGGATTCCAGATTGGTGGGATAGACTGAGAGACAGGTTTAACATACTCAGTAATTTTCTCACATTTCTATTTGGATGAATCCATTGTATCTCATATGCAGATAAAAGATCGTTCGACGATCCACAAGGCATATATTGAGATAAGCCAACACCAAGGATTCTACAGCTGGTAAGAAATCTAAGGTGTAATAATATGTTGATATATTGCTCAACTATTGTTTTAGGCTATCGAGCATTATTTAATGCTCTTATAAAACCAGAAAACTAATGTGTAAGGTAGAATGTATTGGTAAGACCCCTTTGAGGGCAATGTTTGTATACATCTAACCATACAAGACACATTAGTTAAAGACCCAATTATGGGCAATGTTTGTACTCTGTTATACTTGCATTAGTAAGACCCCAGAGAGGGCAATTATTTTGGTGATTTTGCTAAACACCATAAGATGCAGTATATTTTCCTTGTTGAGTTATTGATCTAGCGGAGAAGACCAAGTACATAAGCCACCAAGTAGGAGAAATTTTGCGACAAGTTTACCATGCAAAATTATTTTCCTATAGAATTGGTATTTTAAGCTTATTGTAAAAGACTCCAAAAATGGAGCATTTTTACAACTAGTTCTACATGATGTATTAGGATATAATTTCCTTACACTTGTATTTAAAAGTTGTATAAAGACCCTGTTAGGGGCACCTATCTCCTAATCAGCTTGTGAGTACCTGTTACAGCTTTGATATAGGATCTAACTCATATTTATAAGCCTGGAGATTGATCTACCATTTGTGCAGACAGTAGAGTTCACAGAGATCAGCTCGAAACTTCATTCTGTGTAGAGGCATTGTGACCGTGCAACAGAATGGTAGCTGAATCACCGTTGGCATTAACATCAGGTCGGAACTTCATTCTGTGTAGAGGCATTGTGACCGTGCAGCAGAGTGGTACCTGATATTAATGTGTCAACAAGAGGAGCTCTTAAGAGATCAGCTCGAAACATCATTCGGTGTCAAGGCATTGCGACCACACATTCAAATGGTAGTTGATCAACAGACTTAGCATCGTGCATTGGAGGCTCGAGGTCTTGCAAGAGGCTTAACATCATGCATCAGAGGCGTTGAGGTCTGTAACAGACTTAACATCATGCATTGGAGGCTTGAGGTCTTGAAAGAGGCTTAGCATCGTGCATCGAGGCGTTGAGGTCTATAGAGACTTAGCATCATGCATTGGAGGCGTTGAGGTCTACAGAGACTTAGCATCGTGCATCAGAGGCATTGAGGTCTGAAAAGGGACAAGTCATTGTCCATCATTGACATCGGATCAATCAAAGCTCTACGTAACATGGAGTTCCTTCAAACCAGTTTGGATTCTGTGGAATCAACTCGGAGCCAAGAGTTTTGTTACAGAGTCAAAGAAGATCCTTGTTGTCAGATATCAAGAAGCTTAGCACTACACGTAAGGAGCATTCGAGTGTACACAAAGACTTAGCATCATGCATTGGAGGCTGGAGGTCTTGAAAGAGGCTTAGCATCGTGCATCGGAGGCGTTGAGGTCTGAAAAGGGACAAGTCATTGTCCATCATCGACATCGGATCGATCATAGCTCTATGTAACATGGAGTTCCTTCAAACTAGTTTGGATTCTACGGAATCAACTCGGAGCTAAGAGTTGTGTTATAGAGTAAAAGAAGATCCTTGTTATTAGATATCAAGAAGCTTAGCACCGCATAGAAGGAGTGTTGAGGTTTCATTCAGAAACTTAGCACCATACAATGGAGGCGTGGAGGTCTTCTTCGAATATCAGAGTGGCGCAGCGGAAGCGTCGTGGGCCCATAACCCATAGGTCCCAGGATTGGAGCAAAGATGTTAAAGTGAGAAGGTTGGAGGAGAATACCCAAGGGTCTACTACAACAGCACTTCTGAGGTGGCAACAGAGTTTTTCATATTCATGACGGTAATAAGCTTTTTGGGACAAAAACCTTTCTCGATGGGGAGGTGTGATCGGGGATCATTTTAAAATTTTCCCTAAACATCCCTAAATGGTGTCGGTGCATAAGATCATCTCGAGAGCTTTCCAAAGGATCGTGAGAACGTGACAAACAAACATCGGGAGCTCTAGATATGTTTGGTCAAAGTTCGACAACGGAAAAGTCAAATCTGGTCAATCGGTCAATATTGGACCAATCGCACCGCGTGACACATGGCTTGCCACCACGAATCGAATTCGTTCGATTTTCCAATTGCGGGTTGAGAGGTAGTCTTATTCGCCATATTCCATGTGCGTCTAATTTCAAATTACCTTGTGATTATTTGCCACTCATTATTCCCAAATACCACAAACCCCATATATTAATGCTTATACATTAGTATTAAATCCGCTATAACTCTCCTAAGCACCAACCCAATTAACCATACATTATGCTAAGTCCCTTTGTAAAGCGGTTGTAGGGAGTCTTCCACGTGGAGGAGTAAAGGTGGTGAAGCGGTTGAGATGGGGCGGTTAAGCCTAAGGTGGTCCTTTGACCACTATAAAATTGCATGGAAAGGCTTAATAAAGCCTAAACTATTATCCCACTGCCCTATTTGGGATATTTATCTCATTAAACATGCTTCTCCGCCAACATGGGTATTTAGCCCATTAAAATATGCAAATCCACCCAAATGGAGATAAGCCTATCCCATTTTTCATGTACGGGCTAGGTTAAAAATAGCCTACGGATAATTTTTAATGTATTATTCAAGGGCCCTAATTTTTTTATAAATAGGGAACCCGTTCTTTGTAATGGACACACACAAACTCGGAGACAAGCTCATTCCTAGAGCTCGGAGGCGAAGTTCGAGCCAAGAGGAGGATGAGAATTTGTAATTGTGTGAAGACCTAATTTATTTAGGCATTGATATTTTAATTATTATTGACCTATTATATTTAGGCAATAGTAAATTAAATTATTGTGGCTAGGAGTTATTCAAACAACCTAGTCGGCCCATAGCGCCATAGTAAATTATTATGAAGCCTAGTATATCGACCGGAGAGCCATAAGGCATTGTATTAGCGTCTGGAAGGCTGATCAAGAACCAAAGGTTTCCAAAAAGTGGAGCTGGAGCCATAGAGCTTGTTGAATACGCCAAGAAAGTGGAAGTCGGTGTTATCTTTCACCCTTGTCAAATCAAGGTCTGGATATTCTTCTAAGAAAGTTCTTAATAGTTTCCATTAGATTTTATTGTTAAATTACTATTGTAACTTAAAAGTTTTAACTAGTGGAACGGTTCGATAAGAACCCGGAGACGTAGGTGATTGCCGAACTCCATAATCAATCTTTGTGCAGTTGTCTTTAATGTCTTGAATTTATTTTAAATTGATTACTTAAAAGGAGCAAATTTTTGGCAAATAATTTAAGCCTACAAGGGTCTGAGATTAGGTAGTAATAACTTGATTATTTTCGGATCAATCACCAAAACTCCACCCAGACCTTAACAGATACCTCTGTGACCTTACCTAACACCTTTGTGACCATTCACAACTAGAAACATACTTTACATGATGCTAGATTAGTTTAGATTTTAATACTTTGCTTAATTTAGTTTGTTGATAATGTTTTTGAGATACCTAAATCAAAGTGTTAGCAATAGGACCTTTATTTCTCGTATTTACTTTCATTGATTTGATAAAAATAGTGGATTGACAACCATCTAGGAAGTATCACACTTCCCGGAACTAGAAATCGCTAGGCAGTCCATCGTCATTTGCTACTTAATATCATTTCGTGGTCTTGCTTTATATCTACAGGTATTCCTTCCCAGACAAAAAGGATTTATCTACGATCATCTTAGATAAATTCAATAACGCGCGCATTCATCCTTTGACCTACATATCACATGTATTCCTCCTTGACCGTTACCTTATCTGTTTTATCGTACATACTTATTCAATGAAACAGTGACCTCTAGTCTCTCTATTCGGGAGGAGTGGAAAAGAAGCCACATATGAGTGAGTAGAATCGAATGTGGAATCAAATTTTCCTACACCTAATGGTGGGAGGATTAGAAATCAATATCGTGTAGATTAAGAGGAGCATAACTCATGTTACACAGACACTCGAGCTCATATAGCTATTAGATTTCTAATCTTGCTTTCTCAACGTGTATCTACATTCAAAGAGAAATAAAATCTATAACAACTTTATCATTGATATAAAAATGAGATGAAACATATGATCTTTACTAAAAATAAAAACATTTCTAGTTTTACTAAGTTCAAATATTATTTAATAGATTTGAATAAATTCCATAAAAAAGCTATGTACATCACCCAATGAAAGTAATCCCGAGATAAATCTATTATTCAATTGATGGGCTCAAGGTGAAAGGGATATAATACATAATGAATCTAAGTCCAGGAAACTCTAGCATGGTGGAAAAATATAAAAGGTATTTGAAGGTTTTAATATGAACATAAGAAGGGAATTTGGGGATGGGAATTCTAATATTTTAAAACCATTCCATGAGAGGGAACCCTTAGTGGACTAAACACTAAAGGAAGTGAGTAAGTTTGGGCTCTACCTTAGAATTAAAATATGATTAAGGTTACTAAGCCACATTCTAGGAGAGGAATTCAAACTTTGTTGGATATTAATCTTGGTGAGGGCATGAGAAACATGGCTTATTAACTTATATAGAAATTTGGGTGAGTGATAAACACATTGTCTCGAATTCCACTACTAGTCTCACCACCAAGTAGCCCGAGTTACATCCCAAGCTTGTGTAACATAAAATTCAAAAATAAATCATAAATTATTTACAGAGGAAAGATAGGAGGCAACAAGCTTGAATTTTTCCAGAGATCGGAGAAGGTATCCATTCTCTTGAGAACACTAGATCATGAATGGTGGTGATACCTTTCCAAAAGAATTGAAGGAATTTGATGTTAGGAATTTTAACCAAAGAGATAAAATTTATAGACATAATGGTAGTGTGAGGAATTCAATTTAGTGCTCACATTAATGATCAAATATATTATATGGAATGCAATAATACGTGAAGTTGTTAATAAACAACTTACGTAAATAGGATTTTGGCAAGAGAATTAAGGAAAATATGTTACAAGTTGTTAGTGAGTGGTTATAGGAGAGGTTATACATACCTCCTATATTTTAGGAAAGTTATTTCCTATATAAATGATTGTATGTAATATGAAAGATTAATGGAATGTATTGAATATCATTCATAATTATTTTGTCTATTCTCTGTAGCAATGATCGGTTCTTCACATATGGTATCGTGAGCGATTTATGGTCTTGTTCCTGTGATAAATTAGAGTCTCAAGAGATTAGATCCACATTCTTCCATGTACATTTTTGTTCACTTTGTAGAACGTGTGCAAATCTAATAACGTAAGCCACTTTATACGGCATGCATCCTTATCAAAGTAAGGATTTAGTTCGATTCTAAATTCATTTCTTTGTCGATTTAACATAGCTAGCCACTACATTCAATTCATAGCGACGCATAAAAAAATTTCCCACAAACCCATGTTTTTCTTTTGGTCTATCGGAGTCATGTGAATGACATTTGCTAACATCAAGTCGAGTTGAATTTACATTTATTTGTTAAGCTTCATTGGGATACTTGTCACTCACCATACTGTTTTCGGTGACATGATAAATATTGTTGTCGCGACATGTATTTATCTTTCTTGAGCATGCAACCATTTATAAGGAGGATCTATACATGTGTTTGATCCATTTATGGGGTAAGTGCACCAAGTTGGGGGGCCAAAAAGTGGACAAAACCTGAAAATGAACGAAACGCGATCGCATTTTGTAATAACGTGATCGCGTTATGTTTTCCTAGGCTCGAGAATTCATGAACCTAAAATGCGTACATGTTTCTATGAACACAAAACACGTACGCGTTTTTCTCTATATGAAGTTTGTAGGGGCTGGAAGGAGCCATATTTAGTAAAATAAATGTTAAGTATAAGATTTCTTTTATTATTTATTTATACTTTTATTATTTCTTATAATTTAAATTTATTTTACTAAATATAAGAAATTAGGGTCACTCTGCACCTAATGGAAGTGGTCTCATAGTTCTGATAGTGATAATCTAGAAGATAGTTTTTCAAAATCTAATCTGGTCAGTACTTACTCATTTTCAGAATTTCAGCAATGACCTAAAACTTTCAAGCCATATATATTGTAGTCAATCTTTGTTTTGTGAAAACATATAGTCATTTTGTAGGTTTTTGACCTTCTTGGATTGGATTTTGGCCCTACCACTACTTGAATTGGTACTAATTTTTAAATTTGGTCCATAATTCACTTTAGTGACCACGAATCAGCTCTATGATGCTTGTCTACTTCTTACTAAAATGAGATCCTTACTAAAATGATGTTTAGGGTTTAGGTTTTAGTGTTTAGAATTTAAGGTTTAGGGTTTAAGGTTTAGGTTTTAGGGATTTGGTGTTTAAGGTTTAGGTTTTAGGGCTCAATATTTAGGGTTTAGGTTTTAGGATTTAGGGTTTAGGGTTTAGGGCTCAGGGTTCAGGGAATAGGGTTTAGGGCTCAAGTTTTACGATTTAGGGTTTAGGATTTAGGGCTAAGGGTTTAAGGTTTAGGATTTAGTGTTTAGGGTTTAGGGTTTATGTTTTTGGTTCACAGTTCAAGGTTTATGGTTTAGGGTTTAGGGTTCAGAGCTCATGGTTCAGGTTTTAAGGTTTAGGGTTTAGGGCTCAAGGTTTAGGGTTTAGAGTTTAGGGCTCGGGTTGAGGGTTTAGGGTTTAGGGCTCAGGGTTTAGGGTTTAGTTTTTAGGGTTTAGGATTTAGGGTTTAGGGTTTTGGGCTCAGGGTTCAGTTTAGGTTTCATAGTTTAGGGTTTAGGGTTTAGTGTTTATAATTTAAGGTTTAGGGTTTAGGGAATCTATTTTTAGGGTTTAGGGTTTAAGGTTTAGGATTTATGGCTCAGTATTTAGGGTTTGGGTTTTATGGTTTAAGGTTTAGGGCTCAGGGCTTAGGGTTGAGGGTTTATGGATAAGGTTTTTGGGTTTAGGATTTAGTGTGTATGGTTTAGGGTTTAGGTTTTTCGGCTCAGGGTTTGGGGTTTAGGGCTTAGGTTTTAGGGTTCAGAGCTCATGGTTCATGGTTTAGGGTTTAGGGCTCAAGGTTTAGGGTTTAGGTTTCATAGTTTAGGGCTTAATGTTTAGAATTTAAGGTTTAGGGTTTCGGGTTTAGGGTTTAAGGTTTAATGTTTAGGTTTTAGGGCTCAGTATTTAGGGTTTGGGTTTTAGGGTTTAGGGTTTAGGGCTCAAGGTTTAGGGCTCAAGGTTTAGGGTTTAGGGTTTAGGGATCAGGCTCAGGGTAAAGAAATATTACCCAATATAGCTATCTTCTTTTTCCCATTGCATGGGAAATATTTCACTCATTGTAATGTTCTGTGTCTTACCCATTCTTATTAGTAATTGATAAAGAGTATTCAACTGAAAAGGGTTCATCGACTTCGTAGGCAGAACATTCAAAGAGAGTCATCACAATTTGATGTCTTTCATCTATTGATATTTTGAAGGAGGGAAATGTTAGATTCTTGAATGTCCAATCCTTCCATAGACCCTAGTAGTCCTCGATCCTTGGATACAAGGAGACACCGTTACTTGGATTCCATTTATAATGATAGAGATATTTGTAAATTCATGTTATGACCTCTAAATATATATGAATTTCAAGTTGCTTGGAAATCACATCACACCCTTCACTAGGATTGATGACTACCCCTATCTTTTGAAGGTGCTTTTGAAAACATCCATGGGTTTATTATATATAGAATTATCAACAAATGGAAGGTCACTAAGTCATAGGCCATGTGACTCCCATTTAGAACTTGTTATCACCGAATCACATCACCCTATGGTTTGCACAAGTGTGTGTGCTTGAGCTCACGGTGTGATTGGATAACATGGGTATTATCTCCCAGTTGTGGGACTTGCTACTTGAGATAGACTTCCGAGAAAGTTGGTTCTTACTCCTAAACTACACCGCCACAATCTACTCTAATGCAGAAAAAATATCTAATCCTAATCTAACTTTCTAAGGGACCAGGAGAGAGATTGCATGAAAACAAAGCCTACACTAAAAATTGATACACCAAAAAAGGAGGGTGTGAGAATATTCTTCCAATGTGTTAAAAGTAGAAGCAAAATGCATGCTAGAAGAGGTGATCGAGTTCTCCACATGCCCAACAAATGCATTCACAAAAAAATTTCATACACACACAATGATAATGGATCCTTGCAAGAGCATAAAATAGACACAATATATTTGTAATGAGATTGAAGGGGCAAGAGGAATGCAAACAAACACAGCAGGGGAAGATACATCCACAAACTTGCATCTATTGCTTCATTGATATGCACAGTTCAATATATTACAAAATAAGGGCCTGGATCACCATACAAGGAGTCCACTACAAGGGCCTACAACACATTGGATTCACAAAACAATTTTGACAGAGTTTTTCTACTCAAAACTATCTCCTTACAATGAGCCCAACACTCCAATTTATAGAAATCTGAGAGAGAGAGAGAGAGAGAGAGAGAGGGAAAATGAAAATCCCGAAATCTATCCTTTAACCACTTGAAAAAGGTAGTAAATGGATTGAAATTATGTTCTGTTGCTTGCAAAAGGCTCCCATACTGTCCCATGACTTGCAGCAGTGAGAAATGTCAGCCCATGCTTCATTGAATGCATCCCAACTACCAAATAAAACATTGTTCTAAACCTGGCCATGTTTTCTGCAAAATCATCATCTATTTCTCATAAAAATTTAATTTCTTGAATTTTGTGTGTTGGGATTAGAAACATGATTCCAATGGTACCAATTTTGTGTGTTTTCACTAAGAAATGCAAAAGTTATGACCTTTTGAGTGCGGGCAACTATTTTGGGTCTGATACAGTCATTTCTGTCATTTAACGGGAATGAGCATTTAATTCATCAGAGCAGGAGATGTTTCTTTTATTTTCACATAGCTACCGTCATCAAAATTTCATAAATTCAAGGACATCATGCTCATTCTAGAAAGTCAAATTTCATGA
The DNA here is from genome assembly GCA_018340775.1 of Taxus wallichiana var. yunnanensis. NCBI lineage: Eukaryota > Viridiplantae > Streptophyta > Pinopsida > Cupressales > Taxaceae > Taxus > Taxus wallichiana. The sequence goes on along the minus strand of CM031237.1, from coordinate 990,798,668 downwards.
AATTCGAGCTCAGTGGTCAAAATTTATGGCCGTTAGAAGTTCGGGAGGGTCAGACATTAAATTTTCCTTTGTATGCGGGCATATCGGCTATTTCGGGTCTTGGTGTCCCAAATGTCCCTTGTGTGATTTGGGCTAAAAACCTCCAGTTTTTTTGATTCCCTCTTTGTGTGGTGATTTCAGCTTTTGATGTCCCACCGTTGACCGGGCCGTCGGGGCCATTGACCTCCACCTTTGCGCATCTCCCTTACTTGTGGTGATTTCGGGTTTACGGGTCCCACATGTCCCGACATCCCACGAGCCGCCTAGGAGAAAAAAATTCCGAATTTTCTGATTTCCTTTGACTCACTTTTTGGATTTGCACGTCCCGACATCCCGTGACCTCTCGGGACATTTTTCTCGATTTTTTCGCACAACAAAGGAATGTGGCCATTTCGTGTTTTGGGTCCCAACTATCTGTGTGAACTTGTGTGGCCTAGGACAAAAACTTCTGATTTTCCGCACTACATTAAAAGAGGCCAATTTTTAGGATTTTTTCAACCTTTTCTAACTTCTTGGATTTTTCCTTGGATAGGGAAGTTAGAGAAGATCCAAAGGGAGCTCCAAAACTTGAATTTTTCCTCGAGCCATTTCTACTTGCTCTACTCCAAGAAATCATGTGAGTTATTCAATTTACCTCGAGGGGGAATTTGGGATAACAGAACAAGAAATATTTACGAGGTGATTGATAACCCCTTTGTGTTCTTAGCCATTCCCTTGTTTCTATGTTTTTTTGAACACTGCAAGAAGTTCGATCAAATTTACTATCCATTCTAGTAGAACAAGAATTTTATATTTCTCTGGAGGAGAGGATGTGTAGGAAATTCAATTATGATCCTACCCTCCGCATTGGTATATTCTCTATGTTTCTTTTTGTTTCCTTTAAGATTAATTTTTGTGTTGTGATGGTTATTTTTTCCACTTCCAATGGGTCATCCCTGCTAAGCATAATACCATACATGAAAATATGAGAAATGTGAAAAAAATTCGAGTGTGAATAAATTTACTTTCAAGAGCGCAAGTATATATGAGGAGAAACAAGTTTGTAAGAGATGTGTAATATGTATTACAAGGCACAAGGTAGATGTCATATTAATTTAGTTACTTGTTCCACCTCTCATAAATAAGGTAGTTCTATGCGGACTCAATGATGGTTCTGGCACGAGACTAAGAAATATTTATGAAATATGGTTCACGGTTTAGGGTTTAGGGTTTAGGGCTTATGGTTCGAGGTTTAAGGTTTATGGTTTAGGGTTCGGGGTTATGATTTAGGATTTAGGGTTTAGGTTTAGGTTTTAGTTTTAGAATTTAGGGTTTAGGCTTTAAGGTTTAGGGTTTAGGGTTTAGTGTTTATGGTTAGGGTTTACTTGATTGGGGTTAAGGATTTAGGGTTTAAGGTTTATGGTTTATGTTTTAGGGTTAAGGATTTAGTGTTTAGTGATTATGATTTATGGTTTATGGTTCAGGGTTTATGCTTTATGCTTTAGGGTTTAGGGTTTAAGGTTTAGGATATAATGTTTAGGGCTTAAGGTTTAGGGTTTATGGTTTAGGGCTCGGGTTAAGAGTTTAGGGTTTAAGGCCTAGTGTACATGGTGTAGGGTTTAGGGTTTAGATTTTAGGGATCATGGATAAGGGTGTAGGGTTCAAGGCTTAGGGTTTAGGGTTTAGGATTTTGTGTATAAGGTTTAGGGTTTGGGGTCGGGGTTTATGGTTTAGGATTTAGTTTTTATGGTTCGGTGGTTTAGGGTTTAGTGTTTATGGTTAGGGTTTATGGATTGGGGTTAAGGATTTAGGGTTTAAGGTTTATGGTTTGTGGTTTAGGGTTAACGATTTAGTGTTTAAGGTTTAGGGTTTATGGTTTATGGTTCAGGTTTTAGGGTTTATGGCTCATAGTTCGGGGTTTATGATTTAATTTTTAGGGCTTAAGGTTTAGGGTTTATGGTTTAGGGCTCGGGGTTTAGGGTTTAGGGCTTATGGCTTAGGGTATATGGTCTAGGGTTTAGGGTTTAGATTTTAGGGCTCATGGATAAGGGTGTAGGGTTCAAGGCTTAGGGTTTAGGGTTTAGGGTTTAGGATTCGGTGTTTAAGGTTTAGGATTTAGGGGTCAAGGTTTAGGGTTTAGGATTTAGTTTTTATAGTTTAGGGTTTAGGGTTTAGCATTTAGGGCTCATGGTTCATGGTTTAGGGTTTAGGGCTTAGGGCTTAGGGTTTAGGGCTTAAGGCTCGGGTTTAGGGCTCACGGGTAAGGGTTGAATGTTTAAGGTTTAGGGTTTAGGGCTTAGGGTTTAGGGTTTAGGTTTTAGGGTCTAGGGATCATGGTTCAAGGTTTAGGGTTTAGGGTTTAGGGTTTAGGGATCAAGGTTTATAGTTTAGGGTTTAGGTTTATGGCCTAGGGTTTAGGGTTTTGATTGTAGAAGTTAAACGCTAAAAGCTTTAGGTGAATGCTGAAATCCTTAAAATTACCTATGTATTGACTAAATTATACTATAAAAACTATCTCCTAAATCGTGACTCATGGAGTTGTGAGACTAATTCCATAAGGTGCAGAGTGACCCTAATTTCTTATATTTACATAAATAAATTTAAAGTATAAGTTTTCATTTATTATTACTTATACTTAAACATTTATTTTTATAACTAAAGCATCATGAAAAGCATATATAATGTTTATCCTATAAATAACGCATACGCGTTATATCACGTATGCGTTATAACACGTACGTATTTTGTATTTTCACTTTTTCAAGCCATGCCTCAAGGCTTGGGATCCGGTTGGATCCCCGAGCACGAGGCGTGGACTCTACACAAACACAACAAATAATGTGTTTTTACATAAAAATGTAAAAATGCCACTTCCTCCACGATTAATAAACATAAAACAATCGATTCATTTAAAAACATTATATCACGATGTAGAGTAGAGTTTCTTCTTTCTAAAAATATAATTTTTCAAATTTTCTGACTAATATAAGGTTTCCATACTATTTATTTTCCAACTATGCATTTTTATAGCTATTTTTGAAGTTTAAATATGTCTATCTTTCATCGTGTATCTTTTTTTTTGGGTCATCGAAATTGAAAAAAATAATACCAAAGACAAATCGGGCCTAATTTTATATATATATATATATATATATATATATATATATATATATATATATATATATATATAAATAATTTAATTTTCGATATTTTTAAGGTAGTTAGGGGGCATGGTTGGAGCTCCGTTATTTTTTAAAACTTAAAATTCCTCGTACTAGAAAAATCATTTAAAAATGCTTGCTAAAAAATATAGAAAAAATTCTAGCACAAACTAGATGCTCCTAGCTTTTTTTCTACCAAAGGGTTTTCAAAACTACTAAATGGTGCTCAAAAATGGTGGGAGGCACGAAAGTCACTCTGTTATGTTTTTCAACAAAAATAAGAGCACATGTTAGTATTTTAGTTATTTGACCCACTTAAACTAATTCATTTTCAATAAACTTTAGTATTTTAGAAACTAGACTCAAAATGCTACGATTCATGTTTATACAACATTTTCCAATTTTGAGTGTAACTATTTCAAAAAACTCATACAAGTTCAAATTTTTATTTTTCAGAAAAATGCGTCTAGTTAAGACCCCCTTTCGGGCCCCCAAATTGGTGCACTTACCCTATGGTGTCGATCTATTTACATTATATCACCGACTCAACAACATTTCCAACAATGTGTATCAAAACTCATCTCCATCAAACATTGTGCAACAGTCCCACATTTTGTGAATATTCTTTGTTAGATTGTTCAACCAGTTAGTGATTGGTTTTGAGCTCTAAGAGGTGTCATTCTCTGGCAACGTTTATATGATTTAACATATATATGCAGTTTGGATGGTTCTCTATGGAGTCAACCAATTTTTATTCCTTTGTTCTTTATCAAGATTGGTGTCCTAGCTAGAAGCAATAAATGAAGTGAATGTGTGATCTAATTCCTGCACAGATTTCACTAGTGCCACACCTTAATCATGCTCAGGAATTTCTGCAGCCATTACATTCTCACACTTGCCTGCTCTAATATACCGACCTTTGTAATCAGTGAGTTTCCTTTCTTTTGCAATTTTTTGGTATTTGTTTGAATGGAGACATCTATTGCACCACTTGATAAGTTCAATGGTGTAAATTTTCACACATGGAAAGTGAAAATTTAGATGCAACTCATGAATAAGAATTTGTGGAGGATTGTAAATGGGCAAGAAAAAAACCATCAGATCCAAATAAAGAAGCGGAATGGGAAACAAGGGATGATAAAGCCAAAGCCATTATTGGTTTAGCTCTTTCAGATAATGAATTACATTATGTTGATCTTGATAAATCATCAAAGGAAATGTGGGACAATCTAAATAAATTGTTTGGAGCAAAATTTGTAAATGCAAAGTTTTCTTTAAAACTTCAGTTGTTTAGATTCAAAATGGATGATGGAGTCACCATGTCCAGTCATATTAATGATTTCAGATCTCTCACTAGACAATTAGTAGAAGTTAGTGTTCTCCTTGATGATGAAGATGAAAAAGCCATACTACTGAATAGTTTTCCTCCCAAGTACAGTAATGTAGTTTTTACACTTGGTCAAATGCCTTCTAAAACTCTAGAGGATATGATTTCAGCTCTCCTAGCTAAAAAAAAGAGAACCAAAGAAGACACAGATGAAGAAAAATATCTATACAGTAGAAAGAAGCATAAGAAATTTTCCAAAAATGAAGGAGAAATTGAGTGTCACTACTAAAAAAAGAAGTGGCATACTTCTTTAATCTACAAAGCTCGTGCTCAAGATGTGCTAAGAGGCAAAATTGTCAATGAAGCCAATATAACAGTAGTTGAAGAATCATCAGGAGAAGAGGAACCTAGACCAGAGGAATGTGGATAAGTGTCTGAAGACTTCTTTTACTAAGTGGTCTTTTATTGGAGGCTAGAGGAGACATGGAGGATGGAGGACAAACAACGTCCTCTCCTCAATCACCACCGATGACGTCGTGCATACTGATTTGGTGATGTGTGTGAGTGTGTTTATTTCATTTGAGTTCAGTGTGGTGTTTTGTGAATAATGTGTTATGGAAACTTCACATTGTGGGGGGATGACACAATGCTTCAATTTGTATGTGTGGAATGTTATGTTTGCACTATCATGGATTCCAAATGTTATCTCTAGAAGAGCAACTATGATGAGGGCTGAAGTATGCACTGGCACATCGTGATATGGTTGTAGGTAAACCATTTGAAAACCTTCACCCCTTTGTGGTTTGTGGTCAACCACTGGAAAACCACCCGACTACAACAAACTAGAATTTTTACCACAATTTTTCAACAATATTTTTGTGGTTATATGGTATTCCAAAAAATAAATTGTGGCATTTTAATTGTATTATTTCCACAATTCATTATATCGTGGATGGTCCACAATTCAAAAACTTATAGCTAACCTCCAATTTTTAATTGTACATTGTCCACATGTCCACATTTCATGATGTCTGTAACATTTCTTCGATTTTTTTGTTAGTATTCCATAATTTCACCAAAATGCAATTTTTCTATAAGTTTAATCTTTGTAGAAATTCCACAATTTACAATTTTGTATCTTTCTTCAATATGTTTTTGTGGAAATTTCAACAATTTTTTTCTACAATTGTCCTTACCACATAAAACTTGTAGGTGGAAGCTACAATTTGATTGCCACAATAATTAATTGTGAAATTATCTTTTTAAAAAATGTAGAAAAGTTACTATTAACAACCAATTTCACATTCATTTAGATAATTCTTTATGTGGATTGTCTACATTTAGAACACACACAAATATATAATTTTATTATTAAATGGGAATATCTTTCTAGAAAAAAATAATAATGTTCATTTTATATTCTGAAAAACATATTTTAAAATGTTTACTATTCATATTATATGATCTAAAAATACAATTTAACAATCTAAATATTATTTCCCTCTATGTATTCACTCATTTTTAATTTCAAAGAAATCTCTAACTATACAGTAAAATAATAATTTAAAATATCAAAAAAAGAAAATATGTTCGATTTATTATAGAAGGTGTACACATCATTATATTTTAAAACTTTCTACGATTAATATTGTCAAGTAAAGGTAACACTTTAAAGCCTTCATATCACTTCCAAAATAGCCTTTATTTCATTTAAATCTATGTGTGTGTGGCCCATGTTACACTCAATACAATGTGACCAAATCATAATATTAGAGAAACCATTTATGAATTTACACTAACAGTAGAATATCCCAAGTTTTCGTCAATTTTACTCTCCTACAAGTTACTAGAATAAGAACTGATTATTCACCATGGATCTTCCAAAACATTGGCATAAGAAAAATTGATTTGAGTAATAATTTTTTCGCATACTACAGAATGGATGCGAATAATGCCTAAAATGATGAGCATTCCATGGTATTGGAAATAAAAATATGCATAAACACTCCTATAAGACTAGATGATTATAATGAACTACATTTAAATAATCAATATTATTCTTGCAAACTTCTCCTCAAAACCCCATTTTCTTTTTTTTTTGAAAGGAAGAGCCTTCCCATCAAACCTATATAGCACAACAAAAAAATTATGAGAAGGTGAGAAGGAAGACTTGAAGTAATGCAAACCAATATGTAGGGAATGGATTTATCAGATTGCCTATTACAATAAACCAGGTCTTTTGCTATAATTCCTCAATCAATATCTGCACACATTGAAAGAAAATTACAAGATGATGTCAAACATGTAGAAATATTTTAAAAACAACACATGAACAAGGAAACCCAATCACTTTTAATAGTGAAGAACTAAATGATTATAAGAAAAATAATATTCGTAGGACCATATTTCAGAAATATTTAAATTATATCATCATCCTTGAATCTAACCTTAATGGATTCCATAAATGATAATATAAAGAATATTTTAGCTTAGCAAATGTATTTATTTAATAATCAAAGTAATTACTTTAAAATTATAATAAAAAAAGGTTAATGCGGTTAGTATACGTCATGTTGATTAAATAAATGGAAAATATAACTATAACGATGTCATTCTATAATGATGGTATTAAAACAGAATTAATTGAGATCAATAATATATATTATTAAATTCAGCCAACTTGAGGAGACATAAGTGTAAGATTGAGCTAAATAAAATATAATCCCTCGCAAGATTTCAAATCATAATGAAGAGTGTCGTGGGAAGAACATATGTTAATTAGATTACAACTAGCAATCGCATGTGTTTCATGCGATGTGAACACCGAACGGTATATGTTATTTGTTTTAGAGGTATAATTATTACTTTTGTAGTTGATGTTGATAAGGGGTGTGATTGATTTCGTAAGTGTAGAAATATAGATGGGCCACTTAATTTTAAGGTTGTTTCTACATTTCAAACTTGTTAAAAATTCGTACATGAATACATTTGATACCATTTTCGATAGTTAATTTATTTTATAGTTGATGTTGTATGTATTTAATTCGTGTTTATTAGTTGTGCATCGGTTGTTCGGTTGGTGTTTTGTTGGAAAAACATTTATTGTACAGTTGATAATGTGTGTGATTGATAGTTGTAGTGTAGGAATTTAGTTGAAACATTACATTGAAATGTTGTATGTGTACATTTAATTCTGTTACAGATTTGTACATTTAAAGTTGCATATCACATTTCACAACATCAAATAAATGTAGATCTACGTGCACATAATGAGACATGTATAAATTTGCAGTATTTATATCATGAATGGTAGCCTTTAGAGGGCAATTTTAGTTTCAATAAACACCTACATTTTATACCCCTTGAGTAGCGTTGTCGCTTTGGATACAAGAAGTGTTGAGTATAGTAGTAGTGGAGTTGCTATCAAAGCAGAGGGTAGTATTTAAGATGGGTTGAGTGATAGTAGTCTTACATCCTCGTTTCTTCTTACTCCAAGTGTTGGTACGTGTGCCATATTTGAGTATCTCTCAAATGAAAAAGTAGGTAAAATGCATAAATTTGCAAGCGAGGAAACTCTAGAGAAATGTGTGAAAGTCAGACCCTACCTTTCGGTGGTTTTTATGTCAACGGTTGTTCTGTGAAAAGTAAGTCCCTCGTGACATGTGGATAGTTAATTCCTAGGCCATTTTAATCATTAATTGTCTTCAAATCCCTCTCGAAATAGGGGTATGGGAATATGTAATGGGTTGGAGGGATTCCAACATGGGTCGTCAGATCTATCAAATATAACAACAACAAATAAAGGTAATGTTTGTGGTTACATTGATGCGTCGTAGACAATGTCGGTGATTGTTTTTGTGGCACCATTCACGAGGCTTGCGTCAACCCATAGATTTGCAATAAGTATGATTTTTTTTTGTTTGCACAACAAAACTTTGTGTTCCAACTTATCATCATTAGGATTTCCTAGTCCAGACCACCTGTTACTTTCAGCAATGGATTGGGTGATCGGAACGTTTAATGCCTTCAACATATGTAGGTTGTGGGAGTCCACCTGATCATTTTTTGCAAACAAATGTGTTGCATTCTTAAAATTTTGAGCTCTTGCTAAGTTAGGTGTGTGTCTTATTGATACATTAAGAGTTCTCAATCCTCAATTAGAGGGGTTGAATATCACATGTGGAGTAGCTTTCAAGGCAAGGACCGGAAGAGGCGGTATAGAAAGCATGTCTTCAAGTTCGTTGCTTATCTCATCCAAGTCTTGTCCCCACAATGTGACACTTACATTGAATCCCGAGATGTCCTTTAATTGCGAGTTCTCCTCTTAGTCTTTGAATTTTCATGCCTATGAATCATTGAGCATGGTGACATCACAAGAATAATTCCAATCAAATCAACTTTAGAACGGTCATCAATTGCAGGTATGTCCTTAATTTTTTTTTAATGAAAGTGATGGGAAGGTAATGTATCCTCATTTTCTATGAGTGGACTTATGGTTGAGGACGCTTGCAGGAAAATCTCCAAAGCATTGTTCAAATGGCTGTAACATAGCTTTGCATCATGAATCCTCATAATCCTCCCATTGGAAATTGTATATAGCTTCCCATTTTCAATATGCTCATTAAATGCTTCGGCGGCCTCATTGAAATAGGTGATGTGAATTTCCCCTCTTCTAATCTACAAAATCAAACCCAAACACGAAACCATCTCCCCTTGGATTTTGATATTCGTGAAGGGTTGTTTTTGCTAGGGCATGACCCTCTATGAACCACATGTGCATAGATTTATTCAAAGCACTTATATTAGTTGTTGTTCTCATAAAATATTTGTTAACCTGGTTTGCACTTGCATCTGTTACATGCAACATGTGACTATGTTCGAGAGAATTTATTGCAATCGATTGGAGCACCGATTACCAAATGTGTTTCGACAACAACATCCATTTCAATGATAAGAATAGTCCTACAATGGATAAGAAAATCGGGATAAAATTAGAACTGAGCAACGGATGGAAAAAACAAACAGAAAGAAATTATAATTAATATAGGGAGTTTATGTACATTGGTAATTAAGCATGAGATGAAGCTTACAGTTCAATTTTGATCATTCTAATGAGGTATTTTTGTAAGCACACAATGGAGCCTTCTTGTATTGATTTATCGGTTACACGACTTCCAAATTTGGAGGGTAGAAGTGTTGTTTGAAAATGTATCCCATCTGAAAGGTCAACACAATGTTGGGCACCAATGTTGAGAATGGACCTTAGGGAGGACAAGTGCAATATCTGAAATTTTGGGTTTGTTAGGTTTCAGATTTGCACTTGGAATGAAACCATAGTCAAGGGACAAGCAATTCCCTCCTCTTTAATGGGAGATGTTTCCTTATTGAAAGCAGGGGAAAAATCTATGTACAAATGCACAATATTTCATTCAATGGTGGTTTCCCGATATATTGATATGTGCTTCATTCCCGAAAAGTTATCAATACATGAGGATATAAGACTTAAAGAGGGGAGAGAGGCAAGAAGACAATACTTTCAGGGAAAGAGGTGGTAGAGAAAACCCTTATATGTATTGAGCAAATGAGATACTGAGAATAGAACCATTCACGTTTTAATAGACACAATCCGCAGACTCAAAGTTCTTGAGATTGTATAAACTAGAACACAAATTTTCTAAGCATGTAAGGATTAAATGATTCACATATCGAGCAAGAAGGAGAGATAAAATAGAGGAAAGTGGAAAACCCTTGTATTGATTTCTTCGACTCAAAATTATAGTTTCGAATATCAAAATTCCAACTGTATAATGGCTTAGAAAGCCTACAAAATAGCTCGCAAGAAACGGTTACAACTTCCTCGAGCAAGAAAGAAATAGTTACAACTCATTCTAACATTTCACACCCTTTCAAATTCTTGATTTGAAAAGAAATGTTAATCGTGGAAGAACCAGGTTTTTTAATATATGGCTGTTACATTATTTCACTAGCTAAATATGGGTCATTCGATCTACTTTTATAAATTTAAATTTGGGCTATCCAAGTGGGAGAGATTTAGACCAAGCAGCCTGTAGATGCCTTTTGCATTTTTTTCCTTTGAAGTTGCACTAGGATGGCACATGGAGAGCTCCGTCGGTTCTTTTATACTTGGCCGATTCGGGTTTATTTCTGCTTGACTTATGTTGACCGCTAGACACGTGGTGAGTTGGCACTCATTTGAGTTTCCACTTTGAAAACACCTCCCAAATTGCATCGAGTGGACGCATGACTTCTTTCACTGGTTCTTGGACTTTTCAACGACCAACTATGTCTCTTCATTGACTCTAACCATGTGGCGAGTTAGCACTCATTTGGAAATTGGCCTTTTGGTTTCACTTCTGAAATCATGTCGTTGAGGCATGTGGAGGCTTCCCCGATCCACTCATACTTAGTCAATTTAAATAATCGACTTTGTCCCTTTTTGGACCTGGGACACGCGGAGGACTGGCGCAAGTTTGAGAATTACCCCTAGCTTTGACTCTCGGTTACGCTAATGAGGCACGTGGAGGCTTCCACCGAACCTTTCATACTTAGCCGATTTGGACTTGTTCAGTCTTCATTTGGACCTAAAACACGTGGAAAACCTACGCTTATTTGAATACTATCCCTTGGGCCCTACCCTTGGAGCTGCATCATTTGGACGTGTGGAGGCTTCTGATGTTTACTTGAAACATAGCCATACTGCATCCAATCAATGATGTTTATGTACTACCCATGGATGCTGGGACAAAATTAACGAGGAAGATACGCCTATCATTCTTGACTATGGGAAGAAAATAAAAAATAAGGGAAGAAAATTCACCATTATGCCCAACTTTCAAATTATTCTCCATGAATGGGAAAATCAAGCAAACAATGCCAATCTCGATGCGATCCAATACTCCAAGGTACCAAATCAAAATTTTCAAAACTTGACTTAAAAATAAGGGAATTTTGAGGGCAACAACAAATGCTTGGCTCTTTAAGGATGACTTTGCTTGGAACAAAGACACAAGGTAATATTAAGAACTGTAGATAACTCTAGCAAAGAGGACCAAGCATTATTCATTAGGAAAATAGAGTCAAAGGAAAACCAACACACAAAAACACACACAAGATAGGAAAAGAAACAAAACAAACCAAAAGGGAAGACCCAAAACAAAACACACCACACAACAAAGAACAAGAAAGGGAAACAATCCAAAACCAAAAACCAAACGCAATGTACAAAAGGAATTCCTAGCCACCTAGGACTTGAACAACTTTAGGTACTACCCACTATAAGGAAGTGGGAGAGGAGATCCATCCATGTAATCTAGATAAAAAGAGTTATCTCCAAAAAATGTCTGATTCTAAAAGGACCAAGCCAAAGAGAATCAAACTTACCATGGCTTCCTTATGGCTCATGTCTTTTGTCCCAAAGCAACACAATGTCTCCCACTTGGAAAACTCTAGGTTTTACTTTCTTGTCAAACAAAGCCTTCACTTTCGATCGATGAGCTACTATCTTGTCAACCACTTGTAATATGTCCTCATCATGTTGAGTTGTGGAGCTAAATTACTTGATTTAACATGTAATGGAAACTTTCTGAAAATACAAGAAACTGGAAATGCTTGATTAGGGGAACCGGCATCGGTCCAGCCAGACCGGCATCGGTCCAAGTATGACCAAAGACGGCCGTGTCGAGCAAGGGAGGAACCGGCAGCAGCTTAGGTCTAACCAATATCGCTTAATCATGCGAGGATGTTTTAATTAACTCTCAGGAATTAGATCTATTTTTAGCATTAAATTATATCTATTGATTGTAATTGCATGGCTAAGTGCCCTAAGTCTAAAAACGACTAAATAAGCATAAAGCTAGGGTTTATAAGTAAGGAGATTAACAAGAATTAGAAAGAACTTGAAAAAGTTGGTGAGAGAGAGAATTCTTGGTGATGAAGCAAAAGCTTGAGGAAAGAAAGTATTGTACATCTAAGAGGTTTGGAAGATTGTAAATCTTCATTGTATATCTTTTCAAAGCTTTGGATAATATATTGGTTTGTTTCTTGGTGGATGTAGCCCACACTGGGTGAACCACATTAAATCTGGTGTTGATTTATGTCTCTTGTTTTGTATATTTCTTCTGGTAGAATATCTATTTTTATTTACATGTATGCTTAGATCTGATATATTGTATGTACAACCAGTGTGCTAACCCCAACAATTGGTATCAAAGCTTTGTTTGAGGGTTTTTTGTGTTGACAGATTTACCCACATAGGGTTTTCTAATTGAGTGGGAGCTACAAAAATGGCAGAAGAAAACAAATACAAGGTAGAGAAATTTGACGGCTGAAATTATCAATTATGGAAGATGCAGATTGAGGATTATCTGTATCAAAGAGATTTATACTTACCGTTGGATGAGAAGTCTAGACCTACGAAGATGACTAATGAAGAATAGAAGATTCTTGATAGAAAGGCTTTGGGATATATAAGATTAAGCCTGGAAGCATCCGTGGCTTCTAATATTATAGAAGCGGCTTCTACAATAGAGATAATGAAATCTCTTGCTAATTTATATGAAAAACCTAGTGCTTAAAATAAAGTTTATTTGATGAAGAAACTATTTAGTTCTAAGATGCATGAAGGTGGATCTACACCTAGTCATTTGAATGATTTCCGGTCTATTGTAAATCAGTTAAAATCGGTTGCAATACCATTTGATGATGGAGTAAAAGTACTTTTACTCTTATTTTCTTTGCCTAATAGTTGGGATAACTTGGTAATAGTTGTTAGTAATACAACATCTACTAATAATGTTTTGAAGTTTGATGGTGTGGTTAGTATAATCTTGAATGAAGAAACTCACAGAAGAGTATAGAGGAAACATCATCTAGAAATGCTTTGAATATAGAAAGAAGAGGCAGGTAGAAGGAGAAATCCAAGCGTAAGAGTAATGGGAAATCAAATTCAAGGGATAGTAGATCTAAATCTAGAAGTAAGGGAATTACTTGTTGGAAATGTGGAAAGAAAGGACATGCAAAGAAAGATTGTTGGTCAAAGGATAAAGAGAACCAACAACCAAATAAAGGTAAAGAAACAAATCTTGCTGCATCAAAGATAATGCAAGATGCTTTTATTCTTTCTTTAGATAATAGAATTGAATCATGGTTTTAGATTCAGGAGTTTCTTTCAATGCAACCCCTAATAAGGGTTATTTAAGAAATTATGTCCAGGCAATTTTGGGCATGTTTATTTAGGTAATGATGAACCTTGTAGTATTATTGGTAAAGGGGAAGTTCATCTAAAATTGCAGAATGGAAATACATGGGTATTAAAAGATGTGAGGCATGTGCCAAGCCTCAAGAGGAATCTTATTTTGTCGGGCAACTAGGTGAATCTGGTTGCATGACTACTTTTACAGAAACTCTTGGAAAGTCACCAAGGGTGTTTTTGTTTTGGCAAGAGGTAAGAAGGTAGGAACGTTATATGTATCTACTTGTATTACTCGATTCCTTTTCTCGCATTATCTACTTCAGATTCGATGCATGCATGCATGTGGCATAACCAGTTGGGTAATATGAGATAAAAAGCCATGCAAATCTTAAAGGCTAAGGGTAAGTTATCAATTTGAAAGATTTAGATCTTGATTTCTATGAGCATTGTATCTTTGGAAAGTAAAAGAGAGTGAGATTTCTCAAATTTGGGGCAACTAAGAAGGAGCATAAATTGGAGCTTGTACACTTAGATGTGTGGGGACCAACCCAGGTAGTTTCTCATGGAGGATCCCAATATTATGTTACTTTCATTGATGATGCTACAAGAAAGGTATGAGTTTACTTGTATTAAACGTAAATCGATGGTTTTGAGACTTTTAAAAGATGGAAAACCCTTATTGAGAATGAATCAAATTCTAAGTTGAAGTTCCTTAGATCGACAATGGTGGTGAATGTTGTGAGCAAGGATTTCAATTATTATTGTTCAGTGAATGGGATACATAGAGAAAGAATAGTTCCAAGAACACCACATGAGAATGGTGTTACAGAAAGAATGAATAGGACAATCATGGAACGTGCTAGAAGTATGAGGATATATTCTAGATTACCCTTACAGTTTTGGGAAGAAACAGTTGATACAGCTGGTTTATTTGATTAACCGTGGACCTTCAAGTTCACTAGATGGAGGAATACCAAAGGAAGATTGGACTGGAAAAGAGGTAGATCTTTCTTTTCTTAAATTTTTGGTTTAAAAACTTTTGAGCATGTTGATAAGGAAATAGGAAAATTTGGATGCAAAATCCAAGAGATGCACTTTCATTGGTTATGGATCTGGTGATTTCGGTTTCTATTTTTAGGATTTAGAGAATTCTAAAATTATTAGGAGTTGTGATGTTGAATGGAATGAAAAGATAATGTATAGGGATCAAATTTTGGTACCCAAGGATGAACCGGTTGAGAAGTTTATGAATGAAAATGAACTCTCGATTTAAAATAATTACCGATAGGGTTACACATGAATTAGTGTCGGTTGACCCTGACCAAAGACCGATCGATGAACCAAGATTCGGTTACAAAAGATCCAAACCGCATCGGTAGAAGAATCAACATCGGTTAGAGGTAACCAGCGCGTCGGTCACTATCATATTTGGATAGGAATGTCCAGGAGGTCCAAATTGAGCCTCTGGTACCCCAAACTCCTATGAGAAGGTCACAAAGAGTAAGTAAACTTCCAGAAAGATTTACACCTTCTCTATTTTATTTATTATTGATTGATAATGGTGAACTAGAGAGATTTGAAGAAGCAATGTAGGATAAGACCCATGTCCAGTGGGAGCATGACATGGATGAGGAGATGAACTCCTTGGAATAGAACCAGACATGGAATTTGGTTAAGTTGTCAGTAGGTAAGAGAACATTACGAATAAATGGGTTTACAGGATCAAGGAAGAAGAGGGTGGACAAAAAAGATACAAGGCAAGACTTGTAGTAAAGGGATTTGCACAGAAAGCAGGTATTGACTTTGGTGAAATATTTTCTCTTATTATTAAGATGACTTCTATTTGTATTGTATTGAGCTTAGTTGCAGTAGAATATTTTCATTTAGAGCAATTAGATGTGAAGACGGCTTTCCTTCATGGTGATTTGGATGAAGAGATTTATATGTAGCAGTCGTTTGGATATGAAGTCAAGGGTAAGGAGAAATTAGTGTGCAGGTTGAAAAAGAGTCTATATGGGCTCAAGCAAGCTCCAAGGCAATGGTACATGAGGTTTGATAGTTTTATGCAAGAGCATGGTTACTTGAGATGTGAATCTGACCATTGTGTTTATTTCAAAAGGCTTGAAAATGGGAGCTATGTTATTTTGTTATCATGTGGATGATATGCTTATTGCGGGATTTAGTATGCGGACATTGGTGAGCTTAAGAGAAAGCTAGCTCACACATTTACTATGAAGGATTTAGGAGCTGTAAAAAGAATCTTTGGTATGCAAATACATAAAGACAAGAAAAACAAGAAATTGTATTTGTCTCGGAGGTTTATATCTACAAGGTCTTAGAAAGGTTTAATATGCAAAATATAAAACCTGTTAGCACACCTATGGCCTGGACACTTCAAATTAAGTAAATATCGGTGTCCATCATCACATGAGGAGGTTAAATACATGACACAAGTGTCATATGCTTCAGCAATTGGAAGTCTTATGTATGTTATGGTTTGTACCGGACTGGACATTCCACGAGCAATGGGAGTTGTGAGTAGATATATGGCTAATCCGGGTAAAGAGCATTAGAAAGTAGTCCAATGGATACTCATGCACTTGAAAGGAACATATAGTATGCGGTTATGCTATGGAGGTTTAGATATTTCATTATGTGGCTATGTTGATTCGGATATGGCTGGAGATTTGGATGGTAGGAGAAGCACTACTAGATATATTTTCACAAAGTAGGTGGGATGGCAGTTAGCTAGATTTCAAGATTACATAAGGTTGTGGCTTTGTCTACTACTACGGAGGTAGATAATGTTGCAGCTACAGAGAGGCTAGCAAGGAGATGATATGGATGATTAGGTTCATGGAAGAGTTGAGAAAGGAGCAAGGTGATTGTAAATTGTTTAGTGAAAGTCAAAGTGTAATTCATTTGCCAAAGAACTCAGCATTTAATTCAAGAACAAAACACATTCAGTTGAGGTATCACTTCATACGGAAGGTATTGGAGGATGAACAGTTGAATCTAGAAAAGATTCATACGAGAAAGAACCTTGTGGATATGCTAATGAAACCATTAGCAAAGGAGAAGTTGGAGCTACACTCCACTTCTATTGGTCTTCAAGTTTGAGACTTGAAGAGGAAGAAACAAAGCTAAGGAAG
This sequence comes from Taxus wallichiana var. yunnanensis, assembly GCA_018340775.1. NCBI lineage: Eukaryota > Viridiplantae > Streptophyta > Pinopsida > Cupressales > Taxaceae > Taxus > Taxus wallichiana. The sequence goes on along the minus strand of CM031237.1, from coordinate 990,781,799 downwards.
GATCCAAGAATGACGTTATGACGGTATGGTGCATTAATTAATCTCCAAGTGTTAGATTTTTGAGTTGTGGATCTAAATTACTACAGTTTAGCATGCTATAGAAACTTGCTAGAAAATACGGTAACTTAGAAAGCGGTTAGGGGGGAACCGGCATCGGTCATGTATGATGAGGCATCGATCGAAAAAGGGAGGAACCGACAGCGATTAGGTCTAACCAGCATCGGTTACCTATGCGAGGATGTTTTAATTAACTCTCGGGAATTAGATCTATTTTTAGCATTAAAGTATATCTATTGATTGTCATTGCATGGCTAAGTACCCTAAATCTATAAACGACTATATAGGCATAAATCTAGGGTTGAGAAGTAAGGAAATTAACAAGAATTAGAAAGAACTTGAAAAAGTTGGTGAGAGAGAGAATTCTTGGTGATGAAGCAAAAGCTTGAGGAAAGAAAGTACTGTACATCTTAGAGGTATGGAAGATTGTAAATCTCCATTGTATATCTTGTCAAAGCTTTGGATCATATATTGGCTTGTTCTTGGTGGATGTAGCCCACACTTGGTGAACCACATTAAATTTGGTGTTGATTTATGTCTCTTGTTTTGTATATTTCTTCTGGTAGAATATCTACTTTTATTTACATGTATGATTAGATATGATATATTGTTTGTACAACCAATGTGCTAACCCCAACACATCAAGCTTCAAGGTAAAAAATTCTCTTATCCAAAGAGCTACTGAAACTTGAATCTTCAATGGTTTTCATCATATGCAAGGCTGGAAATTCCACCGTGACTGGCAGTTGAGCTTCCACACCGTACACCACTTAGAAAGGAGACATTCCAAATACTCTCTTGGGTGTAATTCTATCAGCCCAAAGTGCATCATATAGCTTCTTATGTCAATTCCTCTAAGAATCATTTACAATCTTTCTAACTATGTTCACCAAGTTCTTGTTTTTTGATTCTGCTGTCCATTCCCCGAGGGTAGTAATTTGAAGAATGAGCAAGGTAGATCCCATACCCATAGCAGAAGTCCATCATCTCAGTAGAAGAGAAGTTGGAAGCATTATCAGTCACAATTCTATTTACGATCCCAAACCTGATCAATATGTTCTCCTTAATGAAGTTGCAAACTACCTCGGAAGTAGTGCTCTTGACTAGGATGGCTTCCACCCACTTGGTGAAGTAATCTATGGCAATCAACACATGGGTCTTCCCAACACTTGAAGATGGATTTAGTGCTCGATGAATTCTAAATCTCATTGTTGAAATGGCTCTTCAATCACTACATGCTTGAGAGGAAAATAAACCAACTTAGGTATTCCAACAAATGTTTGGCATGCTTCACATTTACCAACCCATTTTGATGCATCTCTAAATAGAGTGGGCCAATAATAACCAGCATGAAGTATTTTATGAGTTGTTATAGTAGAGGAGAAATGACCTCCATGAAGTATTTTATGAGTTATTACAACAGAGAGGAGAAGTGACCTCCATAAGCCTCGGTCATGAAAAGTAGAGAACAACTTCTTTTGTTGCTCCTTGTCTACACACTTCAAAAACCTTCCATCTATGCCTCGTTTGAACAAAGCTTTCTCCCTTAACACATATTGTGCAGACCTTAGTTTGATGGCTCTCTTTTCTTTGGCACTCAAGTGAGATGGACACTCTTCATAGGTCAGAAAGTGAGCAATGTCAGCATACCATACATCTGTCGAGATGAGGAATAGAACAACAGGGACATCAACTCCATCTTTTCACAACTCCTTGGCAGCTCCCTCAACAATGAATTCACACAGTCCCTTACCCCGAACCAGATTTGTTGGCCTGATGTCAAGATCATACTCTTACACCTTTCGCTACCCAGATTACCTTTCTTGGTTCCAAATTCTTGTTGAGTAATAATGTATTTGATTGTTGTATCGTGCACCAACACCACGAGAATGAGATTTAAGGATGTAAAACCTAAACTGCTTGACAACTTTGACAACTGCAAAAGCATGCTTCTCCTTCATGGTGTACTTCATCTCATGATTTTTCAAGACATAACTCATGAATGCAATTGGGAGCTCATGATCTTCAACATTCTTCTCGGCTAACATCACGTAGCTAGGTATTTTCGTGGCATAACAATATATAATGAAATATTTGCTAAAGTCGGGCATGCTAAGATTGGAGTCTTAGCAATAGCTTTGTTTAATGTCCTCAAATGATTTCTTCCCTTTGGAGGACCAACCAAAGTTTTCTTCCTTGCATTCGTGAGTAATTCTCATAGTAAGTTCTATAAAATCGGGATGAATCTTCTTAGAAATTGCTTTTACCAAAGAAAGAATGGACACATTCTTACTTGATGGAAGAGCAATTTGTTGGATGGCCTAAAATCTCTCCAGATCAATCTTGATCCCTTCATTTGAAACAATGTGACCCAAAGCCTTTCCTTCTGTGACACAAATCACAAACTTCTTAGGGTTTAAAGAAATCACATGCTCTCTACACTTCTGTAATACTATTTCAAGGTGTTGGAAGTGATTTGTTCTTGCGTTAGAAAACACTGTCAAGTCATCCAAATACACAACTATGCATTTCCCTTTCAAACTGCCAAAAGCCAAGTCCATGGCCCTCTAGAAAGTAGCACCAACATTGATGAGACTGAATGACATCCTTTTGTATGCAAAAGTGCCCCAAGGATTAGTAAATGTAGTCTTATGTTGATCTGCAATATTCACCTCTACTTGATTGTAGCTCGAGAATCCATCTAACATGGATAGCATCTCCGAGCTGTGACAACTTAATACTTGGTCCATCATAGGCGAGTAATTGTCCTTCAAAGAACCCCGATTTAGATTTCTCAAGTCCACACATATCTAGATCTCGTCATTCTTCTTCCGACATGCACTATATTAGCAATCCACGCCGAATGGTGGATGGGGAATATGATCTTAGCCTTCAAAATCTTTTGTATTTCTTGGAAAATTGTATCAATTGTATTTGGATTATATTGCCTTTGCTTCCGTTTGAATGGTTTGATCCCAGGCTTAAGAGGAATGAAATGTTGCATTTCTTTAGGCTAAAAATCCTTAAGATCGTCATAAGAGTAAGGAAGAACATCAACATACCTCTTCAACAAATTCATTACCTTCTTTTACTCTTCCTGAGTGCAGCATTTTCCAATGTTGACCATTTTGGGATCATCAAGACTCCCAATATTCACTTTCTCGATGTCAATGAGATTTTCGAGGCTCCTTGAGAAACTTTGGACTTCATATACATGTCATGTTTATCAAAAATATCCTCCAAACTCACCAGCTCTTTAAGGATTTTGTTACCTTTCAATTTGATGCATCCATCTTGATCCATTTCTTCTTTAACACCCTCTTTAATGATTCACCACCTTCTTTTGATGACACACACACTCTAGGAAGATTTCCACTTCCTTCAAAGTAAATCGATCAAAGTTGTCTCTGAGCTCCAAGAAAGAAAGAAAATGTTGGTCATCATTAAAAACTTTCCAATTATTTACATTGTCGGGAACACCGGTTCTATGCATCATCTCAATGGTGAATTTCACTTGAGGGAAATCGGGATGAGGAATCAATAAGGGCCTTGAAACAGCTAGAGAGTTAGCCCTAGTGTTCCTTTCCTTTGCACAACTTCAATGGAATCCCAAACCAAATTCCTATAGTGCTTTAACCTTTTGTTCTTTACCTAATAAAGGTCTCTAACTTGTTTTACAATTATCTATGCATCTCCACGAGCAATAAGGTTCCTCACTCCCATTTCCTTCACCATGCTCACCCAAGAATGAGGGCCTCACAAAGAAAGTATTGTTGGTATTTTCAAACCGAAACTTAAAGGAGAAAGAATGAATCTTACCGCCATGAGAAATGAGCACTACACCAGCTCCAGAACCAGCTGAAGAGTAGCTCCTATCAAACTACAAATTCCACACACCATTAGGGTCATGAATCACTCTCGTAGGAGGTTTTGCCTCGTCTTGTGACATGATCATATAGTTACCATGCCCTATATCTACATAGAGTATATGTGTTTTAGGATCATCTGTCTTTTGCATAATATACTCTGCTTGTTTCTTAGGTAGAAGCTTCTTCATCTTCCCATTGATAGGGATCAAGGCATGTGACCAATCCATTTGAATTTCCCCTCCTACCTCCTTACATAAATTTCTACTCAGCAACATCCCATATGAAGGAGGAATATCAGCTACCAAAATGGTGGCTAAGACCCTTTTCTCTGGAAAAGCAACAAAAGCTACTTGTGCATCTTTAATTCTTCCAACCAAAGGTACTTTCTTACTCTCCATGGAATAGCAAGAGCCATAAGTGTGGGTTAGGGTTAGACCCAAAGCATGAGCCACTTTTTAGGCATTACATTATCTGATGCTCCTGAATCTATGACACAGTTACTGAGTTTATGGCCAGCTATGAGAAGAGTCACATAGAGTGGTTCAATTTTATCATTAGGGAAGTGAATGCAGCCACAAGACTTGATTGAGGTGAGGAAGAGGGGTGGGAAAAAGGCCCTTAGAAGTAATCTTGGATGAGACTTTGGATTTGTAATTTACAAATTTAACCATTTTGGCAAAGGCTTTAGGATGGGTTTGATAGAACTCTGCCTCATAAATCTGAATCTTAGTCTTTTTAAGATGCTTTATAATGTCAAAAGATCTAGATGTGGATGGGGAATCACTACTAGGAGTAGGAGGATCTTTTGATCTAGTAGCTTTATCATTTGTTAGGAAAGAATTCTTAGAAGTAGAAGTAGAGGGAGAAGGACTAGTAGAGCTTACCTTTTGGGTGGAAGTAGTTTGAATAGGAGCTCCTCTTCTTGCAATCACCGGGATGGTGATGGGGTACTCCTTGGATCTTTTTCAAGTTGCACCACTTTTTCCTTTTTTTTGGTCTACTCCCAGGTCATAACAGATATGAATCACTGTTCATCTCAGCCACTACATCATCATAGTCATCTTCATCATCCACACCTTTAGCGGTGAGAAAATGAACTCAAGAACCACCAGGCTCCTCCAGCTCTTCATCCACTTCCTCTTCTTATTCATCGTAGAGCCCAATTTCTTCCTCATCATCAAGCTTAAGAACCTCACAAGTAGCATTGGCATTAACTTTGAGGGGTGGACCTTCAATGGCCAACCTAGTTTGAGAAGAGGGAAAGTGGTTCCTAGGCTGAAATTTCTTCCTTGGAACATCTTGATATGGAGCATCTTTGAGCTAATTGTTTCTTGATAGCAATGAGTCATTAGCCAACTTTTGCACTAACCGATCTGCATTACCTCCAGGAGAAGGGGAAGAAGGAGATGCTTTGGATTTTAAAGACTCCCTTTTATCTTTCCATACATGATCAAGTCATCTTCCACACTAACAGCCAATCTCTGATTAGCATCCAAAGTTGCAAGATTTTCTCTCCTCGGGTATAGCTTACTTCCGGTAATTGAGAATTTTAGAAGAAACACTTCTAAACCTGATCAATAGGCCTAGTATTTAGTGGAATCTTGTTAATCAACTTGTTGAACTTGGCCACAAATTCTCTCATAGGCTCATGTGGCTCCTTCTTGATTTGAGAAATCTGAGCTAGCAAAGCATGCACATCTTCAGCAAGTTTGAAACGCTTCTCAAATTCAGTCCTCATAGTAGTCCAATTGGTGATGGTCCCAGTAGGAAGATGGTAAAACCAATCTGCAGCATTGTCTTGCAAGGTCTCCACAAACAACCTAACAAAGACATCCTCATGTTCAACTCCAAGGACCCCACATGTAACAATGAAGGCTGTAATTTTTTCATCAAGGTGCACTTTGCCATCACCTCTAAATTTGGGAAAATTCTTCATGTTTCCCCTAGGTAACTCATGCAATGGTTGAGGAAGAGCCAGAGGCCTAACTCTTTGTCCCTAAGGCCGAGGTGATGCCATCCTTGGAAATATTGCTTGAAGTGGAACTGAGACACCAAAAAGAACAAGGGCACGGAGATTAGGGCTAAGTTGTGCTTGAGGAATGCTACTACCATAAGTTTTGTCTTCAACAGGGGGTGTGCTTGTGGAACAAGCTCTTCTATTTCTTCTTATTGGAGGAAGTTGAAAACCTTGTTGATATAGGATTTGAAATTGGTGATCTTCAATTCAAAGATCCCTTCTACCATGAGTGTATCTTAGAGTCATCATATCAAAGGAATGATCAAATTAGTTGTTCTTCTTAGAAAGGAAATTTTTGAAAAAAATTCCCAGTAGTCGCCAAAACTATTGGGTTTCATATTTGCACTTGGAATGAAACCACGGTCGAGGACAAGCAAGTCCCTCCTCTTTAATGGGAGAGGTTCCCTTATTGAAAGCAAGGAAAAACCTATGTACAAATGCATAATCTTTCATTCAATGGTGGTTTCCCAATATCTTGAAATGTGTTTTATGCCCGAAAGTTATCAATACATGAGGATAGAAGACTTGAAGAGGGGAGAGAGGCATAAGAAGACAATACTTTCAGGGGAAAAGAGGTGGCGAGAGGAAACCCTTATATGTATTGAGAAAATGAGATACGAGAATAGAACCATTCACGTTTATAACAGCACAATCCATGAGACTCAAAGTTCTTGAGATTGTATAAACTAGAACACAAAGTTTCTAAGCATGTAAGGATTAAATGATTCACATATCGAGAGCAAGAAGTAGAGATAAAATAGAGGAGAAAAGGGGAAAACCCTTGTATTGATTTCTTCGGACTTCAAATTACATTTTCGAATATCAAAATTACAACCCGTCTGATGGCTTAGAAATCTTATGAAATAGCTCACAAGAAATGGTTACAACTTCCTCAAGCAAGAAAGAAACGATTAACTCATTCCAACCATTCGCGCCCTTTCAAATTCTTGATTTGCAAAGAAACGTCAATGGAGGAAGAACTAGGTTTTTTAATATACGGTCGTTACATTATTTCACCAAATTAAATATGGGCCATTCAATCTACTTTTATAACTTTAAATGTGGGTCATCCACGTGGGAGATATTTACACGCGCGGCTGCGAGACACCTTTTTCATTTTTGCCTTTGAATTTGCATCGCTAACAAGTGGAGAGCTCTACCGGTTCTTTTATACTTAGCCGATTCGGGTATATTTCTTCCATGACTTATGTTGACCCCTAGACACGTGGCGAAATGGCCGCGCTCATTTGAGTTTCTGCTTTGGAAACGCATCCTGAAATTTTGTCAAATGGACGTATGGCTTCTTTCCCCACTGGTTCTTGGACTTTTCAACGGCCAACTTTGTCTCTCCATTGACTCTGACCACATGGTGAGCTGGCGCTCATTTGGAAACCGGCCTTTTGGTTTCACTTATGAAATCACGCCGTTGAGGCACATGGAGGCTTCGTCGATCCGCTCATACTTAGTCATTTTAAATAACCGATTCATTCCCTTTTAGACTCAGGACACATGGAGGACCGGTGCAAGTTTGAGAACTACCCCTATCTTTGACTCTCAAAGTTGCGATGAGACACATGGAGGCTTCTCGCCGAACCTTCCATAATTAGCCGATTTGGGCTTGTTCGTCTTCATTTTGGACACCGGGACACATGGAAAATGTACGCTTATTTAAATACTATCCCTTGGGCCCTACCCTTGGATCTGTGTTGTTTGGATGCATGGAGGTTTCCGTTGTTTGCTTGAAACATGGCCATACCACATCCAATCAGAGATGTCCACGTACTACCTGTGGATGTTGGGGCAAAAATTAACGGGGAAGATACACCTGTCATTCCCGAATGTGGGAAGAAAATAAAAAATAAGGGAAGAAACTTCACCATTATGCCTAAATTTCAAATTGTTCTCCATGAATGGGAAAACTGCAAACAATGTCAGGCTCGACGCAATCCAATACTCCAAGGTACCAACTCAAAATTTTCAAAACTTGACTTCAAAAGAGGGGAATTTTGAGGTCAAAAATAGGGTCAACATTGGAACCACCCTCAATCAATTGAGAAATGCCTTCGTGTGTCAAAGTTATTTCCATGGCAACTAAAAGATGCTCGAGATAGTGGGAATTCTTGCAAATATATGGTGGAAAATGTAAACTTGTAGGGCAGTCAATCATGAAATGAAGGATGTGTTCAGGAAAGCATGCATTTGTAAAGAATGAGAACCTTTAAAGTTGGCTTCCTTATTATTTTATATTTTCTAAAAAGCGCAAACATGAAGTCTAACCCTTTAACAATTTAATATCCAAAAAAGTGATATAACACACAAAGCTTTGGTGGAAAAGAACTAAAACTTTCATGGTTGTTTCTCGACATTTTAAAACTATATGTATATGTGTGCAAATCTTATGAAGAACACATTAAAATGTGTTGTTGGTTTACATAGACTCTAGATAAGCGATAAATTGTATAACGGACTAATCGAACATGTATGTTAAAAAATTAGATTATGTGATCCATATGTTCCACCACAATATATACATGCATTTATTTGAAATGAATTATAGATTATTATGTTAAGAAAATAGAATGGAAGACAATAACAACAATATGTACACTTGAAGTAAGAAAACTATAGGTATTTATATGGAGATACAATGATAAAGAAATTCGAAATCCATAGTTGTTGGATTACAAAAACTGAACATGTGTTTAAAAATTTTGATTCTATGTCCGATATATATTGCCACAATGCATACATGGAATTATTTGGTACGAGTTACAGTTTGTTTCAAAAACACTTATAAACTAACCACTACAAGCTATTTCTTTAAATCAAATTTCTTGCTTTTTGCTTGTGCAATTTTCTTAGCACGTTTCTTGTATTTTTGTCCATTTACTGGATGCCTCGATTGGTATTCCCATTCTCCTCAATTTGTGGGTTAGTTCATATTTCAGTGCATCTTCATTAGAATCATAAATCAAACAGAAGCCTCATGAATGATATCCAATTGTTCGTATTTTAGAGAGAAAAATTGGGGACGTTGGCATTAGGTGGAGGCAATCTCTGATCATTTCGGCTATCACTGTTTTAGGTGGTTTCGATTGCCTGCAATGAAAAACATTAACAACACATTGAATAATCTTAAAATCTTCCTCCCTCTACAAGCGAGGTGTAGTTATTTTCAATCCCGTTGTGGGGAGGGGAATTGTGTCTCTAGTCTGCATCATATTAAACTGGAGAGGGAAAATAAGTATGTTAGTCCACCAAGATGCTCTTAGGTATGACGGGCATCTTTAAAAGCCTTATCGCTTATCAGGGCCTAACATCTGACTTGGGATGCTTCGAAATGGCCTCATTGGGGAACGAGCCCCTCAACACATAATGAATCCTGTCATTGACAAAGGCACGTGCCCCCACATGTCACTTCGGAAAAAGGATTGGAGCCAACTACAAATATAAATGGAACAATCCAAACCAAATAACATGAAAACTATCTACAATAATTTTTTAGTCCATAACATGCAATAAACGAACAATTGAATAAATACTTCAATCAATATTGAAACCCACCTGAAGTTTGTCTAGAGACAACACTCTTTTCTTTACCGCCAAAGAAAGAGAATCACAAATATCCTGCAAAAAAATGAAATAGGAAGTTAATAAAACTAAATGTATCTGTGAATTCAAAAGGAGGGACTCCTCCATTAAGATTAATCTATATTTTCAATTTCATTCTCAGTTATAATACAACAAAACCAAAAAGATTATAAAGAGTTATTAAAAATTGTATATTAGTAGAGGCCATACATAAGAAGATAGTAAACTGTATTTTTATTATGGTTTAGAAGAAATTACACAAGTGTTTCTCTACAAAAATAATATTTTCCCATTTAGTTTTTGAGATTTTTATTGTAAAATAATTACACCTAAGCATACAAGATATAATAATGATAGAAACACAAAAATAAAACTTCACAGAATTACGAATCAATATAAACAATTGAATTGAACCTAGGTGCTCTTACAAGATACAACGATTTAAAACCACATAATTTTTGAAAATAAATAAGTATATCCCAGAAATTATTGACAAAAGATATTAAACTTTTCAAAATTGTCTCATATTATTGTATAAGACTCGAATGTCCAAGCTAAGTTCGTTGATACCCCTTCTCTATATCTAATGTACCATGCATGAGGAAGGTGGATACGGTTAGCGGTAATAAGAAGAGTTTAGACCTTCTTATATAACACAAGGCGTATATTCTATCTATAATCAAATTTAATATGAATAAGACCCTAAACAAAATAAGACCCTCTAAACAGTGCTTGTAGCACCATACCTAATTATATATTTCTATAATCCCATTTACCACATACAAGCATGAAAAAGTATACCAAATTATGTTGTCAAAGTCTTTCAGTAAACCAAATGATGTGACAAGCAATGAAGGCATGCTTGCATGTGTTTCTGGCGCTTCCTTTTCTTGCATTTTCAAATTAGAGTCACCAGACATAATCCTAACAATGGATTGAATTAGGCTTCATATGACTAAATTACAAACTGCCTCAAAAGTTCACTGACTCCCTAAGAATTTAATGTCTTATGGGAAGCCTTGGATGCCAATAAATGATCACGCACCCATGCCACATCAAATGTATCGAAATATGAGAGAGATTATATATGGTAGGAATTGAACTTGTGCATGAGCTATTATTGATATTAGATTGCGTAGCTTGCAAGTTAGATCATTAATAAACAATTATTATCACATATTGATATTAGATTACGTAGCTTGTAAGATATAGTTTTAAAATATCTCATGCATGTCGTAGGTGTTAGAGGGTTTGGAAATTTTGAGTCTTTGGGTATTCAAAAATAATAAAAACATATTACAAGAATATACAAAGAAACCATTTCCACATGTAGATGATACTGTGAATGATGATTTGGTCCATCTCCTTATGTAGAAAATTTGGGTGGAAAGGATGTTTGTGTTTAAACTTTTACTGACTCGTGACTGTGTTCAATACTAATCTGATATAGATGTTTTACCATATTCATCTCGCCATCTATTTGTTCAAACTATAACTGCCAATCTCAATGTACTCATAAAATGATTACGACATCGCAAAATTGGATATCATTTTAGGATTTCTCAATTTAGTTGCACACATAAAATGATTACAACATCGCAAAATTGGAATCATTTAAGTAAAATATAAAATGATTCCAGCATAAAAAATCAAAGTCATTTAAGTAATTCACTAATCCACCATTCTAATATTTGAATTAGTTATCAAAAAATAGGCAATTACACAAAAAATAGCCATTCAAACAAGCTGAACCGAACATGTATAGAAAAGTAATCAAGGGCATCTCGTTGAAAATAATTCTAGTTGTAATTTCCATCTCAAAACCGAAAAATCTCAAAATAATAGATCGAGTGGCTCCCCACGGAATTTCTCATTTACATCACAAAATTTACAGCAGTAAAATCCTTTGTATTCAAAACTTTTAGAACAAATGGTCCAATGTTCAAACCACTCCTCCCCTCGCCCCCCAAACCAAAAAAAGGAAAAACTTAAAAAGAAACCAAAACTTATCCATAAAAATACCTCCAACACTACACACTTTACAAATACCTACTATCTAGCTATTTAAGTGTTGCATATAAGTACAAACTGGCAGAAACCACAAACAATTGACAATTAATCGCTAAACGTATTGCATCTAAATACAAACAATCAAAACCAAAACTTCAAGTGACATGGACTTCCCTTCTCAATCTATATTTGAAGTATTGGCATTGTTTCAGAAAATGCAACGAACAGGTGTTCCACCCGATCAGTTCACTTTTTCCAGCATACTCCCATCCTGTACCAAAATAAGAGGTTTGGAACAGGGTATGAACATTCATCAAAGCATAATAGAAAGGGGTTTTTGTCAGATGATGTAGTTTCCAGTGCCCTACTAAACATGTATCAAAGCATAATAGAAAGGGGTTTTTGTAAGAAATTCATATTCATTGTTGATAAGATCTATCAATAGCCTGGAGTTCTTCTAACTATGTTTTTTGTTCTATTCTGGAGTACCAGAAATTTCAACAATCCTATCCGTACCACCAAGCTTTGAATCATGCAGCTTCACTTTTGCTCCTGATATCTCATGGATATGCGCTATATTAGATCCACCTCTCCCAAATTAAAAAGGGGATTTTCTTGGAGTTTTATTCTGAGAGATTTGGGGTTTCTAGAGTTTTCACTTTTTGTGCTCTTTGCTTTTGGGTAGATGAGGAAACCATGTGTTTTGTGTCACACCCAAAGTCCTTGTGGTTTTGAGGAGCATGAAGTGTGGTTGGAATGTGTGACAACGTTTTGCTTCCATGTTCAAAGAGCAATAAAGGGGCTTACTCAGGTTGAAGTGGGAAATCACTTGTCTTACTTTGCATGTGTTCTCGTGGTCTAGTTATAGGCTACGACTTTTGTGAGGCCATAGTATGGTTGAAGCTAGCAAGCACTACATAATTAAATGGTTTTCTTACAGCCAACAAAAACCCTTTTTCTGGAGTGGTTGTATCAAGCATGGAAGTTCTATTGAGGTTTTAAACATGTTGGTGTGCTTCAAAAAACAAATTATTTTAAACAACAAAGATTAAACCCTAACAGTATCATCCGCAAATTATTAAAGGAACTGTGTAAAGGTGTCTGGAGCATAACTTACCAATCCAGAAGAAGTGTCTGAAACATCAATCTGACTTCTTGGTTTTGTTCATCGCTTGCATGCCCTCAGTTTTTGTGCTATGACTCCAGTGTATCTGCAATAGCCGATTCATTCTGACCTGGGTATATATGGGCTTGGCCGGCTCAGTGATTTTCTATTTTTAGCTCAAACAACTATCTTAACTGCACTTATCTTCTTATTCTTAGATCATGCATGAAACACAAATTATTAAAATCTAAAATTATTAATTAAAAACAAAAGCTAAAATTGTTGTTAATTAAAAACAAAAGCTAAAATTGTTAATTATTAAAAACAAAATTATTAAAAATAGTAGAGAAAAACTAAAATAGGGAGGAAAAACACAACAAAAATTATTAAAATCTAAAATTGTTAATTAAAAACAAAAGCTAAAATTGTTGTTAATTAAAAACAAAAGCTAAAATTGTTAATTATTAAAAATAGTAGAGAAAAGCTAAAATAATTTTCTATTTTTAGCTCAAACAACTATCTTATCTGCACTTATCTTCTTATTCTTAGATCATGCACGTGCTTAAAATTATTAAAATCTAAAATTGTTAATTAAAAACAAAAGCTAAAATTGTTGTTATTTAAAAACAAAAGTTGAAATTGTTAATTATTAAAAATAAAATTATTTAAAATAATAGAGAAAAACTAAAATAGAGAGGAAAAACACAATAAAAATTATTAATTAAAAACAAAAGCTAAAATTGTTGTTAATTAAAAAAAAAAGCTAAAATTGTTAATTATTAAAAATAGTAGAGAAAAGTTAAAATAGGGAGGAAAAACACAAACATCAAGACGGTCGTCAAACCGTCAAATTTAACACAATCGTAGAAACATCCGCAGGGCCTTTCCCATGGGGAACACCTTCGGCGTAATAAACTCTCTTAAACAAATTAATTTAAAATATTGTGATTTAAGTGTGGCACGCAGAGCTTACAAAATATTTGGTGTCAAAAATCTAACATAAATTAATATTTATTAATGTGAAGGAAACCGAATCTAATTAGGATTCTGTGGTAGGCATCTCGATCTTCGTAAACACCCATCTAAGATTGAATAATATCTTGTGTATAGTGCATTTTATTTTCTCTAATATGTTAATACCATCGCCATCAAGATCTTTAAGCTACGGTGTGATTATCCTTGTAATGGCAATAATAATGTGCAATGAAAATAGAAATATATTGACACCTTCCTGAAAAACAATAAAATGAAAAAATTTCTTTGTCAATAAATTTACACAAGCGAATATAACTTTATACTCACTTTTGGTGTTAAATATAGAATATGGAATTGAATGAAAAAATTTCTGCACAAACAAGATTTTTGGTAATATATTTCTCAAATCACATACAACGCTATCTAAGAATGAAAATCCCTCCGTAAAATAAATAATAATAATAATAACAATAGGTTTTTACACCCACGATGCCGTGGGTGGCCTGTTTTTGGGTCTACAGGCAGCTTATAGCATATGGGACTACCTCATACTCACATGCAGAAGCAACTAACTTTGCTACAAAATGATATCAAAAATTATAAATAAAGAATTAAAACTCGACCTATTATATTTCTTGCCCCTCTCTCTTTAAAATGACTTAGGGAAGCGTAAGAAGCATTTGTAATCTTTAAAACATGGAACGATCTCAAACTTCAAATGAAATAAAAATGATATAAATAAAATTCATGTTTGTAATCATTTATTATTGGAACCATAAATAAATGGCGATAATTTATTTTGAAAATGAAAACCTTAAATAACGGCAAGATTTATGTTGCCATAAATCATCAGTAAGACTTACGACCATCGTATATAGTGGAACTACTAGCAGTTGCATGGAGCTATAAATTACACACTAATTATTTATTGTTTTAGTCGAGTGTTATTACGCCGTAGGCATTTTCACAGCGGGGAATTTTTTGCCATTTTCGTCAACATGCTTGTGCTGCTCCTATTCCGCTTTTGGCACCCATGTGTCATGCTCGCCTCAATTTCATTTGTCTCTGTTGCCATTTGCATTTGCCATTAGCTCCTTCGGCGGTGGTTCAATTTGTTTGGGGTGCGATGGAGATGGCTCTCTGTCATTGTAGGTTGCTTGCACCTGCCGTTTCCCTTCAGTTTTTCCTCCTGCATCATCGGTGGCCGCCCAAATTTTGAGGGTTTGGTTATTTAAATTGTGTGGCGGATGCTGGTCAGATACATTGACAGTGCAAAGGTTGTGAGGGTTTATTCCAGTCTATCTGCTGCAGTTTGGTTTACAGGTATTTACCTAGATTTTTGTTCTATCCATAGTATTTCTACATTTGTTTTGATTATGGCTGTGAGTCTTCTATAGATATAGAATTAATTACGAATCTTCAAAGTTTTTTTGTAATGCTCAAGTGTATGTCACCACCGAAAAGGTGCTTGAAAAGTTAAACTCAGTCTATTATATATTACTCGCATATGAGTATGTGGAAAATGCTTATGTTGAGGATGCCAATTGTGGGAATAGTTAACAATCTTTTATTTTTCAAAGTTCTTATCTTGATTGATCCGAGTTTAAGTCAAAGGCATAGTTGGAAATCTGCAATGTCATCATGGTTCTAAGATTTTTGGTTGAGGCCTGTAATAGCAAAATCTATTTCTGGAATTGTATACTTATTGTTAATATTTTGATAGAAAATATTTAATTCCTATCCAAAAGAAGGTTTTTATGACCATTGCAATATCAGTTTTCTTTCTCAATAAATTCATTTGTGACATCACAATCTAAAATTATCTGGCAGTTTATTTAGTTGTATCCCCTTACTAGTAGGACTTCTATTTTTCCATACCTCTGGCCACCTATGCATGTTTGTTTATCTCAATATTTACAACTCTCAGCTTGCCATTATGTAGAGTAGCTTAAATTGTAGGCCATGTCCATTTCCATTGGCAATAGTTGTCGTTGGCCTACAACTGTGTGCCAAAGCACGAGGCCTGTGAGTTGTTTGACAAAATGTCTTGAGGTAATACGATGGCATAGAGTGTAACGGTTGAGGAAATCCTAAAGCCTTAAATGTCAATAAGGATCTAATTCTGCAGAAACTGTTATTTGAAACAAGTTTAGCCATCCAAAATGTTCTCACCCGTAGTCCAAGTTTTTTCTATGTTGCTTCCATCTATTACAGCTATATGTAGTTTTGTTTTGCAAGCTACAGATGTATTTTTAATTTCATTAATGGTTAGAAATTATTATTATTATGTCCTCGTAGTTAGGTCTCGAGGAGGTGGTTCATTTATTTATCAGTATTCCAAGTTTCTCAAGCTTTATTGCCAATGTTATGCGAAAACCTCTTTGAGGAATTTTGTCAAACAGTTCACTTGTCTTATGTTGGCTGCCACATTTTGCATGCTTTGGAACAGGTATGTTAGTGAATCAAACACCAATTGAGAGCCCCGACACCTTGTATGCAAAATGTATGACAAAATGAAACCTAATTCGCCCGTGTCTACACCTAAATTTCAGTTTCATTTCGCTTTGAAGAATGTCGATATCATGCGCCAAAGCTGTTTTTTTTTAAATGTAACACGCACTTACTTCTTGAAAATATGTAATAGTTGTATAGCTTCAAAAGTATGGTTACCTAGTGTTTGCTTTTGGAGCTCTCTTTTTCATTTCGTTTTCCATTCTCGTTGGCATGCACATGTATGTGCATGCACAAGGAATGTGATTTGTTTGACAAAATTGCTTGAGCTAATAGGATATGGTGGGACCGTTTTAACAAAATTATACGGGGTTTTTGAGGCATTTTTACGCTGAAGGCTTTTATTTCATTGTCAATTAACATTGTAGCATTGGAGGAGACCATTTCTTGAAAAAACATAAAGACGCAGACATATGAGGCAAGATCTTCTACCGTGGCATGGGCGGTTCAAGACATTGATGAGAAAGTTTGTGCGGGTTTATTTCGCAAATTTGTTTGCTGCTTCATTTCATTTATAGTACTACTTACCTGGGCTTCTGTTCTACTTTGCTCATGAGCATGGGTATTTGAATTTCATAGGCTATATTTATGTTTTTCTAGATATGCACAAGGAAATAAAACTAAAACAATAAGGTTACGTATTAGTTCTGATCCTTATCAACTCAAAAACAAAATTGAAAAACCCTAGTCTGTCTTATAATAGTTTAGTTGAATGATGAGGACTGAGCATGCCTAGGCATAAAATGATTATAGCCGTAGATTTTAGAGGCCAGGTTCAGGCAAGGTACCAAGACAGAGTGCCATGGCAGGTTTAAATCCAAAGACCACAACATTTTCTAGCATCCTCCTAGGCTGTGCCACAGTGGGAGCTTTGGAACAGGGTATGTCACCAATCAAACGCCAATTCGAGCCCTTCCAAAACTATGATTCTCGTTGAAAAGATATAAAAATTGTATAGCTTCAAGAGTATTGTTATCTCCTATTTGCTTCTCCATGTATTTAATAGCCAAATACAAGTTGAGTCGGAAAAATAAACGACCCAAGTAAACATTGTAAATTTAGCAATAATTGGATAGGCATGCAGCAGTGATTTAAATAGCAATTATTTTCAGTTTACGTTTAGTTTGCAACTTAGCTAAATAAGGTCATGGCACCGCCTTTTCTCGATCTCTCAGTAGACTCACATTTGCACATAGCAGCAAATTTTTTTCCATTATCATAAAAATATGTTTCTTATTTCGTTGCAGCTTAGTATATATTCATTCATAAAAATGTTGTAAGCATCCTGTTTAGAAAATTCTTAAATAGACAATCCTTCTATTATAGGAGATTTGAACTATAGTACAAAGCACCATCTCCAGGAAAATTCTTAACTCACGAGTTAAATGTCAACGCAGCACTATTTATGTGCATCCTTTCTCACTTCTTACTTCAATGGGGTTTTAGAGGTGCATTTGCTCTTGTTTTAGCTGCTTACATGCAAAACCAGAGGAAACACCCAATGAGTGTTGACATATCGAGGAACCACCACCAAATACGATGGCGGTAGAGGTTGCACTGCCCCTGGAAGAGGTTGAGCCGCCTGAGGATCCGTTTGCCTGCTGTTGTTCCTGTGCAGTTTTTACTTGCAAACACTTTATTGCAGAGGTTGAGGTGCTATAAAATACATTGTAAATAACAATTATGTTATGTTTTACATTTACAAATGTGCAGTATGAGTGAAATGCTCGTGTACAAAGGAATTATATATATTCGTATGTGTAATTTATGTATTTGATAATAAATAAAAATAATTTACATTTGTAAATTACTTGTAATGTTTTGTTAAGCATCACGTTAATATAGCCGCTCTACATGCATTGGTTCATAGTACATTGTAAATAACAATTATGTTATGTTTTACATTTACAAATGTGCAGTATGAGTGAAATGCTCGTGTACAAATGAATTATATATATTCATGTGTATAATTTATACATTTGATAATAAATACAAAATAATGTGCATTTGTAAATTATTGTAATGTTTTGTTAGGCATCATGTTATTGTGAGCTGCTCTACATGCATTGGTTCATAATAGCCTTATTATAATACGCCTTTTACCACATTAGATTTTGAACTTTTGAACATATGTGTCGAATTGTGATAAGGTTTCTAAAATAGTGTAAGCATTAACATATATTACTATTTATATATTTTTTGCAGTTTAGGTGCAATCCATTCAAGCACGGTAAAGCTTTGTAATGGCTACTTCTAGCTCAATGCCACCTTCTAAACCTAGGCCTAACAATTTTCTTGCTAGTCCTTAAAGTAAATTTGTTATTGTTCCTGCTAAGCCGTCATTACTCCTATTAAAAATCTAAACCCATATCAGCCAAAGTGGACTATCAAAGGGCGAGTAACAAGGAAAGGGACTACACACCAAACTTCATCAACAGCTAGGGCCCTGTAAGGTGTTTAGCTTTAATGTTAAAGATGTTGTTGGAGATAATGTTGTTGTAGAATGAGAATTGTAAGTATAGCTCCCATTTTTTTGAGGTTGTACAACACGAAAGGGTTTACAATATATCCAATGGCAGTTTAAAATGTGCTAACCAACAACGCAGCCAATGTGATTGTTTATGGGAAATTATCCTAAATAAAAACTCCATGTTACAGTTGTGCTCTGATGAGGACAAAGCGACATACCGTTTGACAATTTCCAATTTACAAAAATAGTTGCTATTAAGGATGCAGCTATTAATGCAAATGTTGATGTCATTGGAGTAGTGGAGGTTGTTTCAGAAACTTCTTCTATCCACCGGCCAGACGGAACAAAAGCTAAAAAATGTTCCATTTCCATATGTGACGCTTCTAACCATTCTATTGACATTACACTGTGGGGGGCTTTCTGTGAAAGTGAAGGGCCCTTATTGCATGATTTGTACCATGGCAAACAGTGAAAAGTTGGTAGTGGCCTTGAAGCGGTTAAAGTAACGTCATTTAATGGTAAATCACTTTCAACAGGGCTTAACTCAATGCTTCATCAACCCTAGATTACCGTGGCTAAGGAGCTATGTAATGGCCTCCCTCGAATTCCAAGGAACTTATACCACTCAACTTGAGTTCCGTCAACATAAATACCACTGACATTGCAGGTGTCCACAAAGTAGCACAATTAGAATTGGCCACAAAAGTTTTAATAAGGGCTATGATTATTCATGTAAATATGACTAACTTTTGTTATGCCTCATGTACAAATGTAGTTAATAGTAAACAATGCCGCAAAAAAGTAGTGCAGATAGATGAAGGCACATGGCATTGTCCTAAATGTAATGTCGATTCCCGTAATGCACATTTAGATATGCACTGAATCTATTACTAGAAGATACTACAGTGACAAAGTGTGGGCTACTACTTTTGAAGATGTCGGTTCAAGCATAATGGGTCTCATCTCGCCCAAGCTTTGATGACATAGCTCAAAGAACATGATCAATTTCCCACAAAGTGCTAGAACAGTTCTTTTCATACATACGATTTTGGTTTCTTTGTAAAAAAAGAGATATATAATGACAACAAAAAGCTCAGGTGTACCATTATACATGCCTCTCAAAAAAAGGCCTCCCCGACACATGATACCATTGTCAATGCTTTGTTAAATGCTAGCACACCTTAGTGTTCAACTTACTTGTATAAAAATTTGTACAATCATGACATGTATACTCTCTTATAACAGTTGATTCTTTGATATTCAATATACAAAGTGACCCCAATTGTATATTAAACATGTGTCCCTATTACAGTTTTCTTTTAATAATATGTACTTGTTTGTTTCATTTCCAAGTAATACAAATGGATCAAACCTACATATAACTGTCCAAATCTATTCCAAATATTCATAGGTTACCTTATGTAATAGTATAAAATTTTAACATACAACCTGATCTACATTAAGTAATTAAATACAAACCAATTCGCATATTTTTTGAAGCACATAAAAACCGATTGTTTGACAAATAACATTAACTGTCTACAACTTATAAGTAAATACACTTAGCATGCAATTCGAGATCTAATTTCACCGCTCTAGAAGATGCCTAGATACCTTTCTCGAGCAAATACTTTTTTTATACACGCTTTCTACTTATGTGTAAAAAAATGCAACTCAAGGACTGTACTTCTAATATTTTTTGCTATTCTCAAGGCAACTGTTATTCACATATACACAGCCTTTTATTACTCAATCTCGGTTTTGCTGCTTCATTGAACTTACCTACACATTATCATTTATATAATGCAAAATCAACACTCTTCTATCATAGTCTTTGCAAATAAGTTTAACATTTTACAAGTTTTGTTGAAAGCAAAGACACTCTTATGTTCAATTTTCATTTCGAACCTTTAACTTGTGTAAAAACATAGTTATCATCAAATAACTTATCCCTCGTTAATGTTTTCTTTTGGCATATTATTGGCATCAAGAAGAATTTATATTACCTTCTCAATTTTCCTTGATTGCATTGGCATTTAAAGTTTGCATATGTCAACACCAAGATTTTTCTATGCATTTGAGGATTCACCGTGCTTGATTTCGTTTCTTTTGGCATATTATTGGCATCAAGAAGAATTTATATTACCTTCTCAATTTTCCTTGATTACATTTCCATCTAAATTTTACATATGTCAACATCCAAGATTTCGTATGCATTCGAGGATCCACGTACAAATTTGAAAATATTAACTGTGAATGGGCTATTGTTTTTTAATGCTCAATTGATTGACCACTTGGCCAATTGCTTTCAATGTGATTTTCTGCCTAAATTTCTGTTTCCTATAACTTATGTGGTTTTTTCTATGTTGTCTGTCATCCTATTCCTTCCACCACTTAAAATCAAACAACCCTGGTAACAATAAAAAAAATTAAAAACCCCTTCTTCTTGCACCGCTTTTTTAAAATTCGGTTTCTTGCTTTGTTCTTAAATAAGTTCCTTATCATCTCTGTTGACCCTTCAGAGCCTATTGTAAGTATGAAAGCCCTCAATTTTTTTGTATTTTTGCAATTAAAAGAAACATGTATAGACATTGTGCGTATATTGTTTTTTGTGCAACATAGTCCTTTCTCAATTATAGACACTACACATTTTTAAGACAACTTTCCAAATAGCTCGCATGCTTCCACATTTTGCAAACAAATCTTTTTATCACGTTTGAACCCCGTGACTTACTAGCTACTTAATTGGTTTTTTGTTTTGTTTATTAAATTGATATATTTATTTTATTGTGTTTTCCATTCATTCAAAAGAATGCTTCTTTCCCGTGTTTGTCTTTATAGTCTTGTCCCATGTAAGATCCTCCCTTTTTTAATATTGTTCCTCAAAGACCACCCGCCCTACATTTGCTATTTAATAAATATTCATCAACGCATGCCCGGCCCTTTCGCATAAAACTCAAACCATCATCCTTAACAACATTGTCATACAACTATCTCGCAAAAGCATAAGGCCTATGAACTATTTGAAAAAATGCCTCGAGGTAATGTGATATTGTTCAGCCATTTCACCACATCATATAGCTATAAAAAAATTAGAAAACCCTTCCTCATGCGCCACTTTTTTTTTAATTCAATTTCTTTCTTATTCCTCGAATAAGTTCCTTATCATCTCTCACTGACCCTTCACAGAGCTATCAGAATTATGAAAGCCCTAAAAAAAATTTAATTTTTTTGCAATAAAAACATACATATACAGACATTGTGCATATATTTTATTTTGTGTGACATAGTCCTTTCTGAATTACAAAAACTACACATTTTTAAGACAATGTTTTGGCTTTTTGTTTTAAGTGTGTTTTAAAGGGCATTTTTGACATAGTATTTTGGAAAGCAGGTCAAACCAGCGTAAATATTTATCTACCTTTTGTTTCTTTGCTTTGTAGAAGCAAGCGTTGAACTAGATTCTAGGTATTTATGACTTATAGTAGGTTACACTCCTAATATTTACACCGTTTCTGCAGGTTTAATAGTACAATCTTTAGGGTAATGACAGATACTCACAATAGTGGTAAAATGAAACTGGGCTTTGACGACCAAAAAACTCATGACAATGCAATTAGAAGGCAACATTACAAAGAAAACAAAGATGAAATCAACAAACGTCATCGTAGTGCATATAAGGCTCAGAAAATACCAAAGAGCACAATACAAATAGCTAAATAAAGCAGTGCAACCAAGCAACCTCTCTAGCAGCCCAACTACGTAAGGTATTGCTTATCCCCATACAAGTTTCGTGAAAAATAGACACACTTTGGCAACAAGTTTATATGCGTCATTTACCACAAATCTTACCCAACTATGAAATTTAAGGTCCGGCCGACAAACAACACATGCTTTAGATGCAGTAATGAGCATGATGGCAACCAGTTTTCTGCATGGAACAATATGGACCCAGGAGTCCAACCTGAAGTCTTGGCCAAGTTAACACAAGTTGAAGAAATGCTTATTGCCCGAATCAGTCTAATTGTACAAGTGACTCATGCCCGAGGTGGCCAATACAAATATAACGGCCACACAATTAGTTTTCCACAGGACATTTCTTCAATAGTAAAATTTTTACCTGTCGTATTGAAGAATTAGACATTTTAGTACTGCAAAGGAAAGGGGCTGCAAATAAAATGTACAAATGCTTTGTTAATAGGGCTAGGGTTTATGCTGCACTGTGCTACAAAATATCACATGATCCTTACTATAAAGATGTTAGCATTGATGAGAGTGCACTCTCTTCGCTGCCTGAGGTAGACACAGACATTGTCGCTAAGCTACGGGAGTGCTGTTACATCAAAGCCTTTGGAACTCCGGTCTCGACAAAGAAGAGGTTCATTTGTCAAAACTGACGATGTAGACTTTGAACCTGTGCCTGGATCATCATTTGTACCAATCCTACCTAATGTCCGTACAGAAGTCGAAGAAATACAACAATATCTACAAAGAAGAAATAGGTAGTACAGAAACCCATGTCAATTGGCCTACTATTAGCTCAACACTACTCAATGAGTATACTAAAGAAGGCTTGCTTTCTATGGCATTTCAAACTCTATTTACCACAGGAGTCGCAATGTACAAATATCCCTAGCCGTGCCCAATAGTTATGCATGAATATGCCCTACATCTACTGCAATACCATGATAATAGGTTTGGCAGCCACTCTCGGTTCCGGTATTTCTTACTGAACTTCATGATGCAACACCGCAAACAATCATCGTCTTCGTATTTGCTAAAAATATATAGATGATGACCTACCAACTATAGTGTGTGAGCTTTGTGAATACCTAAAAGACCAACCGAACGAACAAATCGCTGCCCAACTCATGCGGTTCGGAGCAAGTTTACGTGGCACAAGAGCGTTCTGGGCTAAATGCCGAGCAGAGCTATCAGATATGATAATTCAACTGGGTGCGCCGACACTTTTTTTCACTTTAAGTGCAGTAGACACAAAATGGCCAGATCTCCACAAGGCCATGCCTGGCACCCCTCCCCTACCACCAGCAAAGAACTCAATCTTGGAGAATTAACAACATCATAAGGTACCCACATTTAGTTGTTGCATATATGGAACGAAAGTTCACATATTTCCGAGAAGAACTCTTAGAAAAAACTTTGCATGCCCAAGACTATTGGTACAGGTAATGCCTCTTACCACTGTATTTTTGTAATATTATTACCTCCCCGTATGCATTTCAACCATGAGTCATGTTGCTTACGCAGATATGAATGGCAACATAGAGGATCACCACATATACATGGATTCATATGGCTGGAAAATGCACCAAATATGGCCTCTTTAGACTGGGCCAACCCCAATCAGGTACAGCTGCCAAAGAATTCTTTGACAGCTACGTCACGGAATGGAACCCAAGTATGGAGCTACAAGGTGTGCCCAGATGCACCATACTTGCTTTAGATGACCCTCGCTATCGACACATGCCACCACCATTTAGTCAACTTGTGCTCGGGATTGACCACAATGAGCTACTCAACCGGGTTTAAAGACACACTAAATGCTCAGAAAACACATGCCTACATAAAAAAGGCTCCCACCTACAGTGCCGATACAAAGCCCCGTGGCCCCTGCAAGATACGTCTAGCTTACTAATTAACGAAAAAGGCCAGCCTATGTACACACCAGCTCGTAATGATGACAAAGTCAACATTCACAATGCCACAATACTGTTGCAGGTTTGGTGAGCAAATGTGGACTGTCAACCAGTAACTTCCCAACATGCAGTGCTACGGTATATAGCAAAATATGCAACCAAAGTAGAGTAGAAATTTGAAAGCTATCACCACATGCTAACTAGAATCTCTGTCGATGCCACCCTTCAGAACTCCGCTACACTTGTATACAGTAAGTTCCTAACATAAATGTTAGTAGATCGTGACATCGGGGCCCAAGAAACATGTCACATGCTATAAAAATTGCCCCTTTTCGTGCAAACTAGATCTTTATATCATTAGCAGAGGCAAAAAGTATTCAAGCACATCAGAGCTCCAACTACAGCCAAATCACAACTCCATAAATCATTCAAATCCTACACACATCGGTGGAAAACTTAGAAGGCTTATCACTCATAGAAGTCTCAGTAGGTCCCGGTCATACAAAGGTACACAGCATACAAACCAATGGCACCCAAGGCCCACAGTAGCTATAGTACGTGTTTACCCTCGCTACTCAGTTATTCCGCTCCGTAACTCATCAACCTATGAAGCATTTTGCTTCAGTGAGCTCATTCTATACAAACCATTCTGAAACATTCTAAACGACATAGGTGCTACACCTTCTCAAATCTGCCAACAGTGGGAATTATTTCAACATTCTTATCATCCTGGCACATTCAAAGAGTGCCCATTCAAACTGACGGTGTAGCAAGCAACAACAACTCCGAAACAGATATGGATACTTTTGAGGAAGAAAAAATGGAAGAATGGGAATTGTTCTCCCGCATCCACCCAACCAAATGCGACATACAAATTGATGACTTGGCCATGCTCGGCCTACAAGAAATCGACACCACCCGCCCTTGGGGACAGTGTCGCTTAAGTTGTGGCTTGCAAGAAACGGGGCCAACATTTATCGAAAAATCCAACTTCAAACACCCCCACTTTTACATACCCCCACCCAATACTGACCAGACTTGCTTTCGCTCGTGAAAAAAAAATGCTTTAGAAATCATAAAAACCCATGCCACCACAAACCCTGCATCCACTCCATTAAAAATGATAATTACCTGAGACAACTGGCACTGGTAAATCATATCTAATTACACAAATCTCATATGCTTTACAAGCCCTTTCCCCTGCAAACCACACCCGCCTATTACTCCTAGCCCCAACAGGTGTCACAACTTTCCACATTAAAGGCACCACTATTCATGCAGGGTTGTCCATACCAATCCATGATGTACAACCTCTTCAAGGCCAAACCCTACTACACTTCCAAGAGAAAATGAAATATATAGATTACATATTAATTGATGAAATGAGTTTCATCGGCCCACGCCTACTAAATGATATCAACATCTGCTTACATCAAGGCTTCCCACAAACCGCAAACCAAGACTTTGGTGGTTGTTCAATCATCCTCGTCGATGACCTCACCCAACTACCTCTAATAAATGATGTGCCAATGTATGCAGCACCATAATTGGCCATGCCTTGTGGAATAAATTCACCATAGTAATAATGTTAGACACTAATTTCTGAAAATCTGCAGAACACACCTGCCCAAACCTGATTTAGAACCCTACTTTTAAACCTCCGCAATGCAGAGCCAATAGAATCTGACTGGAACTTGCTTATGACTAGGGCCCCACCAATAGTTACCAAAGAAGAGCAACAAACTTTTAAAATGGATACCCACCTATACGCTACTAATAAACTGGCAAAGCAGTCCATAACAAATGAATACTCAAATCCGTAAACATGCCTATTGCTCTGAGCCAAGACAACAACATGTTGTTTCCCACACATCACTTGTTGCTCCCACCCAATTAGAGCCTATAATGTTACTCTGTGAAGGAGCAAAAATACTATTAACAACCAATCTATGATAAAAGCCAGCCTAGTCAATGGCGCAAAAGGTAAAGTCATATGCATAGTTTACAAAGGAGTTACAAAACCCCCAAACATCCCATTATACATAGTTGTTAGCTTCTCTACCTACTTAGGCCCGCCCTGGGATATAGATAGTCCAACCCACATACCCGTTCCTCCCATCACTAGAAACAAACACCGACAAATTCCACTAAAAATGGCATGGGCCCTAACCATCCATAAAGCCCAATGAATCACTCTCAATAAAGCCACAATAGACATTGGCCCTACTGACCGGGTAGGACTCACTTTCATAGCTATTTCCCGAGTCCAAGCCCTTTCCAACCTAATCATTTCTCCTCCCTTCTCATTTGAACGCTACGCATGCATAGCCCTCAACAAATATGTGGGCACCCGAAAAGAAGCTGAGCACCAACTACGCTTAAAAAGCACTGCATCCACCCTGTTATAAACTCCCCCTACCTATCAATCCCCCACCGCAATTGCCCCTACCCACAGCAGTAGTTCTACTACTATTTACAACCCCCACTATTCTAATATCATTGCTATGTACAGGTCCAACAATGACCGTCAAAAAAACCATTTCCTAAAGAACGAAGGCAAGGCCCCTACAGCATACAAGCCACCAATCACCAACCATTGCAAACTCAGGTACAGACCCTTACACATGCATATTCGTACAAAAAAAACACCTAAAATATAAACTTTTCTCCTGCTGCTATGATCTATTATGCTAATACAACCATTGTTCACAGGCATCACCACTACCCGAGCACCAAAACAGCGCATGCACAGAGGCCATAGTGATGTCTACTACAAATTAGCCACCAAACTGGAAGAAGACACCAATACTCTCCACCATCTTGTGTGTGAGTCAATCGAAGCTCGTGCACGCAGCACAGAGCTCGTAGCCGTAGAAGATGTGTACACATTCCAACTTGCTATTGGCAAACTCCAAGATACTGCTCAAATACTGATACATGCCATGATCACCATCGAAGATACATACGACATTGTGCGCAACAAGGCCTATGAGCAATATTACTGTTGATTACATGTGAAAAAATATGTGTAAATACAACACTCTCAGTTATGTTGTACATGTTGTAATTTGATTCCCAATTATGTCAGTAATAATTATGCCGAAGGCGTTCCCCCTATGGGAAAGGCCCTTGCGGACGTTTCTATGACTATCTTAAATTTGACGTTTTGACGCCTGGCTGCAGACGTTTTGCTTTTGCACAGTTTTGGGGACAGCTTTTTGACAGATTATGCTTGCACCAAACAGATTCTCTAGCTTGTTACAGGGAATCCGCTTTTAGAAGAACAAGGAATCAGCTGTATGTATTGCACGAAATTTAAAGAATCATCGAACCCCATGTATGTTTGCTCATTGATTTCTTTATTTACCATTACACCACAATCTCTTAATTTTTTCCTTTTAAACAGTTACAAGAATTATTGAATGATGGGTCAATTGAATGACAGCAAAGGCGCTAGGAGTACCATTTTTGAGTCCTTATTTACAGTCGGTGGGGGCGAACTTTGGTCATGGAGTAAACTTTCTCACGTCACGCCGGTGTAACTGCTTAGAACGACTCAGCTTTATTGCCCTGCTTTCTCTCACTGCTCGTTGGATCAATCAATTTCAGATCTTCAAGGAAAAGGTTCTTTCTAGCATCAAGACACACAGTATGAAACAATATAACACCTCCTTAATTTTTTTGAGGAATTTTGTCAAACAGTGCACATGCCTTGTGTATGCTTCCACATTTTGCATACATATCTACTAGGGCATTTGCAACTACCAGCTTGTTACAGGGAATCTACTTTTAGAAGAACAGGGAATCAGCTGTATGTATTGCACGAAATTTAAAGAATCATCGAACCCCATATACAATTAAACCTTCGGAAATATTTGAGCGGAACCTGCAGAAAAATAAGCATTGCCCCTTCCACTTGACCGTGAGGTAAGAGACATACCATTCCCAATTCTGTACTGGTATAAAAATGCATTGATGAACAGAGTATGACATCAAGTTATCTATTTGCAAATCTCCTCGTCGATCCATTAATAAGTACCATTTTCAAACAAAAAAAGTCAGGATTAACATTTTCCACTCTTGGAACTTGGTTGTATATTGCCGCATAAGAAACACATGTTCTTCCACTCTAGGAAGGCTATCCATGCAACCTTTTGTCTCAATTATTCTAATCCTGGCTTTGTACTATGTTCATGCGTCTGAGGTTTTGCACTACTATTTTCCAGCTTAGGGGATGATATTTGATGGTTACTAACTTACTAGTGACTACCTGTGTCTTGCTCTGACCAGGTCTACTTCTTTCCCTTGCCACAAGATTGATGACTTGACTCAGATGATTGACCACCTGATTGTCTACATGATGACATGTCTTCTTGGTACCAATCTTTATTACTTCTGCAAATCATGGAAAAATAGAGTATTTGAATCTAAATTATTCTTCAGCATAAAAAATTTACTATTTACGTGATTTTCAGTAGCTAGATAATGTGTCTATTTCTCGATTTGTAGCTAATTGAGGCTACTTTATTTTTAAAAAAGGTCGGGCTAATTTTTTTGAGGAATTGTAAGAAACTACAACATAAAATTTCCAATTCAGTCCTAGCCGAATGGTCTCTATTCAATGTATTTTCTATGATTTTATTTTCTTGGAAACCCACCAAAATTAAAGGTCTGCCAATTTCAATTTGTGGAAAGAAAAAGCATCATTGTTATCTACTAAAGTTATGGTATTTGTGAATCTTCAAATTGGTCTCACGAATAATAACACGGTCAAAGAACCATATAGAGTCTCATGTGAAGAGTTTCAGGATGACTCAGCATCCTGGGTTTTAGATGACTCTTAACAATTGATGAATGATGTTTTTAAGATTTCTAAGAGTGATTGATTGTGTATAACTCTTTTTGGAAAATTGTATTCATATTTTGAAAATTTATGTTTCAGATCATTCTTCTTAACTCATCTTAAAGATGACCTAGCATCATGAGTTTCCAAGAAAAATCCCGAGTCCAATAACTTTTCTTTTTATTGATATTATATGCCAAGGTTCCCTGACTCAATAGATTGTGAAAATGCAATCCATATTTATTATCCTTTTAAGTTTGTGGATGATTGTCTTCCAAGATTGGCTTAGAACCCATCTACCATGTTTGCCGAGATTAATGGTGTGCGTTTCAATTTCCATAGCTTCTCTTATGTTTCATTTTGATCTATAATCTATGTTAGAAATAGTCTTAGCATCTTTGGTGGCATTCAAATGTTTTGCCAAGACAGAATTTATAACAACTTTATATTGTAGATTTTCACATCCATCCCTTTATCTGGTTTGGATTGTTCAACCTGGTTTGCCAATGCATGGGTGCCCACATGAAAATGGAAACAAATTTCTTAGGTTTACAACAACGGAATGATGCTAATTTTACATTTTTCTATTTTGTTCATTAGAGACACACGCACACCCACGCACATGCACGCCCACACCCACACACGCCCACGCCCACGCACGTGCACACACACATGCACACACACAATGAACCAAAATATGCTATTACAAAATTTTATTGCCAACCTAATACTTGTCTTTAAAAAATAAGGTGTCAAACCAATATTGAATATCAAAATTAAACACTTACAAAAAAATCTACCCAAAAAAGGGGCAACCATTGATACCTAAATGACAAGAAAGATAAACGCATTCCTCAATGTGAAATTGACATAGCTTATCCACAACCAAGGCTTACAAAATATAGGTCATCCACAACTAATGTGAAATTGACATAGCTTATCCACAACCAAGGCTTACAAAATATAGGTCATCCACAACTATCTCAATAATCCTTTTTTTTGTGACTTAAGTTATATGGTAAGTGTGCTTCCTTTAAAAAATATTAATTAGGGAGGAATCCCCAAATGATTTTCCATTGAGGGAGAGTGACCATCTATGACGAAATAATTTTAAATCGAATTCGAAGCCCAAGGCCCTAGCTTTTTATATGATGGGGTCTTTGAACCAATCATAAGGAGTAACAGAATGAATAGGAAAATGACATTATCAATAGAGGGACTAACATAATTTCATACGAAAAGATAATTAATCGTGGCAAAACGAGGACATCTAACTAATATAAACACCTAAAGTTGGTAATTTAGCACTTGATAATGTTATTATTGACGTAATCAGTGAATCATGAATTGTGCACCAATTCTAAGCGTAATTACTATATCATAATCCATAAGTATACCTATTGCAAGACTTGCTTCCTTCTTTTCATCGTCTTTTACATCCCTATTGTACATATGTATTGGCTTGTTTCCAATTCATGATGATTTTCCACTCCTCATCCAAGTTGATCTTTTCCAAACAAATTTTCAGAATTTTACTTCCACTTTGTACGATTATTTCCCTTCCCTTTACTCACATTTCAAATACTTTCTTACAAACAACTACTGGAAATGGTTACTCCTATTCCACATTACCACACACAATTCTGCCACCCTACATACAACTCTTTAATTTCTTTCTACTTTCACTTCCTCCATATAATTGAAAAATTGAATACCTTAAGCAATGTAACTTTGCTTCTTGCTCACCTTCCCCTTTCAACATATCACTCCTCAACTACACCCCTTTCGGCGTTTACATCGCACTACTCCCGTGCGATTGCTAGTTGTAATCTCTCCCGCAAAAGAGGAACAACTTGTATTTAACAAACTTTCTACTTATTGTAATTCACATATGAAACTTGCAAGCATTGTTTGCTTATCTCGTGCAATAAAATTATATATTGTTTACTACTATCCCGAGAGTTAATATTTTTTTAACATTTTTACTTCTCATATATACGTTATTTTTAAGGGCCAACTATATGAAATTATATCAGGTCATTACTATTCTGGCCCTTTTCATTAAAAAAACATTGTGTAAATATCCCTTTCTCATGTTGTCCCCTACTTCTGTAGTATACTCAATTGTGTTGCCCCTTATGTAAAGAATCAGATCAAACTCTAAAAACTCAACCTTTACATAGATTCAACAATATTTCAAAGAAATCAGATGTACATAAGTTCTATTTTATTTAATGGTTTGCTACCTAGAATGTCAATACAGTGTATTTTCTGAGAAGACCATCAATTCAACGATTTTAAGGGTCTATTTCTTGCCATACCCTCTGCTCTGATTCATTTCTATTTTGTTCATACCTATATACAAAAATGATAAATTTGTACCTATATCCCAAGCAGCTACACCCAAATATATGCACATTCTACTATGTACAAATTGATTGATCTGAATCTGTATCTGAAACAGGGTGAATAGTCTATGATAGCAAACTACCTCATTCAACCATAATGCCTAGCAGTATTGATTTTGATTCTTTTGCTTCCAAGCACCTGTGCTACATGCACACGAATAGTTCCTAAGTCTACACCTGGTTAAAAATGTGTACCCACGCCTAGATTTATTTTCCTTATTTCATACATATTTATTTATAGGCTCGATTTGAATACTTTGAAATTTGTTTCCCTTCCCAAAGCTGGGAAACTGGAAAGACTATAACCACCATTGTTCTATTTTGTAGCTTGGAGACATCTCTGTTACATATGCTCATACAATTATTTACGCTGCAATCAAATATTACAAATAGCTAGTGTGGTATTTAAAAAAGAGAGTATTCATTTAGAATATTGTGAGTATCTCATATTAATTTTGTATGAGTCGTCACATTATAATGTAATCGCCATTTTTTCAGTTAAATCATCAATGTTGTTTGTATTCATTGAATATATCTGGGTTTGATTAATGATTTTGATATTGAACTTTGTCGTTATATACACAATTATATTCGCAGCAAAACCAATGGTGCCTGAATAGGTGCATACCTCGTTCGATCTACAACTATTTATGTACCAAAATATAATAATAAACAGTATTAAGGGACACATCTAATCTGCTGTATATTCATTCACAGTCTCCATCGCAGAAAATGGCCTTCCCCAGCATCCTCCACGGTGTATATTTGCTCCCATCAAAAAGGGAGCAATTGTTAGTTAATTACACCGAAAGGCATAGATAGTTGATTTGAGGCCAGGTGACTCTAACACTTTAGAAGAAATCGACCACTGAAACCATTTCCTGGAATATGCGTTGAACTCGGATGACTGGTGTTGACGATAGTTGGCTTCCCACATGGCATACATCTGGATGGCTGTATGGAATCTAGTTCCCTCATTCTGACACCTGGCACCTTTCCTTACATGTCATTTTTCATCGCTCTCTCACCGTCAGATTTGATTTTGTGTATTTGTGATTTGTACATTGTGTAGGGCGCCCTTGTATGTTCTGTTTTGCTCGTTTATTTTCGTCCACATAGGTTTTTAGTTTCTTATTTACTCTATTTTTCCCCTAACATCCATATGATCTTATGTCAGTGCACAACAAGTGAAAATATGGAGAAGGCATGTGACAGAACAAAAACATTCTGAGGTAAGTCAAGGTTTGAGTTCAATGAGTTCAAGCATTTTTATGTGGCTCATTTTTAACCGTCTACTGGGAGGTTTTTCTTTAACTGGCACCATTTTTCATGTTTTTTAAATGCTTCTAGGACTGCACTGGTAGAGACAAGACTGGGCGACGATAAATTTTCTCCATGTAGATCTTTCATTTTTGTTCTTGTCTTTTGGCTTTTGATTTTTTCACTTTTTTATATCTATATTAATCCTCACAGTTTTTCATTTTCATTTGATTTTGTAGTGCATATTGTTGGATGGAAAGATTCATGAGTTTTTTCGGTGCATTACAGGGGCATCAAAAAATGGAGAAGCATAGGGAAATATACAAGCCTCAAGACCGTGATTTGGTATTACAGCAGGGAAATCGTAAGTGTATGGATTTAATTTTGCAATCAGCACTAAAAATGAGTAAATTTTAAGCCATTTGATTATTTTTCCTATATTTAATAGAGATTAGCATTATAGTTTATGATCAAACAATCAAATGTTTGATCTTGGAACAACCTTCTGCTAATTTTCTTTCAATGTGTTTGACATATTATATCATGTCCAAAGAATAATCCTTGCCTTCCCTTGAATCATTTCATCCTCGATTTCTTATTTATCAGGCTTTGTATGTACAAGATTATTGTAGTGTCTTGTGTAGTGGTGTTTCTTCCATGTGGGTGTTGTGGATTGTGTTGTGCAGAGGCCATTAGGTTGTTCGGCTTGAATTTATGCCAACTCTTGTCAAATTCAACGGAAAGTTTTATACATCTCTCTGTCTCTATTCATGGCATAGGTTTTCTGCACTTGAAGGTAGGGTTTGTTGTTTTTTCTTTGCATATTAGTGTAGGGTTTTTTTTTCAAAACAAATTACACTAGGGTTTGGTTTTCTGGAACATTAAGTAAGGTAGGGTTTGATCTCTTCTTTTTCTTCATATTTTCCTCTTCCTTTTACTGAATGCCAAATTGCAGGGTTCTATTTTTGTGGGTTGGGGGCTGTGGGGGGTGTGCATATTAAGGCAGGGTTTGGAGGGCGAGGCTAAGTTTTTGTTTTTGAGGTTTTAAATTGGCTATTATAAATTGTTTTGGGGATCATTCTCGTGGGTTTTTTTAATGAATTTTTTTGCCCCGTGTGGGGTTTTGTAAGCAATTGATTTTGGCATTTTGTTTGGTCATTTATTCTTATGCCTTGTATATTGGTTTGTGGTTGGAATCTATTATTGTTGTTGTCATTGTTTTATCCAACACCTTTCCTTGAATTTAAGTGGGCTTTTCGAAATTTGGCTTCAAAATTCTCGTGAGGAGGAAATTTGTCGCAATCTTTTGGTTTTATTATTATTATTTGTACAAAAGGTATGGGCCTCTATTTTCTGATTGGGAAAAGTGGAGTATTGTTTTTTGACTTTGTGGGAAATTGGGCCATTGAATTTTTATTCAATTATGAAGATGATTTAGATCTTTGGAATTTTTTTCTGTCGACTTTTACTTCTTCTTCATTGATCTATGGTTTTTTGTCTATTCTTCATTCATTTTGGAATTTTTACGTTGGTCCCGCATCGAGCTAACATATTATTGTGCGTACCCAAATTTTTAGGGTGCTATACCACCGAACAATGTTACACATGCCCCAATGATGATACAGCCTCCTTGCAAGGTGTTCGGTATCCAGAAAGCTTGCCAAGTGTATGTTAGCATCCTGCATCTTGTTTAAGCTTTGTGTACTTTTCTTTATCCTCTTCCTTTCCTTTTCTAAGATTTTTGACCTTCAGTGATGAAACCGCCGCCGTGCTGTGGTGGCGAGTCCTTCACGCGTTTTCCAACACGTTCTTTTGATCGCGACTTGCATAATTTTTCAACATTTACCAACTTTTCTCAACCGCCTTAGCTCGTATTAATGTTTTATGTTCCCTAGAATAGTGTTTCTTCATTGTTTAATGGTAAAAGAGTTCTAATAGGAATCACCTTTGGGTGAATGTGAAATCTATAAATAGCCAACTTGTTTTCAAGTAAATTTCCCCTCAACTTCTCATTTCCATTGTTTATTCTTTCAATTTCTTGCTTATAATTCATTTTGTTTCATGTTTTGCATCCATGC
The DNA here is from genome assembly GCA_018340775.1 of Taxus wallichiana var. yunnanensis. Lineage (NCBI taxonomy): Eukaryota > Viridiplantae > Streptophyta > Pinopsida > Cupressales > Taxaceae > Taxus > Taxus wallichiana. The sequence continues at coordinate 990,746,948 of CM031237.1, read as the reverse complement.
TAGTTTTTCCTTTGTTGTTAGAAGCCATTCGATCTTCTTGCTTCATCTTGTTAATTGATGTTCATACAAATTAGTTTAGAATAGAGTAGTGTCATTTGTAGATTGAATTCATTAGAGTTACAGTTGTGTTCTTCACGTGAAGGTAGATTCTAAAATCTCTCGGTACACTTGTGTTGTATTCCCACAATAAATCCCACTAGGAATTGCATACGCCAAGCTCTATCACTTGCGTTGTCCCTCTCCTACTCGCATTATATTCGATCTATATCCAAAGCTGTCATTGTTCAAAATACCTTTTTTGTTGATGCTAGCATATACACGCTCTTCTGGATTCACGTGAACACGAAGGAACGAGGAGATCATTCTGAGGGGACAAAATCATACACTACTGGATTCGCCACTGTTTTGCAAATTCCAGGTTTTATCTGTCAAAGTTCTAGTTAAAACATATCAAATAGAGTAGTGAAATATTTCATTTCAATTAAATTTCATTTTCGATATTGCCGAGGAAGCTGTGGGGATTGATAGTTTCTTAGAAACTATGATTCATTCCTCACTTCTGAGGTAGGATCGAGAATCTTTCAATTAAGTTAAAACAACTATCTCGTTATTTAGGATAAACTCACAACTACACAGGCAAGTAGCTACACTGGGCTACCTTGCTTGTTTTAATTTTTTATTAGATTAGTTGTCATTTTCTGAGTATATTAGATTAGTTGCTCTTTCAATTCTATTAAAAATTCTATCAAAAATACAAAAATAGAGGAATATATATATGTTGTAGATATATCTTGCATAATTAGTTTATTTTGTTTCAATTAAGCTTATATTGATCTTGTATGACAATCACGGGACCTAGGGAGCCCAGGGAATACATTTTTGAGCCAATCGTGCCTCAACCAAATCTTGTTCAGAAATTAATCGACATAGACCAAAATCTCGAATTCAGTCTTCCAAACAACAACAAACCTATAAGAAATCAACACACATTAAGAGTGTTAAACATAGAAGATGGCAAAGCACACACGTTCTAGTCAAATCTGCCAAATTATAGACTTCCTTGATAGATATTCGTATGACTCTGTAGAGGGACTGAAAGGAAAACATTCAGGTTGTGATCCACTAGTCCCACAACTAGATGCAGAGACCTCCTCATTGATATAGACACTAGCTTATGTATCCAAGTTGCGCGAACACTTGTTAGGTACTCTAAGAAAATCATGCAACTTCTAGTTCTAAACGTAGAGGCCAAAAAGGAATATGATTATTGAATACTCGGAATCGGGGATTGACTCTTCATATGGCCATAGGAGGTCCACAGAACCACGAACTTACGGTTGTGATCCACATGTCCCACAACCCAACAGCCTAAAAACAATCGACGTTGATGTTGGTTTGTGAACATTAGTATTTAGGTCCTCTCCACTCCCACCAGACATTATCACACAACTATCATTATTAAACGTAACGTGCTAATCAAGCTAAAGATTTATGGACTAGACCAAAGAATCGTCCATAAAACACCAAAATATCCACTACATATTTAGCCATTCCATTTTCATGACCTTGTTGGGAGATATATATGAAGCACCCATAGGTCATCTTCCACGTATCCCACAACCCATAGATCGGATCACGACAGAGCTTGATATTGATTAGAGCCTTCGAGCAGCTATCCTCACCGAACGATCTATCACACCGATTCAGGTTAGGAGGGCCTTCTTTGCCTTAGATTCACAGATCCCGCTATTGCATGTTGAAGACATAAGATTACCTAACTAGTTTATCCACACCCCACGTATATTCCATCCCCACCGGCTATCTCAGCACAACCTCGGGAGGTCGGGTGCGAGGAAGAGTTACTTGTAGATTCCCATGCTCACATGTCACTTTTCCATCGTACAAAATTGGTGAACCCGACGTGAAACTTCCTACCTTCTGATCCGGAGTTAGATTTCTACTTGTTCTTCCAAATTAGTTTACTTTTCATCTTTTCCACCTCATTAGCCTTCACATCAACTTCACCAACAAAATTGGTGAACCCGACGTGAAACTTCCTACCTTCTGATCTGGAGTCGATTTCTACTTGTTCTTCCAAATTAGTTTACTTTTCATCTTTTCCACCTCATTAGCCTTCACATCAGCTTCACCAACAAAATTGGTGAACCTGACATGAAACAAACTAATATTCCTCTTTTTGTTTTCTTTTCTTTCATCCACCTTCACTCTTTCCCATTATTCTATGGGTATTCATATACCCCCCGAATATGTCATGATACGATGCATATGGCAGACCTCTCCTAGGCCTTAAAGCATACTATGATCAACTAAATAGACAACCATCACCCTCGCTCTCAGCATGGGGTGACAACTATTCAACTAACCAATTTCCAACACAAACTCTGCCTCAAAGGACTAGATATAGTTCTTCTTTCCAAATAGAGGAGTTGGATTAGCTCGCTCAAATGTAACAACCAAAGCCTTCGTGCTCAAAAAAATGACGCTCACTAGAGAATTTGGTTCATCTCCTTGACTATTGCTTAGACCACAAATTAGTAGATAGTCAAATCCATATCTGTTTTTAGATGACGAATACTAAGCACGCTACGCTAGGAGTGAACAACACTCTCAAAATATGTACCCACCTATAGGGGGTTTGCAAACACATCTCGAGGTCTCATTCCAAGAAAACACCCCCATTCCTCCACCTATAGGAAATGCCCTCGGTGAAACTTGGCAAGGCACCGATCAATTCATTACAGGGTACCATATGCCTATACAACCTCAAGATATACAATAAATGCCACTAAAGCAAAATATCGTGTCTTCACCAAACCAGTAATCTCACCTTAGTTGAGAAGGTTAGAGGGTTGGAACTTGCTCAAGAAAATCAAAATCCACATTTCATGCAGCAAGGGGAACTTCCAATCCTCCATATCATCCTAGCTAAATAGACCTCCTCACAGGAACATGCACGTTGGGTATGCCTCCTCAATACTTACAACAAATGCCAACTAGAACCGTGTTTTCTAACACCACTCCAGTTGAGAATATAATACCTCCCGGTTTAGTACAAAAACAACCCATTCTTGAGCAATGTTCCTCAATACTTAAATATGTATTCCAAATCACCACAGGAGATATGTTCTCTTCTCCGGCATGTTCGCTCAACCACGGGGATTTCCTTATGCCCTGCGCAAATACATATGTTACGCCATATGAACAACCCATTCCACCTCCACCCCTCAAAGAAACACCATCAATGGTTGAAACCTATGTGATAGGGACTTATTCGAATATTTGAAATAACCTTTAGACTTCACTATACAAAGCATCATGCTTCCAAGCCCTCTCTCTGATCTACCCAAGTACAAAGGGGAGGGAGACCCGAATGCACATATTAAGGCCTATGCCACAACCATTCGAGAACTGCTCCCTTGGGATGGAGTTGTTGCTAAAATATTCCCCAAAACTTTAGAGGGTATCACCCTCGATTGGTATTATAGAATACCTGAAGCCTCAATACATTCATTTAAACAACTCATTTCAGAGTTCATCAAGGCATTTGACATGAACAAATTGTTGAGAACATGAATCAGGGAATTCTTGCATATTAAACAAGAACACAATGAATCTATTGCTCATTTCATCCAAAGATGGTGTATAGTCCTCTATTCTTCAGCAAGCGCTCCAAACATGGATCAGATGGAACTATGCGATTTATTCCTTCATTCTCTTAGTAGAGAGATAAAGGAAGAAGTCTAGAAGTTCCCACTAAGAACTTATGATGAGGTGCTCGAGAGCGCTCTCCGAATAGATCAAGTTGCAATAGATAGTGGTCGTAAGACATATGGAACAAATGGGAGGTTAATCATCCCCAACCAAAATACTACGACTTATCCTACTACCACAAATGCCAATCAAGGACCTAAAATCCTTAACAAAAACCGCGGAGTGACAATAGATGGAGTGACTGACCAAACTAAAAAAGCAAATGTTGTAAATGTTCCACCACCAGTTAACAATCAATGAAACAAAATTTTACCCCAACAATCAACGCAGGTGGATTTTAATCGTCCCCAATGACAATAACAACAACAACAACAATGGAAGATCCAGACACAGGGTCCAAGTCAAAACTCAACTGGATATCAAAACCAAAACCAAAGGCAACAAATGCAAAACTTTAATCCTAATAGTCAACAGTTTAATCAGAATTTTGGACCACAACACGTGCCAAACCAACAACCTAGGAGTTATAATCCCAACTCGTATTGTGATTTCAACAAAATTCAAGGCCATGACACTAGGACTTGCCACGATTACAATAATTTCATGCAATGTTTGCCAGAAGAACAAAGACAACTCTTCATAGATATGTTCTTAACAAATTCTGTGACACCTATGCCAAATACTTTCACAGGGGCAGTTTCCCCTCAAAACGCACCTCTTAAGATCTTCAATGATCCACTTCCAAATCACAATAACAATAATAAATTAAATCCAAATGGGACAAATAAAGGTGTAATGACAGGAAATAACGATCATGAAGCCTCAACTTCACTAAATCCACCTGTCGCACCACAATTAGGAAATCAGCCACGAACCAAGATAGTTGGTCTAGTAGAGTTAGATATTGAGCTGCATGTAGAAGCCATAACAAGAGCACGAGAATATTCTTCTCAACCAAATCCAATCTATCCACTAGAGCCAGATAACATTCAACAAACGTTGGTAAAACCCATAGGTGCTTATGATTTAATTAATGACTTAATAAAGACATTCTCTTATATCTTCTTTTTGGACTTATTGAAAAATTCTCCTGCCCATAGGGCTGCTCTTTTAGAAGCACTAGGTCTAGGTCATTTAATTAACATCACTCCACCTCTCGAAACACAAGTAAACCATATAGACTTCGATATCCACCCTCTAGGGCAGCCAGATAGGGATACCGAGTTTATATTCGACATAAACAAAATGCCAACATATGTTGAAATTACACGTAGAGGCGATCCGGCCTTGCATTTACAAGTGTGGGTTTACAATAATTACATTAAATGCGCAATAGTTGATGATGGGGCAGCAGTTAACATTGTCCCCTTTTCTTTCCTTCAAAAGCTAGGTTATGGAGAAACAAACTGTTCCACAACAAGAAATACGCTAAGAGGTTATGACAACCTTAAAGCTACTTTAATTGGGACTATAATACTACCAGTCACCTTAGGACTGTCATCACCAATCGGCACTATGATAATTCTTCACCGGAACTCCTCGTCCTATGATTATTTACTAATGCACAACTTTAGTTTGGTGGATGTAATCTGAAACAAAGCAACAAACGTAACACAAGAATACCATTGACTATGATAAGATGGAATGATAACAAATCTGAAATATCAAAGTAAATTATAATATTAACATGAAATTGTTACAATCTCACCCATGAGGTACTTCAAGTGTTATTGACTTCACTTGCCTTCCACCAATACTATGGAAGAAACTTTACAATTACACCTTTTAATGGCTTCTTCAACACACCTTTAAATTGATGGCTTCCTTTACACACTTCATACAATATTTCTCACTACTTCCTTCTATGCTAAATGAGGGGGGTGGCCTCTTTATTTATAGAACTTCTAGGCTTATCCATCTTATCTCTAAGATAGGATAAGAAATCCACTCTGACAAATCATATTCCATACCTTAAGTCTTATCTCATACATGTAAGCTTATCTCTTAAGATAAGATAAACCTTATCATTTCACATGGGTTCCACATTTTTAGACTTTTTACAAATAAAATATACAAAATATTTATGACCTCACTCCTTGTCCTTATTACCAATATAATATTTCTAATTCCTAATCATGTAGACCCTACTTCTCTACTTACCCCAACTTTGACATTTTAACATTACTGGACCACTTACGACAACTATTTACTTTTTACCACAACATTCCTATTGTACTTTTGACTATTTCCGTACTATACATTATTGGCGGCGTCGTACTGGCAGCGCCGTTATCTTCTATCGGACGCTACTACTAATTATACTTAACAACATCCTATTCCTAATACATACATTAATGAAATAGAAATTACGGAGGAAAATTTTAGTGTCGACATCTTCCCCCTTCCTAGCTTCTACTCCGTCCTCGAGTAGACTATTCTGGTGCTTGGAAAATCTTCAACTTGTCGTGGTTGACCCATTTCGTAATGGGAGTGCCATCCAATTCCTCCAGTCAATACGTACCATTTTCATGCACAACTGCTATTTTGTAGGGCCCCATCCATTTTGGAAGAAATTTTCTCTGTCTTCTTTTTTTGTATCTGGAATCATATACTAGAACCAAGTCATTCACATGAAATGGAGACCAACGGATCTTTTGATCAAAGTATTCCTTCTGCTTCATTTTCTTCTTATGGCTTGTATCCTTTGCTATTTCCCTCATTTCCTCTAGCAAATGAAGATGTACCAACCTTTCTTTTACTGAATCACTTTCATCCATTCTTTCATTTTTCATTACTCTGACAGTGGGAATATCAAACTCAATAGGAAGAACTGGATCAATGCCATAAGCCAACTGAAATGGGGAGTATCTTGTTGCTGACTTTGATGTTGCCCTATATGCCCACAATGTTGCATGAATCCTTTTATCCCATTTATGTACCTGCAAGGCTGCATCTTTTGCTAGAATTTGACACAACACAAAATTTGTTCGTTCCACCTGTCCATTTGTGCTTGGCTTGTATGTTGTTGCCTTCCTGTGCTTAATAGAAAACTTATTGACTAGGGCTTCTACCACCTCATTAATGAAGTGGCTTCCTTGATCTGTTACAATTTCTAATGGACAACCAAATCTGGTGACGATGCGTTCATATATGAACCTTGTCACTTCATCCATGAAAGTTGTTTTCAATGGCCTAGCTTCAACCCACTTGGTTAAATAATTTGTGGCAACTACAATATACTTATTTTGGCATGAGGTAGTTGGAAGTGGACCTACAATGTCTATTCCCCATTTTTCAAAGGGACCAAGTGGAAGAATAGGGCATAATGGAGCTGATGAAGTCTTACGGTTACCATGTGTTTGACAAATATCACATGTCTTACAATAATTATAACAATCTTTAAAAAGAGTGGGCTAGTGATAACCTGCATCCAAGATTCTTCTTGCTGTAAGTTGTCCAGAGAAGTGCCCTCCACATGTACCATTGTGGAATTATTCTAGCAGTTCCTTCCCTTGATCACGTCCAACCGCCTTTGTCTTGTCCCATCGAGTCCTATTTGAAATAATACTCCATGCGGAGAATAGAATATGGACGACGGCTTGAGTAATCTTTCTCTTACTCTTTACATTGGCACCATCAGAAACTTGAATTCATTCAGATAATTCCAAATATCTATGTATTCACTAGGGATTGTGTCAAGGGATAACAATGTTGCATCGGGAAATCATCATCATCACAAGATGATCCTAAACCATCATAGGATCAAGAGAGCGCATCTGCATTGACATGCTTCTTTCTGGTCTATCTATAATATCAAATTCAAATTCTTGTAGCAAAATTATCCATCTTGTTATCCTCCCTGATGGGTTAGGCTTATTGACAATATATTTTAGATCCTCGATGATCCATACAACTATAAATTTTGCCCTAGCAAGTAATTTCTAAACTTCTTTACAACAAAAATGATAGCTAGAGCCTCTTTTTCAGTTATAGTATAATTTACCTCAGCACTACTCATTTGTCTGCTCCCAAAGTAAATTGGATGTTCATTCCCATTTTCATCCTTTTGGCTCAAAGTACTTCCTAGTGTTTCATCTGAGGCATCAGTGTACACAATGAATGGCTTGCTCCAATCTGGATTCTTTAAAATAGGGAAGACATCGGGGCTTCCTTCATTGTCCAAAAGCTTCATATGCCTTATTTCCTGGTTCATAAGTAACATCCTTCTTCAAGAACTGGGTTAGTGGCTATGCAATCTTTGAGAAATTCTTGATGAACCTTCTATAGTAACCCACATGGCCTAAAAATGATCTCAACTTACTTCTATTCATAGGAAATGGTAAATCTTTGATTTTTGAAACTTTATTAGGATCAGTACCAATACCATCTCTGGATACAACATGCCCTAACAAAACACCTTTACATCATCTAAAGACATACTTTGTAGGGTTTAGTGAGGCTTGTGCTTCATCTAACCTTTGAAATGTTGTCTTCATTTGGTGCGGAGTGGTCCAACTTGCTCCCATAGATGTAAAAATCATCCAAAAATACTCGATGAAGGTCTCCAATGTAGGGTTTGAACACCCTATTCATCAAACGCTGGAATGTTACTGGGCATTACACAACCCAAAAGGCATAACTCTATAAGAAAACGTTCCCCAAGGAGTGGTGAACGTGGTCTTCACTGATCTTTCTCTGCTATACGAACTTGGTTGTAGTTTGTTATATCCATCAAGCAAAACTATAGCACTCTGGCCAGCTACTTCGCCCAAGCTCGATCTGAAAATGGAAGAGGGTAATGATCCTTCTTTGTTGCCTTATTGAGCTTCCTGTAATCAACACAAATGCATAGCTTCCCATTCTTTTTATTGAGATCACAATGGGAGAAACCCATTACGATTCTCCATAGCAAATATGAATCCTGCATCAAGCAACTTATCTATTTCTTCTTTTACGAGTCTTGGAAAAATTAGGATTCATTCTATATGGCATTTGCTTTATGGGCTTAGCATCATCTACCACTCAATAGAATGTTCTACCCAACTTACTTGACGGAGTTCCTTGTAATCAAAAGTGAATATGTGTATGTACCTTCGAAAGAGTGGAGGTAGGATTCCTTCTCACTCTTCATCACATCACCAATCTTTATTTGTTGGAGACGATCATCAACTTCTTCTTCGATAATTTTATGGGGTCATGAGTTGGTGTGGTGGAAGGATATCCATGACTGAAACATCAACCTCACTTTCTTCATCTTCAGTGTCCACTTCACTGGTACTAGAGTAATCAGAGGATGTCCAATCATCGGTTTCATCACTTGAATCCACGGTTCTGCCTTATGATGTCGAGGGATCACGTTTATCTTCACCCTCTCTCTACCACGTCCAACTGTCATGAAACCTTCATTCCAGGTAGTTTCTTGCATGAAATATCCTTAGCCATGGTCTTCCCAGCGAAAGCATTGGGTACACAACAGGTGCCATTTTTCATCACCTGAAAGTCTACCACACATACAACACCCATAATGATATTGCCACATTTGAAACTACACCTTCTGATTTAGTTTTTCCTTTATTTAATGACCTTAACATAAGTGTTGAAGGGCGATCGATTTTTAAACCCAACATATTCATTACAGACTCGGTCATTACATTAATTGCAGCACCTCCATCAACTAAGACATCATGAATTGAAATACCATTACATAATACCTCAACTTGTGGAGCATAGGGATCCGCCTCTGCCTCCAAAACAGGGACCTCAACCTCCTTCCTTCGTCGAGCATTGAGTCCACTTCACACTCCCGCATCTTCTCGAAAAAAAAATAGCCAAGAGTTGACCATATGTAATATTTGCAGGCCTTTTGGATAGATCTTCCAAGATGGAGTATGGTCCTTGCCCCGTGAAATCAAAAATCTTGCACACCCAACTTTCTTCTCCTATGTTTTTACTAGTTTCTCCTTTCATCTTCTTAGGATCATTTCCATCTTAATTATCTTTTTTTCTTTCTTTCTTTTTGTTACAAACACATCTACTTCATTATTTCTGCTCTTATCTACTACATCAAAAGAATTCACAGTGTACTTTTCCTTTATCATTATCTCCTTTACCAGGATGTAGAAGCTCTATCTGGAAATTATACTTATAATGACCCTTTTATAACAACCATAACATACAACTTCAAATATTTCTTTTTGGACCTCTATCTCCTCCCTGAGAACTAAATTCTTTTCCTTGAAGAAGATTAATAGTTAACTGACCCATCTTTTTGAGTAGATCTTCATACTCAGTAGATGTACTAGGAGAAATATTTGTGCTCACCGAGAGTGGTTGTGGATTCTGGAGCAAAGGTGCTGGTGTAGGCTCTACTTTAGCAACAATTTCTTTGGGCTCCTCTTCCATGCTTTCTTCTTGCCTTCTTGCAATCTCCTTTGCTTGTTCAATGGTAGTTGGGCGGTCATACTTCACTCGTTGTCTAATCTCTGGCTTCATCCCAAGAATGAAGTGCTTACATAGGAGATTATCCATGCCATTCATCAACCCATCCGCTAATCCTTCCTTCCGGATCTGGGCGTCGAGCTTCCTCCTTAGCTCTAGAACACGAGCATGATAATCCCTTATCTTCTCCTTCTCTCCTTGGGTTAGCTTTGTGATATTGATCATGAGATCTGATATATCTCTGTTGTTCACCAAATTCTTCAAGAAAACTTTCAGTTAATAAATCCCATGAATTTTTCACATTATCACCTAGTGTTTCAAACCACCTAAGTGCTAAACCATCCAAAAAGGTAGGAAAAAATTCAGTCCATTGTTCCCTTCTTATGAGGCCATTACAAATACAAGATCATTTAAACTCTTGAATGAAATAAGAAGCATCTTCATTAGATTGAGCTGAAAAAACAGGAATCTTTCTCATTTTCAAAAGTAACCACCGTGAAATACCAACCCACAAGTACAATCAACAAGACTTATGTGCACAAATAATTGGAATCACTATACTAGAAAGTGACTTTACACCTTTCTACAGTAAAATAGAAATGACCACGGTAAACTATGGTAAAACTTGACTTATCTTTATGGTAAAAACTAATTTTACTTGTGATAAACACTATTCACGGTAAAAGTGAAGTTCTTGTGGTAAATACTATTCACGGTAAAAGTGACTTTACTGTGGCAAATACTATTCACAGCAAAAATGACTTTACCATGGTAACTACTATTCACGGCAAAAGTGACTTTAACATGGTAACTACTATGCACAGTAAAAACAAGGTTACCCTCCAATTGATTTTTGACTAAGTGGGAATATCTCTCCAGAAAATCCACCAACGAGGAATGGTCCCGGCAACGGAACCAAAATGTCATCACCAATTTGGCACTATGATAATTCTTCACCGGGAACTCCTCGTCCTATGATTATTTACTAATGCACAGCCTTTAGTTTGGTGGATATAATCTGGAAACAAAGCAACAAACGTAACACAAGAATACCATTGACTATGATAAGACGGAATGATAACAAATATAAAATATCAAAGTAAATTATAATATTAACATGAAATTGTTACAATCTCACCCATGAGGTACTTCAAGTGTTATTGACTTCACTTTCCTTCCACCAATACTATGGAAGAAACTTTACAATTACACCTTTAATGGCTTCTTCAACACACCCTTAAATTGATGGCTTCCTTTACACACTTCATACAATATTTCTCACTACTTCCTTCTATGCTAAATGAGGGGGTGGCCTCTTTATTTATAGAACTTCCAGCTTATCCATCTTATCTCTAAAATAGGATAAGAAATCCACTCTGACAAATCATATTCCATACCTTAAGTCTTATCTCGTACATGTAAGCTTATCTCTTAAGATAAGATAAACCTTATCATTTCACATGGGTTCCACATTTTTAGACTTTTTACAAATAAAATATAAAAATATTTATGGCCTCACCCCTTGTCCTTATTACCAATATAATATTTCTAATTCCTAATCATGTAGACCCTACTTCTCTACTTACCCCAACTTTGACATTTTAACATTACTGGACCACTTACGACAACTATTTACTTTTTACCACAACATTCCTATTGTACTTTGACTATTTCCATACTATACATTATTGGCGGCGTAAATCGTCAGACGCAACGCCGTTATCTTCTATCGGACGCTACTACTAATTATACTTAACAACATCCTATTCCTAATACATACATTAATGAAATAGAAATTACGGAGGAAAATTTTAGTGTCGACGCACCCAAGACAATCCTCGCTGAATTTTATATCATAGATTGGGAAACCAACTATAATATGATCCTTAGTTAACCATGGATACATCGCATGAAAGCAATCCCTTCTATGTTATTCCAGAAATAAGATGCTTACACCTAGGAAAGATATTCGTAGCAAAAAGGTGACCCAAAACCATTCGACATACACCTAGCAGACTTTCAAGAAAAGACCAGGTGTTCACTCGAGTTTGAACTCCCAACAAATTAAATTAACAAACCAATCAACTCAAAATCGGAAGAAAAATTAATACCTACAATAGAACTAGAAATTATGAACCTAGTCAAGGGCATCTCAGCCCTCAAGGATGAAGCTAACATTGTAGAAACAGTGTCATTAGGAACTACTACAAAAATTGTCAAATTACTGGAACAAGATCTACCAATTTTCCTACCATTTTATTCCACGGGTATGGGATGTACCCTAGGATTTGGTTCTCTTCCAAAGAAAGGAACTTTGCATGGTAGAAGTAACCAAAACAAGAAATAGACGCAAAGAATGTCCCAACATCCATTTTTCCTAGTAAATATTGGACTCTCCACTTTGATGGAGCTAGATGTCACTATGGAGCCAGGGTAGGTGTGATCTTTACTTGTCTTGAGGGAAAGATCCTACCTTTTGTTTTTAGGTTAAACTTTGAATGTACAAACAATGGCGCTGAGTACGAAGCCCTCCTCCTTAGCCTCATCATAGCCAAAAGGATCGGTGTTAATAACATCATAGTGTTAGGAGACTTGTAATTAGTTACAAACCAAGTCTCTGAAGTATATGAGACTAGAGTTGAGCACTTACAGCTCTATAAAATAGCAGTATTATATCTAAGCAAAGGATTTGACTTCATATCCATTGAGGCAATCCCACGAGAATAGAACCTTCTCACAGATTCAATAGCAACCTCAACTTCACGTTTTACCCCAAGTAATGAGTTGGAAGATACAAGTTTCAAGGTATCACTTTGTACTGAACCATTGGTGAAGAAAATGTCAACGAACCCTCTTCTAACACATATAGCTGAGAATGAATCTTCTATCTTACATCATGTTGACAGTGATAAAGTCACTCTTGAATATCTAAATGCCTATGCAGAGCTACACCTTGCTCACCCTATAGTTGATCTTTTCCTAATACCAAACTCTTCTTCCTACTTTGGAAATCCCACGGTAGAGTCTCCTCCACAAAAGGATCTTGATATTTACGAGATAGAAAATGGAGAAGACTTAGAACTACCTCTAGCCCCGCCTGAATTTGAAGAAGGTAACGCTTCTTTAATCGAAGGAATTATTGATATAAACATCGGAATGGAGGAAGAACCTAATATCTTGAAACTAGGATCTTCACTAACTCCAGAAGAAATAGAAATATACACCCAAATCCTCAAAAAACATCAAAAGGCTTTTGCATTTAACTATAAAGAAATGATAGGTATCGCACCACAAGTTGCGGTACATAATCTCATCACTAAACCAGATGCGAAGCCAATTAAACAGAAGTCAAGACCAATGAAGCCAAAAGTGGCTCTCATGGTAAAAGAGGAAGTAGTAAAACTTCTCCAAGTAGGATTCATCAAGCCCGTTGACTATTCACAATGGGTGTCTAATATCATTCCCATCCTAAAAAAGAATGGGAAGATACGCATTTGTATAGATTTTCGGGATATTAACAAAGCTTGTCCCAAGGATGATTTCCCATTACCATCCATTGACGTTATCATTGATGCAACAACTGGATTTGAACTGTTGTCCCTCATGGATGGGTTCTCAGGGTACAATCAGATTAAAATATCTGAACAAGATCAAGCCAAAACCACATTTATAACTCCCTAGGGAACTTATTGTTATGTTGTCATGCCATTTGGTCTTAAGAATGTCGGTGCTATGTATCAATGGGCAATGACTTATATATTCCATGATCTTATCCATAAAATTGTGGAATCATATGTGGATGACTTGTTGGCCAAGGCCAAGAAACATTGTGATCATCCGGAAGTGCTCTGTATCATCCTCTCACGACTAATTGAGTATGGTGTCACATTAAACCCAGAGAAGTGTGTTTTCGGTGTAACAGAGGCAAAATTCTAGGATACATTATATCTTCATGAGGGATTGATGTTGATCTCGCCAAAATAGGGCGTTCTTGAAATGATTCCACCATCGATAACGACTGGAATCGATCATTTCTTGGAAAACTTGGTGCAATCAAAGATTCATCCTCGACTTAAGTTTTTTTGTTCATCGGATCAATAATTTGTTAAAAAAGATTACTCCATTATTTGGACAAAAGATTGTAATGAGGCCTTCGAAGCAATTAAGTGCTTCTTGTTTTCACCACCCATGCTAATGCCTCCCAAGCCAGACCGCCCTTTAATCCTATACTCACGAGCCACTCATGTCTCGCTAGCCTGCATGTTGGCTCAAGAAGATGATGATAAACAAGAACATGCAATCTATTTCATTAGCCGAACGTTGCTTGATTATGAAACACGTTACACACAGCAGAGAGAGAATGCCTTGCCATAATTTTTGCAACAAAACATTTGAGACATTACATGTTAAACCAGGAAACAAGGGTCATTGTAAAGACAGACCATTTATGAACATTTCTCACACAAGGATCTTTATCTAAAAAGGTTGGCCATTTCATAACCCTAATGGGAGAATTTGAGTTAACATTCGTAAACCAAAAATCATTAAAGGAAAAATCATTGCAGACTGGTTAGCTGACAATCCACTAGATGGAGGTGAGCTGGTAGATCTAGACTTTCCCGATGAATGTGTATACTTTGTCGAAACTAGACCCCCCATTTCTACATGTCCCTGGTATACTGATATCATCAATTTTATCATGGACCATACATACCCAAAAAGTGCCACGTCACAACAAAGAAGGCGGTTACGCATTATTACCGCTAAATATGTTGTTTTAGACCAAGTTCTCTATCACAGAGCCTTCGACGGCATGCTTCTAAGATGCGTCAACATAGAAGAATCCAAGAGGATTCTTCATGAATCCCATAGTGGGATATGTGGGGGCCACTTCAGTGGTCACACCACCACTCACAAAATACATCGAATGGGCTATTTTTGGCCCACTCTCGAACATGACGTAGTGGAATTTGTACGTAAGTGCCACAAATGTCAAGAATTCTCTCATGAGATTCACATGCCAGCACAATCCCTGCAACCAATAGCGACTCCATGGCCCTTCTCCACTTGGGGTCTAGACTTAATAGGGAAATTCTCTCCCTCATCAACCGATGGCCATAATTTTATAATCACAACCACGGAATATTTTACCAAATGGGTGGAGGCCATGCCTCTCACCACTGTACCAAGTTCGGTGATTACCAAATTCATTTTGAACCAAATTATCTACAGGTATGGTGTCCCACAAGTCATTATCTCAAATAATGGCATGTCCTTTAAGAATGACGAGGTTCGTGAGTTATGTAGCAAGTTCAAGATAAACCATCACACAGCCTCTCTTTACTACCCTCAAGCCAATGGGCAAAGGTGAAAGCGACAAAAAACAAAATGTTGAAATCTAAAATAAAACAATATTGGCATTTAAAACTATATCCGCCTTTTGGGCCCACCCAACCTCAATAAGAACACCAATAGAGCAACTCCTTTCTCATTGGTATTCGGAGTGTAAAGCTTCTCCCACTTGAGGTCGAAATACCCAATCTCTGCATCTCATTACAAGGTATTTTGGACGAGGAAGCTTACAGGGAGGCACGCCTCTCTCAACTAGAAAGCCTAGATGAGGCTAGGTTAAACGCTAAACAACAGCACAGAGCCTATGTTGACCGGAAGTGCCGGTAGCATAACAAAAAAGTCTATGAGTGAGAAATATATGAAGGAGATCTAGTTCTAAGACTAGACAACTGGATCGATAAGAAAACCAGCGAAGGAAGAAAGTTCTGGCCCAAATGGTTGGGCCCATACCGAGTCATGAAGGACTATGGAAATGGTGCATATCTCTTGTGCACACTAAAAGGTGAGGAATTTGGTGAAACTGTCAATTCCTTGCACCTTTAAGGTTTTACGCATAATACGTCAAATTCATTACTAGTACATTATAGCTACCTACATTACATTATTCTTTTAGCTGCTTCATTATGTCCATTTCACAAAAATGGTAGTTCAGAGATTACTCTTAAAAAAACTCATTACAAATTTTGAAGATGTTGGCAAAAATATTCATATCACATCTCTTCAAACATCATCAAATATTTTCTAATCTTCTCATCAATTTCGACAGAAAAACATTGACGAAACCATACCAAGGCCTACATACTTGGCTTTGCTCTTTCTTTCTACTAGGTAAAGTTGTCCTTGCCTACGGTCTGTTCTGGAAGCTTCTTGGTGTCACATCTATCCCTCTTAAAATCTCTTGGAACGAAAGGATATCCCAAAGTTATAGATCAGAAATGTCAAAATCAAATGAAATCAAAAGCACTAAGAAAACAAAATATTTTATTTTACACACTTCTTTGCCCCATCAACCTTCGATGATAAGCCCACATCTCTTACTGGTGACATGAGGTTGGGAAAGGAAAGAAGTGCCCTTACTCACCTGTATCTTGCCTTTGGTGATAAACCCATGCTTCTTACTAGTGGCATGAGGCAGGGTGTGGGGGGTCCAGTCACACAAACTAACAAATCTTGGTATGCTAAAAACACAAGTCAAATTATGTTAAGAGAAAGTAAATATCCAAACATCCAAATTCCAAAGAGATCAAATCCTCAAAACCAGATTTTGTCAACCAGGTTGCCATTTATGAATCTAAGTCTAGATAAACTGAAAAGTAAGTGGCCTTCTAAGCTTGGTAGTAGTTCTAAGTAGGGTGGGTGTGTAGGTCCAAATTTGGTTCTTGTTCTTGGTTTGTCTATCTCTCATCATTCCATTCAATCAAGCTCATACAACTTGTGCCCTTCCTAATTCTTGGTGTTGAGCCCTCGCGTCTTACTAGTTGCATGGATTTGGGATTGGGGCAAGTTCATCTCTTTATCACTATGCATTCATCATGTTTTGCCAATATAAGAAGGAATTACAAACATTGCCCAAAGAGTTCAAAAGTTTAGTACTACCATATGTTAGTATCATCTCATATCAACATTGCAAAAACATATAGAGTAAAACATTCTATTTACTATCATTTGTTGTCCATTGCATACATTCTAGAAACATGAAAAGCAAATATTCTAAAAACATCTAAAAACACATTTAGAAAATGAGTCACAAAATTCAAGATACCAAGAGTCTAGATCCAAAGATATATATATATACAAATCAGGTTTCATATACAATGCCATCATGCACTAGGCATGGTCAAAATGCTCAATGAGCCCAGAAAGTACAAAAATACTCGTATAAACAACCTAACAAAGGTCACTACAAAAAGAGCCAAGTGGCCTCTCAATCCCTATGGGATCCCTCCGAAGGCGCACGATCACGTCTAGGACTCCAGCTACACCGGCGCTCTGAGTGCACTAAGGGCTTGCGGTCCCGAACAGTAGCTGTAGTCTCGCTATGAGAGTAGCTCCTCCTCATCAAGCGCTCTGCAGCCCTATACCCGCTACCTCGACGGAGGGAAGTCACCATCTTGGCCATGTGCAAACAAGGGAAAAAACATCGGTATGCCTACCGGCTGCTGAAGGCTCCCCTACATCCATGGATAGCTCAGCATGAGTCTTCTCTGTGGGGAGCATCAGGGTGTCAGTACATACCCGGTGAATCAAGTCTCACCACTCATCAGCAGTCTCTGCAAGCAAAGGAGAAAAAAATTAGAAAATAATCAAAAGGGTGAAACCAAAGATGAACAAAAAGAGAGGTAGCAACTAAGGCAATTCTAGCTAAAATAAATATCAAAAGAAGAGTGACAACTCACTCGGATCTCTAGGCCTCCAAGAAGGATCTCTGGATCCGCGCCTACCATGGACATCGCCACTAACTAGCGTCCCCCTCCCGCATGCAGGGCAACATAGCGTCTTACCACGGACTCGTCCTCTCCACCTAGGTCCTGAGAAAGTAACTCCTCTGAGACTAGAGTCACCCTCTCCATGCTCTGCTCTACCCTCTCAGCCTATAGGATCTCCTGAGTGTCATGTCACTCAGATCTGTCGACACTAAAATTTTCCTCCGTAATTTCTATTTCATTAATGTATGTATTAGGAATAGGATGTTGTTAAGTGTAATTAGTAGTAGCGTCCGATAGAAGATAACGGCACCGTCAGTACGGTGCCGCCAATAATGTAGAGTACGGTAACAGTCAAAGTACAATAGGAATGTTGTAAAAAGTAAATATTTTTCGTAAGTGGTCCGGTAATGTTAAAATGTCAAAGTTGGGATAAGTAGAGAAGTAGGGTCTACATGATTAGGAATTAGAAATATTATATTTGTAATAAGGACAAAGAGTGATGTCATAAATATTTTGTGTATTTTATTTGTGGAAAAGTCTAAAAAGGTGGAACCCATGTGAGATGATAAGGTTTATCTTATCTTAAAGATAAGCCTACATGTAAAGGCAAGAGTTTAGGCATGGAATATGATTGGCCAAGATATTTCCTATCCTATCTTAGAGATAAGGTGGATAAGCCCGAATTCTATAAATAAAGAGGCCACCCCCCTCATTTAGCATAGAAGGAAGTAGTGAGAAATATTGTATGAAGTGTGTAAAGGAAGCCATCAGTTTAAAGGTGTGTTGAAGAAGCCATTAAGAGGTGTAATTGTAAAGTTTCTCCCATAGTATTGGTGAAAGGCAAGTGAAGTCAATAACACTTGAAGTACCTCATGGGTGAGATTGTAACAATTTCATGTTAATATTATAATTTACTCTGATATTTCAGATTTATCATCATTCCTTCTTATCATAGTCGATGGTATTCTTGTGTTATGTTTGTTGTTGTGTTTCCAGATTACATCCACCAAACTAAAGGTTGTGCATTAGTAAATAATCATAGCACGAGGAGTTCCCGGTGAAGAATTATCATAGTGTCGATTGGTGATGACATTTTGGTTCCGTTGCTGGGACCATTCCTCATTGGTGGATTTTCTGGAGAGATATTCCCACTTAGTCAAAAATCATTTGGAGGGTAACCTTGTTTTTACTGTGCATAGTAGTTACCATGGTAAAGTCATTTTTACCGTGAATAGTATTTACCATAGTAAAGTCACTTTTTACCGTGAATAGTATTTACCACAGTAACTTCACTTTTTAATGTGAATAGTGTTTACCACAGTAAAGTCAGTTTTTACCGCAGTAAGTCAAGTTTTACCATAGTTTATCGTGGTCATTTCTATTTTCTATTATAGTGATTTCAATTATTTGTGCACATAAGTCTTGTTGATTGTACTTGTGGGTTGGTATTTCACTGTGGTTACTTTTGAAAATGGGGAAGTTTCCTATTTTTTCAGCTCAATCTAATGAAGATGCTTCCTCTTTCATTCAAGAGTTTAAAAGATCTTGTATTTGTAATGGCCTTAAAGGAAGGGAACAATGAACTAAATTTTTTCCTACCTTTTTGGATGGTTCAGCACTTAGGTGGTTTGAAACACTAGGTGAAAATGTAAAAAACTCATGGGATTTATTAACTGAAAGTTTTCTTGAAGAATTTGGTGAACAACAGAAATATGCAGATCTCATGATCGAGATCACAAAGCTAGCCCAAGGAGAGAAGGAGAAGATAAGAGATTATCATGCTCGTGTTCTAGAGCTAAGGAGGAAGCTCAATGCCCAGATCCGAAAGGAAGGATTAGCGGATGGGTTGATGAATGGTGTAGATAATCTCCTCTGTAAGCACTTCATTCTTGGGATGAAGCCAGAGATCAGACAACGAGTGAAGTATGAATGCCCAGATACCATTGAACAAGCAAAGGAGATTGCAAGAAGGCAAGAAGAAAGCATGGAAGAGGAGCCCAAAGAAATTGTTGCTAAAGTAGAGCCTACACCAACACCTTTGCTTCAGAATCCACAACCACTCTCGGTGAGCACAAATCTTTCTCCTAGTACATCTATTGAGTATGAATATCTCGCTCAAAAGATGGGACAGCTTAACTATTAATCTTCTTCAAGGAAAAGAATTTAGTTCTCGGGAGGAGATAGAGGTCCAAAAAGAAATATTTCTAAGTTGTTTGTTATGGTTGTTATAAAAAGGGTCATTATAAGTATAATTGTCCGATAGAAGCTTCTACATCCGTACAAGAGATAATGATAAAGGAAAAGCACTGTGAATTCTTTTGATGTAGTAGATAAGAGCATAAATAATGAAGTAGATGTGTTTGTAACAAAAAGAAAGAAAGAAAAAGATAACCAAGATGGAAATGATCCTAAGAAGATGAAAGGAGAAACAAGTAAGAAACATAGGAGAAGAAAGTTAGGTGTGCAGATTTTCTCGATTTCACAGGACAAGGACCATACTCCATCTTAGAAGATATGTCGAAAAGGCCTACAAATATTACATATGGTCAACTCTTGGCTATGTCTTCTCGAGAAGAGGCAAGAGTTACGAAGTGGACTCGATGCTCGACGGGGTTAGGAGGTTGAGGTCCCCGTTTTGGAGAGGAAGATGCAGATCCCTATGCTCCACAAGCCGAGGTACTATGTAATGGTATTTCAATTCATGATGTCTTAGTTGATGGAGGTGTTGCATAGCTTAATGTAATGACCGAGTCTATAATGAATATGTTGGGTTTAAAATTGATCACCCTCAACACTTATGTTAAGGTCATTAAATAAGGGAGGGAAAACTAAACTAGAAGGTGTAGTTTCAAATGTGGCAATATCTCATTATGGGTGTTGTATGTGTGGTATACTTTCGTGTGATGAAAATGGTACTGCGTACAGTATCCAATGTTGTTGGGAAGACCATGGCTAAGGAGAGTTCATGCAAGAAACTACTGGAATGAAGGCTTCATGACACTTGGACGTGGTAGAGAGAGGGTGAAAATAAACATGATCCCTCGGCATCATAAGGCAGAACCTATGATTCAAGTGATGAAACTGATGATTGGACATCCTCTGATTACTCTAGTACCAGTGAAGTGGACACAAGATGAAGAAAGTGAGGTTGATGTTTCAGTCATGGATATCCTTCCAGTCACACCGACTCATGACCCCATAAAATTATTTGAAGAAGAAATTAATGATCGTCTCCAAAAAATAAAGATTGGTGATGCTGTGATGAAGAGTGAGAAGGAATCCTACCTCCAGCTCTTTCAAGGTAAATACACATATTCACTTTTGATTACAAGGAACTCCGTCAAGTAAGTTGGGTAGAACATTCTATTGAGCTAGTAGATGGTGCTAAGCCCATAAAGGAAATGCCATATAGAATGAATCCTAATTTTTCCAAGACTGTAAAAGAAGAAATAGATAAGTTGTTTGATGCAGGATTCATATTTGCTATGGAGAATTCAGAATGGGTTTCTCCTATTGTGATCTCAATAAAAGAATGGAAAGCTACGCATTTGTGTTGATTACAGAAGCTCAATAAGGCAACAAAGAAGGATCATTACCTCTTCCATTCTCGATCGATCTTGACGGCCGAAGTAGCTGCCAGAGTGCTATAGTTTTGCTGATGGATATAGTGGATACAACCAAGTTTGTATAGAAGAGAAAGATCAGCTGAAGACCACATTCACCACTCCTTGGGGAACGTTTGCTTATAGAGTTATGCCTTTTGGGTTGTGTAATGCTCCAAAAATGGTCCAGTGTTTGATGAATAGGGTGTTTGAACCCTACATTGGGAACTTCATCAGAGTATTTCTGGATGATTTTTACATCTATGGAGCAAGATGGACCACCTGCACTAGATGGAGACAACATTTCAAAGGTTAGATGAAGCACAAGCCTCACTAAACCCTACAAAGTGTGTCTTTGGATGTTCTAAAGGTGTTTTGTTAGGGCATGTTGTATCCAGAGATGGTATTGGTACTGATCCTGATAAAGTTTCAAAATCAAAGATTTACCATTTCCTATGAATAGAAGTAAGTTGAGATCATTTTTAGGCCATGTGGGGTTACTATAGAAGGTTCATCAAGAATTTCTCAAAGATTACACAATCACTAACCCAGTTCTTGAAGAAGGATGTTACTTATGAACCAGAAATAAGGCGCATGAAGCTTTTGAACAACTAAAGGAATCCCCGGTGTCTTCACCGCTTTAAAGAATCCAGATTGAGCAAGCCATTCATTGTGTATGTTGATGCCTCGATGCAAAGCACTAGGAAGTACTCGAGCCAAAAGGATGAAAATGGGAATGATCATCTAGTTTACTTTGGGAGCAGCACAAATGAGTAGTGTTGAGGTAAATTATACCAGAATCGAAAAAGAGGCTTTGGCTATCATTTTTGCTGAAAGAAGTTTAGGAATTACTTGCTAGGGAAAAAATTCCTATAGTTGAATGTGGATCATTAGGCTTTAAAATATATTGTAAATAAGCCTAACCCATCAGGAGGATAAAAGATGGATAATTTTGCTACAAGAATTTGAATTTGATACTATAGATAGGCCAGAAAGAAGCATGTCAATGCAGATGCACTCTCTCGAATCCTATGATGGTTTAGGTTCATCTTGTGATGATGATGATTTCCCAGATGCAACATTGTTATCCCTTAACAAAACTCCTAGTGAATACATATATATTTGGAATTATCTAAATGAATTCAAGTTTCCTGATGGTGCCAATGCAAAGACTAAGAGGAAGATTACTCAAGCCATTTGTCCATATTCTATTCTACATGGAGTATTATTTCGAATAGGACCTGATGGACAAAGACAAGAGGGCAAGTTGGACGTGATCAAGGGAAGGATCTGATAGAAGAATTCCACAATGGTACATGTGAAGGACACTTCTCTGGACAACTTACAACAAGAAGGATCTTGGATGCAGGTTATCACTGGCCCACTCTTTTTAGAGATTGTTATAATTATTGTAAGACATGTGATATTTGTCAAACACATGGTAACCGTAAGACTTCATCAGCTCCATTATGCCCTATTCTTCCACTTGGTCCCTTTGAAAAGTGGGGAATAGATATTGTAGGTCCACTTCCAACTACCCCACGCCAAAATAAATATATTGTAGTTGCCACAGATTATTTAACTAAGTGGATTGAAGCTAGGCCATTGAAAACAACTTCTATGGATGAAGTGGCAAGGTTCATATATGAACGCATTGTCACAAGATTTGGTTGCCCATTAGAAATTGTAACAGATCAAGGAAGCCACTTCATTAATGAGGTAGTAGAAGCCCTAGTCAATAAATTTTCTATTAAGCACAGGAAGGCAACAACATACAAGCCAAGCACAAATGGACAGGTGGAACGAACAAATTTTGTGTTGTGTCAAATTCTAGCAAAAGATGCAGCCTTGCAGGTACATAAGTGGGATAAAAGGATTCATGCAACATTGTGGGCATATAGGGCAACATCAAAGTCAACAATAGGATACTCCCCATTTCAGTTGGCCTATGACATTGATCTAGTTCTTCCTATTGAGTTTGATATTCCCACTGTGAGAGTTATGAAAAATGAAAGGATGGATGAAAGTGATTCAGTAAAAGAAAGGTTGGTACATCTTCATTTGCTAGAGGAAATGAGAGAAATAGCAAAGGATACAAGCTATAAGAAGAAAATGAAGCAGAAGGAATACTTTGATCAAAATATCCATTGGTCTCCATTTCATGTGAATGACTTGGTTCTAGTATATGATTCCGATACAAAAAAAGAAGATAGAGAAAATTTCTTCCAAAATGGATGGGGCCCTACAAAATAGCAATTGTGCATGAAAATGGTACGTGCACTGACCGAGGAATTGGTTAGCACTCCCATTACGAAATGGGTCAACAATGACAAGTTGAAGATTTTCCAAGCACTGAATAGTCTACTCCGAGGACGGAGTAGAAGCTAGGAAGGGGGAAGATGTCGACACTAAAATTTTCCTCCGTAATTTCTATTTCATTAATGTATGTATTAGGAATAGGATGTTGTTAAGTGTAATTAGTAGTAGCATCCGATAGAAGATAACGGTGCCGTCAGTACAGTGCCGCTAATAATGTAGAGTACGGTAACATTCAAAGTACAATAGGAATGTTGTAAAAAGTAAATATTTGTCGTAAGTGGTCCGGTAATGTTAAAATGTCAAAGTTGGGATAAGTAGAGAAGTAGGGTCTACATGATTAGGAATTAGAAATATTATATTTGTAATAAGGACAAAGAGTGATGTCATAAATATTTTGTGTATTTTATTTGTGGAAAAGTCTAAAAAGGTGGAACCCATGTGAGATGATAAGGTTTATCTTATCTTAGAAGATAAGCTTACATGTAAAGGCAAGAGTTTAGGCATCGAATATGATTGGCCGTCAAGAGTTTTCCTATCCTATCTTAGAGATAAGATGGATAAGCCCGAATTCCTATAAATAAAGAGGCCACCCCCTCATTTAGCATAGAAGGAAGTAGTGGGAAATATTGTATGAAGTGTGTAAAGGAAGCCATCGCTTTTAAAGGTGTGTTGAAGAAGCCATTAAGAGGTGTAATTGTAAAGTTTCTCCCATAGTAGTGGTGGAAGGCAAGTGAAGTCAATAACACTTGAAGTACCTCATGGGTGAGATAACAATTTCATGTTAATATTATAATTTACTCGATATTTCAAATTTATCATCATTCCTTCTTATCATAGTCGATGGTATTCTTGTGTTATGTTTGTTGTTGTGTTTCCAGATTACATCCACCAAACTAAAGGTCAGGCATTAGTAAATAATCATAAAGCACGAGGAGTTCCCAGGTGAAGAATTATCATAGTGTCGATTGGTGATGACAGATCGCTATCCTCTTCCACACCTGACTCACTGATCTCCATGTCCTCGGTCTCCTCCTCCATCTCTCCCCCTGTGAACTCCTCAAACTCGGAGTCTATATCAATGGGGTCATCACTGTTATGGGCAGGACCGACGGCAATCTGAAGTAAAGGTGCCTAAGGAGCACCGACTCTCTCTCTCTTGTGTGCATACCACCCTCCTGGCTGCAATAGGGACACTAAGAGTAACAACAGTCCAACCCCGGCCTCTAGGACCTCCCCTAGCCTCCCGAACTAATCTGAACATTGGCACCACTGGGGAAGCATGTCAATGTAAGCAAGGCCGATCTGTTGAGGCACTCGATCATGTCCACAAGCTACCCTATAGTAGAGCAGGAAATCAAAGTAAGGTCTCCTCGCCCCACAACCTCGCCATGGCCTGATAAGGTGTGGCCTCCATATCCTCAGTAGTCGGGGAAGCAATGGCCAGGGTGGGGTGCTTTAAGCACCGTCATCTCTCGTCCATCTAGCTGCCCTCATGGCCCTGGGATCCTCCACCTCTACGCCTCTCCCATAAGGGATAATGCGCTCATAGACCCAACTCATAACTAAGGTCGGATGGCTCAGCGATTGTCCCTATAATCGAACCACCCTGTATAAGTCGTGATAGGTGGTCCCAAGTATATCGGCTCCCTAGGCATAAATCAACATGTGCCTCAATCTGTGCAATGATGGGGGCCCAACAGTAGAGAAAATTATCCCCTCCCTTGTCCCCAATCAATCTCGAAGCAAGGATGCCCATAATGGCCTGATGGATCAGAGGGATGGGCAAGCCAAGAATAGAACAAACCTTCACCCCCTTCTTCGAACCAGTGGAGACAACTACGTCTCCCATATAGGTGGCCCACTGAGTCACCTGAGCTCTGGATACTGTTGTATCAAATGAAATTCTCCTCCCAATAATCGAGACTCCCAAAATGTGGTAGACATCCTCTAGGGTGATAGTCCACTCACCCCTAACACCTGGAAATCGGAAGGTGTTCTAATCTACATCCCAGTAAGAAAATAAGTCACATAGTATGTGACTGGCAGGTGCAACGTGGGGGACCCGTGTGATCCTCAATATACTTGCCCTCTGGAGAGTATCCTGCTCATCCTGAGAGAGAGCATCTAACACTGCTAGAATCTAATCACACTCCCTCTCTCGGCTCCATCTAATGTACTCTTCCTTCTTCTGCAAAACACCCAAAAACACGCAAAAAGAAGCAAGTTAGTGCCAAGATTACATTGGAAAAATCATTAAAGCAAGTAGGAATACTAGAAATGCAAAAATAAACTCAAAATAGTGTTGTTTTAACACTCTATAGAGGACCGCCGCCCTGAGCAGGGCGGCGGTTCTCAGAATCGCCACTCTTGAAAGGCGGCGGTTATGTAACCGCCCCTACTCGGTGGTGGTTGTCTTGTCCCGTGACTACAAATGGGTCGCATGCCCTAAAAATGCTTAAAAATGTAAAAAAATGACCATTTTAGCTAAAACAAAAGCCTACCCATTAGGCGTCCCCCCTAAGAGACACATTTAAAACTAACATTTCTAAAAATAACCCCCCCACAACAAATATTTCATCATTTTAACATTTTGGGTGCAAAAACGTTAAATCAAGAAGAACTAACCTGGGATCTCGCGGGTCGAGGTTCTGCTCACGGAGGCATGATCGCTATCTCAATACGAACGTTTCGACTATACTCTCATTGAAAACCATCACCGTGGGTCCCAAAGCTCAAAAACTATCAAATCGACACATGCAAATGAATAGGAAAATAAGCTCATTTTATATATATATGGTGTTCTGACTCATTTTGAATGCCCCTTTCGCAGGTTTAGAACACCGACGAGAGGTAAGTTCTCATCCCCGCGCAAATGGTAAGTCCTCATTTCATACTAATTTAGTATTTATTTTTTGATTTATTTTATCTATCTACACTTGAGTCCTCTTTCCATTTTGCAGGTAGTGGGAACTCGGATTCCGACATTTCGACACACGGGCATGTAAGGTATAATTTCTAGCTTCCCATTTTGGGACCGCCATACTGCACCCACCGTTTTATGCCTCTTCACAGCTTAAAATGCTTCTCCAAGGGGCAATATGTACGTACCCAAAATTGTAGGGTACTATACCACTAGAACGATGTTACACATGCCCTAATGATGATACAGGTCACCTCGCAAGGTGTTTGGAATCCAGGAAATCTCGCCAAGTGTATGTTAGCATCCTAGGCATCTTGTTTAAGCTTTGTGTACTTCACTTTATCCTCTACCTTTCCTTTTTAATCTTTTTGACCTTCGATGATGAAACCGCACTGCCGTCCGCCAGTGGCGGCGGTCCCAGTAATCACGCCCTACTCAGGCGGCGGCCCTTCACGCATTTTCCAAAGATGTTCTTTTGATTGAGACTTGCATAATTATTCAACGTTTACCAGCTTTTCTCAACCGCCTTAGCTCGTATTAATGTTTATGTTCACTAGAATAGTGTTTCTTCATTGTTTAATGGTAAAAGAGTTCTAATAGGAATCACCTTTGGGTGAATGTGAAATCTATAAATAGCCAAATTTTTTTTCAAGCAAATGGCCCCTCAACTTCTCATTTCCATTGTTTAGTCTTTCAATTTCTTGCTTATAATTCATTTTGTTTCATGTTTTGCATCCATGCTAGTTTTTCCTTTGCTTTGTTAGAAGCCATTCGATCTTCTTGCTTCAGTTGTTAATTGATGTTCATACAAATTAGTTTAGAATAGAGTAGTGTCAATTGTAGATTGAATTCGTTAGAGTTACAGGTTTGTGTTCTTCACGTAAGGTAGATTCTAAAATCTCTTGGTACACTTTTGTTGTATTCCCACAATAAATCCCACTAGGAATTGCATATGCCAAGCTCTATCACTTGACTTTGTCCCTCTCCTACTCGGATTATATTCAGTCTATATCCAAAGTCATTGTTCAAAATACCTTTTCTGTTGATGCTAGCATATACATGCTCTTCTGGATTCACGTGAACATGAAGGAACGAGGAGATCATTCTGAGGGGACAAAATCATACACTACTGGATTCGCCACTGTTATGCAAATTCTAGGTTTTCTCTATCAAAATTCTAGTTAAAACATATCAAATAGAATAGTGAAATATTTCATTTCAATTAAATTTCATTTTCGATATTACCGAGGAAGTTATGGGGATTGATAGTTTCTTAGAAACTATGATTCATTCCTCACTTCTGAGGTAGGATCGAGAATCTTTCAATTAAGTTAAAACAATTATCTCGTTATTTAGGATAAACTCACAACTACACAAGAAAGTAGCTACACCGGCTACCTTGCTTGTTTTAATTTTTTATTAGATTAGTTGTCATTTTCTGAGTATATTAGATTAGTTGCTCTTTCAATTCTATTAAAAATTCTATCAAAAATACAAAAATAGAGGAACATACATATGTTGTAGATATATCTTGCATAATTAGTTTATTTTGTTTCAATTAAGCTTATATTGATCTTGTATGACAATCACAGGACCTAGGGAGCCCAGGGAATACATTTTTGAGCCAATCGTGCCTCAACCAAATCTTGTTGTAGAATTAACTGACATAGACCAAAATCTCAGAATTCAGGTCTTCCGAACAACAACAAACCTATAAGAAATCAGCACACAACTAAGAGTGTTAAACATAGAAGATGGCAAAGCACACACGTTCTAGTCAAATCAGCCAAATTATAGACTTCCTTGATAGATATCCGTATGACTGTAGAGGGACCTGAAAGAGGGAAAACATTCGGTTGTGATCCACTAGTCCCACAACTAGATGCAGGAGACCTCCTCGTTGATATAGACACTAGCTTACGTATCCAAGTTGCCAGAACACCTGTTAGGTACTATGAGAAAATCATGCAACTTCTAGTTCTAAACGTAGAGGCCAAAAAGGAATATGATTATTGGATACTCGGAATCAAGGATTGACTCTTCATATGACCATAGGAGGTCCACAACAACCACGAACTTACAGTTGTGATCCACATGTCCCATAACCCAACGGGCCTAAAAATCAATCCGACGTTGATGTTGATTTGCGAACATTAGTATTTAGGTCCTCTCCACTCCCACCAAACATTATCACACAACTATCATTATTAAACGTAACAGCTAATCAAGCTAAAGACTTATGGACTAGACCAAAGAATCGTCCATAAAACACCAAAAGATCAACTACACATTTAGCCATTCCATTTTCATGACCTTTTCGGGAGATATATACGAAGCACCCATAGGTCATCTTCCACGTATCCCACAACCCATAGATCGGATCACGGCAGAGCTTGATATTGATTGGAGCCTTCGAGCAGCTATCCTCTCCGAACAATCTATCACACCAATTCAGGTTAGGAGGGTCTTCTTTGCCTTAGATTTACAGATCCTGCTATTGCGTGTTGAAGACATAAGATTACCTAACTAGTTTATCCACACCCCACGTATATTCCATGCCCACCATTGCTGCTCTCGGCTCGACCTCGGGAGATCAAAGTGCGAGGAAGAGTTACTTGTAGATTCCCATGCTTGCATGTCACTTTTCCATCGTACGCTTACCCAATCTTTTCTTCATCATATGTTGCATGGGCGCTGATTGCCATAAAATTATTCCTTGTGAAATTGGGATGTTCATACTTTTAGTTACGGGAATTAATGTTTTACTTGGTTTAAGCTTTTCTTGTCTTGTGTTTTTGTTCTTGCTTATGGCTGACCTTTGTAGCGGTTTGATCTATTTTTCATATAAAAAGAAGATATGCAAAGTGTTTATTTTCATTATAATTGAGATATTTGGTTATGTTTCTTTGTGTTGCAGCTTCACCACTATCGAGGTAATTAGCCGAGAGTAACTCTTTACCAAGAAATTAAAATGACATTAACAATTAGTTGAGTCTAATTACTTTTATATCTATAAAAGAACATGCAATGGTCATTCTCGCTACAGGTACGCCCTTGCTCTCTCGTGTTATGTAAGTTACTCTGAAAATTTAAGAGTAAGATATTATTTTTTTAAGAAATAAACAAGTGTCAAAACTCATAAGGTGATGGTATTTTTGATATGAGGTCTATATATTTTCCCCTGCTTTCTAGCACATGCCCTCACCTCATCATATAAGTAAGGTGTTTTTCAATAGTTCATTTTTTCTATATGCTCCCATCCCAACTTTATCCCAATTATATAGTAAAAGGATTGTGGGGTATTGTTCTCCGTATTTGGCTATTCCGTTTGGGATATAAGATTTTTCCTTAATTTCACAAGGTAAGAGTAATGCACAATTTTAATTCATTTTTGTTGATGTTGCATGTGAGATTTGTAGATCAATTAAATGACATTATTGGAATTTCGTTGACTCGTAAATGGCATGGCTATGACTTGTTATGGTGTTGGGAGTATTTAATTTGGCTAAAAGTTATTTTGTTTTCTTATTATTTATTTTGTTAACCCTAAAATATCGTTATCCTTTTATAGGGTACCTCTGCCAAATGAAGGGAGGAATTTGGTTCACCATTGACAAACACTCCTACTTTAACTCGGTTCTCATCACCAATGTTGGCAAAGCAGTGACGTGCACACAGCTTTCCATCATCGGGATCTGACATTGGGTGGTATCCAATGTCTCGAACTCGGGCCTAAACTAGAAAAATAGGCGAGTCTCTCTTTTAAAATCACCACAAGCGAAGGAAAGATTGTTACCTCTTACAATGTGGTTTCTAGCAACTAGCAATTTTGACAAACTTTTAGCAGAGCTTAGATACATTTGTGTAAACAAACCACTCTAAGAAGCGGGTGTGTTAATGTTAAATCCATGATTCAAGTGTTTAGTATGTCTTGGACTCCAGCTACTTTTTCGGTCGGATGTTTTCTTGTGTATAATCTGTCACCGCCGCAATGGTTGCATAAAGCAATGACCACACCAATACCAATAAGATCCAAATTGTACACAACCTATTCGTGGCTTAAATAGGGCCTTACATTCCCAATCGGTGGCCATCAAATCCATGGCGGCTGAAGGCATCAAAGTTGAGAATAATAACGACCCTTCTTCTCCTAAAAAGAATGACAATAAATTTAATGGGTCCTCCTCGACAAAGGAAACGAACAAGATTTTTACAAAGCACACATCACAGAGAAGGATTGTAATTTAGAGATATTTGTATGGCCCAAAGTTGTGATAGCCATTTCCAGAGGCATTTACAAAAGAATATGCAAACAAAATGGAGCAAGGTGATATAACTAACATCGCTAGACATGATTTCATATTGTATAGATTATCAGACAACAAATCAAAAAGTAATATCTTATTAGAAAGTTGGTGTGTAGTTCGTACCAAGATAAAATTAATTGTAGATATAATTACAAATGAATGACAAGAATAATATGATTATTTGTAGTGCCCACTTCCCTTCGACACCTTTTTGTTATTGATTTCGATATTGTCAACTATACTTATGGATATTATTATAGCTTTTGATTTAGCATGGTGTTAGATGTTAGAGATAATGGATTGTTGTTGATTTCTATTCATATATTATGTGTGTGGACTTCTATAGACATTTGGATATCAAGGATGATATGTTATTGACATGGTTATGTGTGTGTGTGTGTGTGTGTGTGTGCGTGTGTGTGTGCGTGTGCGTGTGCGTGTGTGTGTTTGACATGCGATATTTTTGTCACACTGAGTAGGCTTTGATAATTGAACTAATGTTGTGATCATTTTGACATGGATGAAATGTATAGAAATGTTGCTAGAAATTGTAAATGATATCGTATTTGCCTAGATGATATTTGATTCGTATATAGATGATTGTGTATTTATATTGTATATTTTATCCTAGATGTTTTGATGCAGCCATGAAACCAAAGGAGGTGTTATGTGTTTTATAGGTAAACATTTCACAACAAACATCGAGGGATTGGAGACCAACCATATTGGAATTCTAGATAAATTCAACAAGGGTAACCATGGCAACATGTGTTTGTGTGTGTGTGTTTGAATTATTGTTGTTAGGGAGAAATTGTGACTAAGGGGTTATGTGTTGTCTTTTATTTAGTTCCCTTTATTTAATGTAGTATGTGATTTTTAGTGATGTAATTTTCTTGTTTTAATTATTTAGAAAATGATGTATCCTTGCCCTTTATCTTAATGGGTTTTTGTGTCCTATTTAAGTTATCTTGTTATTAACTAATTATGGAAGTGACCAAAAGTTTTCATTTATTAGACTAGATGGCTCTTGGGTTTTGGGTTGTAAGATTGAGTGCTTGTGATCTTGAGTGTTGTACACTCCACCTCCCCTTTGAAATTCAGATTTGTCCTTAAGGGCAAATTTTGGAGGCTTGTGGGACAAGTTAAACTTGTCCCACACCTCTTAAATTGCTATGTCAACCCTACCTATGGGTTGCAGGGTCAAAATTTGACCCCATTATGTGTTTGGGGAAGACAAATTGTAATTTTTTATTGCACCTTCTTACATGTAATTATTTTTAGTCCTCAAGAGATGTGAGCTTGGATTGTGTGTGTAAGTAAAATGTCATTTCTTCACCCACTTATTAATTGTGCTTTAGAGTTTGAGGTTTGACTTGTGAAGTGGAGTTGAGGATGAGTGATGTGGCATCCTACATGGAGCCACCTCACCCTCCTCTCTCCCTTTTCTATTTATTCAAGTTCTTTTGTTTGTTTGGGGGTTACTTCATTCTTTTGTGCTCTTTCATTTTCTTGGAGTTAGAAGATTTTGGAGAGCTTGTGGTCTTTGTGGGAGTTTTTGGTGATTTCTTGGGTTTGAAGGAGCTTGGAGATTGACTCTTGGAACAATCTCTACTATGGAAAGGTAGGAGCTTTACTCTTGCTTATGTTATTCCTTTATTTTGTGTTTGTGTGCTTGTTTTTGTTGAGTGTTTGGAATGCTTGTTGGGTGCTTGGGTAGATTTCCTAAGTGTGGTGTAGGAGGGGACTATGGGAAGAATTCATGTAGGGAGGCATAAGAGTTATTTCATGTTTTGGAGGGAATTTGGGTTGGGTGCCCCACCTTGGACAAAGAATTCTTGCATTCTTATTTGTTCTTGTATGAGGGAGGCATAAGAGAATGAGGGAGGCATAAGAGTGTGTAGGAGGCATAAGAGGTACTTGAGGGAGGCATAAGAGTATGTAGGCGAATTGAGATATATATTGGAGGTTTTTAAGGTGGGCACCCATTCCCCATTGGGAGGCATAATTGGCCTCCCCATAGGTTCTTGCTCCTTTGGCTCTTCTTTTAGAAGCCTTGTATATTTTGTTGTCTCTCCTTCTTGTGTTTGAAGTTTGAGTTGAATGTGCATTTTGAAAGGTTGTGAAATACTTGGTTCATGATGTGGAAGCTTGTTTTGTTGCCATGAGTTGAGTCCACCTCTCATTGTAATGTGGTTGGGGCTCGAGGGCCAATGAGGAGGATGGATTCTCCTCCTCATTGGAATTCTTGGTTGGGTGGAGAGTGTTGCCTCTCCCCCTTTTTTGTTGTGATTAAATGAAGTATGGTGGATCTCTCTTGTTGGTGTTGAGAAGATGGAGCTTGATTGAAGACTTGATTTTTGAGCTATGTTTGAAGACAACTTGCATTTCATTTTAGCCTTCATTCTTGTATTACTTCCCACTTTAAGTGGAAGACATTGTATTAGTATTTGTGATGGAAAAGTTGTTTTGATTTGTGGATATGTAAGTTATATTGAATGTTAAGGAAAAAAACTATTTTGTAAGTTGCTCTTGGGTGGACTAAAAAAAGGAGTTGTAAAAGGAATTATTTCAATTTATTGAAGTTGATTTATTCCCTCCAAAGGGATGTTGTTTCTTGTTTTAAATAATTATTGGAAAGTTAGTAGCTCTCATTTTAAGACTTATTAAAAACTTGGTTATAATTGTTTGTGAGAATATATATATATATATAATAAAGGAAATTGCTTATGTTGCATAAAGTCAAGAAATATTCAAGTTCATCAGCATTACACAAAGGCATGTAGTGAAATAAGTTGCATTGGTTCCTTTTCATATAGTGGAAAAAAAAATATACATTTTAAAAGTTGTTTAAGTAGATGGAAATTACCTAAGTTTTAATTAGTTTTGAAATAGGCCAATGAAGCGATCTAAGTTCTAACTATGCCCTTCTCATTTACAAATTATTATAAATTCATTACAAGTTATTAAGAGAAATGGAATGAAACCTATCTTACCTCCTATACAATACTCATCAACTTGTAGAGAAAGAAGTTTTAGTGCAAAGGTTCTAAACTTATTAATACTACTACCTATATTTCATTTATGCTTGGATAATGATATTAATATCGTAAGTATTATTAATACTAAAGTATTACTAGCAATCGCATGTGTACAATGCAATGTGAACGCCGAACGGTATATGTTATTTGATTTAGAGAGATAGTTATTTCTTTTGTAGTTGATGTTGATAAGGGGTGTGGTTGATTTTGTAAGTGTAGAAATATAGATGAACCACTTCATTTAAAGGTTCTGTCTACATTTTAGACTTGTTACAAATTCGTACATATACATTTGCAAATCTTATATCACGAGTGGTTGCGTTTTGCGGAGTAGGTTGTTTGAACTTAACATGTATACATGAAGACTTTTGTACATGTGTAGATTTTATATCATGAGTAGTAGCATTTTGTGGGAATTGTTTTTGCAAATCTTATATCATGAGTGGTCGCGTTATGCGAAGTAGTTTATTTGAACTAAACATCTATACATGAATACTTTCTTACATGTGGAGAATTTATATCATGAGTGGTAGCATATAGTGAAAAAGAGGCCATAGTTGCTACTTGCAAAACCTGTGGTAAAACTTGCTTTGAAGCTCAAGAGGCAAAAAAATTGGAACACACTTAAAATTTTCTAAAATATCCTATGCAACATCATCTTGTTCTCGATGGTTCTACCTCAACCTTTAAACAACCCACATAGACAACCTTAAGATCCTCAAATAGCCCATCCTTAAACTGCAATAGCAGGAAACCTCCTCTCAACTGACCAACCGAAACACCAACTCTTACCTTCAGGATTTATGTGAGCTCGCAAAGGAAGTTGGCTAGCCACAAAGTCACTAAATTTTACATCAACTATCATTGCCGGAATTTTCTTACAAGTCTAACTAAGTCATTAAATTTTATTAAGTCATTCACAACACCCTATAAAATGGGTCCTATACCAAAAAAATGCAATTAAACGTGATAAAGTGAGTGAGATCAAGACAATAAGGTAGAGCAAAGACTCCAGATATTTGAGGAGTGAAATAGGTATGAGACATGGAAGAATTTAATTCCTACATTTTCATTTGAACCGTGGAATAGGTATGGGACATGCAAGAATTTAATTCTCGCATTTTCATTTCCACCTTTTCATTTATGTCTTTATTTCATCTAACACATTAAATGTCATCTAGTTAAAAACCTTAATGTGATAAAAATTAAATAAAATACTCATTTTATAAGTAATAAATTATTCAAACTTGAAATTTAAAAAAGGTGATTACAAAATACATTTCAACTTAGAACCTATTAGATTTTCCCTAATTTTTTAAATGGGAAAAAGAAGCTCTCTCCATAATCGGTTGTAAATTTAAGTGTCACTCACGGAAGGATCCTGCTTAAGTGTCACTCATCAAATTAATTCTTTAATTAATAGCATTATTATCTAGTTAATAGCATTATTATTAATGGCAGCATTGTGTTTTAAGTTTTAGTGCAAAGATTTTAAATTAATAAAAATATATTATTATTAATATAGTCATTGAATTTTATATATATATATATATATATATATATATATACACTTGAATCATATAAAACAAAAATTGTAGATGTAAAAACTATTAAATAAAAAGAAAAGAAAAAAGTGGCGGTAAGGATAAAAAGTCACGGCCCATACTTTGGATTTAAATAGGAATGGTGGGGGTTGGGGGCGGCTTACCCCACCCCAATACTTTTTTTTAATATTTTTTAATCTCCAAATAGGGGTATCCTGTGGGCTGCGCTGTTCTTGAAACTTTGGCCGCCAAATTTGATACCCCTATTCTTGCCGAACCCTCTTAAAATTATATATCTATATCTATATCTATATACATTAATTCATTTCAGGGTTACTTAATAAATGAAATAAATAAATATTCAAATGGAAATATAAATCAAATTTAGCTATGTCAATAAAATAGGAAAATACTCACAAACTCAACCCAAAAAAAAAAAAGTTAAATAAAATATATAAATACATTTCAAAACCTAATGAAGGTATAAACAAAAACATAAAAAAACATGTTCATTCCTCCAAAAGCTTAAGAGTGCCTCCAATGGCTTCCCTTCCTCCTCCTTCAACCTGCAAAACCAAAGAAAGAAAATGAACCAAATGAAATGTGAAAGAAGTTTTCATAAGGATGCTTTAGGGTTAGTTGCCCTTTTTCCACATCAAGGGCCCAAATTGAATCCATCCAAGGGATGAGATTCCTCCCTACAAAAATAGGTGGAGAGTGGGTGAGTGGAAATTACCCTTTTAATTTAAATGTTTTATTTTCAAAAACATGGGTTGACCTTTTTAAGGGGTCACTTTATGGGGTAAGGGAATGTTTATTCTAATCCCATGTAAATGGGAACCTTTTTATTTGTTTGAACCTTGTGGAATTAAATACCTTGGGTATTTAATCATTTTGGCCCCTTTAACCCTCTAAATTTAAATATGGAATACTTAACTATAGTAGGAATTTAATTGTTATTAAATTAACACTTAGAGAGAATTTAACCATACTTAAACTAAATATACTAATTAGTTTTAAAGCGGGTTTAATATTTGGTTATAATGGAAAATATTTATTTATTAAATATAATTGACTTTGAAACATTATTGTGACAACTGTAGTTTCAAAACCTGTATGCGGACACGTTTTCCAAAAAAAAATATTCCATAATTTTTCTTAACTAAACCTAGGTTGTTCTTGGTCTCGTAAGGGGCATTTTAACGGGTGTTACATTATTGAGTCTCAGTGTTCTCTTTAAATTCTTTGCTTGTATCATAAATTTAAGACCAAGATTAATCTTGTGATGAACTTCCACCTCGTTGGAGGATTGAACTGATATAGCAAACAAAGGTATAATAGTTGATTATTGTATTAATTGTGTGAAGTCAAGGATGACAATAGTTGGGGATTGAAGTGAAATTTGTAACCTGATTTTTAAATTTCTTAATACTAGAACAAGTATGCAACAAGCCTCGTGGATGTTAAAAGTTCTTCTTGGTTGTGGATTGAACTCTTACGTGACTTCAAACCGGTGTAGGTATATATATTAACTTGAATCAAGATTGTTCTATTCCGTGCAGGGTTCATTTTAAGAACCCCCTCCGAAAAATTAGTTTAGAATGGCTGGCAAATCTCCAAAATCAACTTTCGAATCGATGGCGAATTTATAAAAAACGTTTCGTGGTAAAGGCGATTTGGCAGGGCACAATTTTCTTGGATGAGGTACAATGATAAGAAATGTTGGCGAAATACATGCATAATTTAATTTAACATATAAATAGTAGGAGAATTCACCCATATAAATGACGTATCGGTCGGAAATTTTAGGCGAATTAGGAGGGAGCAGATCGCTGAAAATTAGCAATTTCCAATTTTCAAAATCCCTAATTTTCGCGAGTTTACAAAAATTCGCCACTAAAATTTTCCCTGATTCTAGGTAACAATCAGTTGTTGGTTGCTTAATTGCATTTCTTTCAATTCAAAATGAACACTCTATTCAACCATAATAGGTAGGACATTGTTATGCTAGGTTCTTAAAAATAGTAATTTCCATCTTAATAAGCATTGACATTCCTCAATAACTTTTCCATTTCAAAAATAACAAAATAAAATCCTTACCTACCAAATCCAACGTTGATCTCCTTATTATTGCACTATCCATTACCACCCCCTCAACTATTAGGAAAATCAATAGTACTTACAACCATAAACGCACAATTTTGCTTAGTGATAACTCCACACTCTGTATTGAGGAAACCCCGTGGAGTGCTTTCGTGACAATGAGGGAAAACTTGTAAGTGAACCGTGTGCATTATAGACATCACTAAGACTCGAATCTTACAATAAAGAGAGCAAAAATTACAACTTTTAAAGGAACAACATCAGTGCACAAACCCTAATACACAAATATTCATTGATCCTTATATAGGTGAGGCTCACACAATTGCATGCATTGTTTAATTCCCGGCTTAACCCATGCATAACCATTAGTAAGTATTGACAACATTGAAGAAAAATGTATTGCAAGCAAAAAATACTCCTCCCAATCAAGTAAAGCAATCATTTTCTCCACTACGAAAACAATCATCCACCTGAATATGTCTTCATTTTGTTGTCCAACTTGCACATCAATTGTTAACAATAACTAGTGTAAGAAAAAAGTTGAACTAAATACGAGACTCCTCTCTTGGTATTGCAGAAAATGCAATAATGGTGTTTCCAGCTTATGAATATAAATATGCATTACACTTCATCATCGAGGATGCTTTGTGAGAACATGGATAACTATTTTTAATGAAGTTGATACATCAATAATGGGCATACTAGCACATGATCTACAACTTCTTACATCAACACCCGACATATTTTGGTCCATCATCGTGCCAATTCTCTTCCACCGCTACATGTTCAAAATATTCATGAAGCGAGAGGTCTACAACTCACAAGAGAAATCCCAATACACTATTTTGTCACTCCTTACATTCACATATATACCTATAAATTGTTTCCTCAACGTCTTGAATAACCACCCTCGTCTCATTCAAAACATTTTCTTATACGACGTCATATTGTTCTACATTTGAGTTTCACATTGTCTCTACTATTTATTTTTATTGCCCCCACAATTTTCCTTCCTGTAACCCTTTCATTTTCAGCCCTTTTCCTCTCCCAATATTTCTCTCCTTCCAATATGAATCCTTCAAAAGATCCCCTTTGGTGTTTCCATCGTACATTTGACGATTCGCTAGTGGTATAAAAATTAACTATTAGATAAGTATGCATCTTAATATAAATTTTAAAAAATACAATTAATATATTAGTTGCATGCTATAATAAAATCAGTAACACACCAAAAATACCAACACAAGGACAACACAGTGAAATACAGGATAAAAAAATTTTTTTGACAGAACAACATAGAATCCCAACCACATGACACTCTCATAGCTAGGGCAAGCCACAGTAAGAAATGATTGGAGGTTATTTATTTTGATAAGACTCCCTGTAGCTCATGACTTAAGCTTTCAGAAGGATTCAATACATGATCCGCACAAATTCATCTCACCAACTGAGTTAATTTCTTATACACTGTAGAGTAGTTCACTTAAAGTCTTCTCCTACTTACTAAATCTTATTATCTTCCAGAAACTAACCATTGTTTTCCTTTAAGCTTGTTTAAGAGTTCACTCAAAAGGGGGTAGTGTTCGCTAGTTTAGCTAGGGGTATCAAAATGTTTACTTCACAAAGGATGGTTTCATTTTGATCACTCATGGAATTATTTGATTTCAAATAGATCACCTTTACATTTATTTGTTGAATATAAAATTATTATTTTTGTTTAGCTTCTTTAAGGGTTAACCGACTCATTTTACTTTACTTATAAAATATTGTCGCTAAGTCTTAGAAAGATTTAACTTAACAATTTATTCTCAAGATCAAAGTTTTACAATACTCATATCAATGTAAAGATTGAATGCCATTTCTCACAAGGATAATTTCAAGCTTAACTACACAAGAACAAGACACTTTATTTCACCATTACCAAACAATACAAGGCAAGAGGTCATATCAACTCTCTTTACAAGCAATGTTACACAATTTACAACACATTGGACATTTTTACAAGGAACTTCATAATGGTACAGATGAAACTTTTACACTCTTTTCTTCTAGTCTACTCGCATAATCCATCTGCACAAATATTAACTAGAGTCAGTTCGCTAGAACTGAGCATGTTAAGTCTATGCATTGAAATAATAAGCTAACATTTAACAATTGACATGAAAGGAATGTTCTACTTCATGAAAGGATCAAAGCACAAACCACTAATCTACTTTTCACACGAGGTAAGGATCTACGCCAGCCAACAATGAGGGAGTCAAACATTCCAGCAAGCAGTATCTCACAAAACAAAGAAACAATCCAAGAACTCGTGGGATAGGAACGAAAGGTCAATAGTATAGAGAATTTTGATCATGCAACCGTATGGATTACGTGACTTAAATCTAATATTCAAACCATCCATCTTAAAAGGGAAAGAAAAACTTGAGAGTCAAAGACATACTAGTTACGATCAAGACGCGAAACAAAACATAGTTACCATGTCCTTCCAGGAGGATGTTTCATAGCAATAAAGGGATGCGTGACCCCGAAGGAAACATTCCATCGTTACAATCTAAACAAGAGGTCTACCGCCTCTTCCTTACAAGGTCTTTTAAAAGTAATAAACTTTAACAACTAGGATTCTCTCTAATTTCTTTTGTTTGCAACTAGGATTCTCTCTTCCTAGAGCTTTCTATTGCTAAAGGTTGTATCCTGAATCCCATTGATCTACTTTCGGGCATTGAGGACAATAATGAGATTTCCTTCTTTCCTTCCTAATGTCTGATACCAGAATAGATTATTGAAGAAACCACAAGCCGCAAGCCTTATTAGGAAACGAGTAATAAACAAAATAGCTCACAAGTAAGCTACACTCTAGGTAGGCAAGCATGACAACTTTTAAATGGAAACCCTAAACAAACTTCATTCGTAATCTTCATAAATAGCCTACATACTATTATCCAAGACAATATAGCACTATGTGTAAAATGTTGTACAATATCAATTCATTCCAGCAGGACTCTCACTTACGCAACAAATTACATTCAATAGGAAGGTAATCAAGGAGTAGTGTTACAACTAATAAAACAAGAGCCACTCTAGCTAAGGACCCAGATTTCCATATTTTTGATATTCCTTATCAATGATGATAAAACACCGCAAAAGAAATATACATGCATTTGTGTTTTATCCAGCGGTAAGTCTACATTCAGTAGATCTGAAAGGTGATAACTATCTTGTCAGCACAAGCAAGGGAACAAGCCAAAGAGGAAAGAAGCATTCGAGTGGGGCAGAAGTACTAATGAAGGCAACCCCCCCTAAGGAAGCAAAAAGCAAGAAGTATCGACTATCGAGCAGAAATCAGACCCAAGCATTTATGAGCTTCTATTGATTTGATATCGCTTAGGGTAGCCATAACCAAGCATTTTGAAAGGTAACATTTATTTATTTATTTATTTTATAGCTTCCATGTTTCATAAGAATGTCCCTTTCCCATTTCAGATGGTTTGATCCAAAACAAACAAAAGCAAGTAAAACATTGTTCTCAGCCATATAATTATAACAGAGTAAAGATAACAACAATTTTCCCCTATGCAAACCAATCATGAAAGGAACATCGATTCAGGAGAAGGAACAGGAAAAAAAAAAGAAACCAATGCACTCAAGGACAATCGATAAAATCAAACACAATATTCCATCTTAAGGCGTCATTTCAGGTAGTAGATCATTTATTTCATGAAGTTGAAAAAGGACAGCAAAATATTTCAGGGGCTAGTCTTAACATGCCTGGTTTAGAATGCCATCTCCATATGTAAAAGATTTGTCTCAAAGCCGCTGCTTGCCCTTAACCCAAAGTGTTCTGCGAGCTCGAGCTAGCGCCACTTTCACGCGGTGAAAAACAGCTACAAACCAACCCCATGATTTGAAGCTCGGACACGAGACATATTGATTACACCACGCTCCTGGCTCGGGTAGGCATCTACCGTGATGATCAATAAACCTTTTCCTTCATTAGATTGAGGACAACATCAAACACTCGGTGCAAACGTTTCAGCTGCAGCCTGTAAGGTGTGATTAGTCCAACATAAAACTTTATGCCTGCCAATTTGGTGACTCGTTGAAGGAGCTCGCATACTAGCAAATCAAAAAGTGCTTCATAAATACTCTGATATGAAACAGATCCGCCCCTATGAGATTCTCTTCCATGAGTTACATCCTACAACAAGTAAGATCTCAATAGAGACTCTTTGCAAATACATTTCATCAGTTCTGCTGGTAACACCCTCACTGTCCAAGGTCAATTTTGAAGAACAACTCAGTACAAGATCTGGATCTGAAAGAAAATATCCTGCTACCTTCATCTCCCAAGACATTTTCTCCAACATTGCATAGATCTCCTGTGCCCGCGGGTGTGATCTGTCTCCTTGAAGGAGAGTCCCAAATTTGAGGGTGTAAACGATGCTGAACAGATAACAACAAGGTTGGACCACCTGCTTGTTGGAGTGCTCAAACCAGCTTCTACTACTACAAATGCCTTCGCTTTAGCTAATTATTGCAGCAGTGCTTCACTGTGGATCCCGAACAAGAACACACCAGACAACACCCAAAGAACGTGGAGGTAACACGCCTACCTCCCTATCTTGTAGCTTCATCTATAACCACCATATCAAA
Organism: Taxus wallichiana var. yunnanensis; assembly: GCA_018340775.1. Taxonomy (NCBI): domain Eukaryota; kingdom Viridiplantae; phylum Streptophyta; class Pinopsida; order Cupressales; family Taxaceae; genus Taxus; species Taxus wallichiana. Next base: position 990,704,514 of record CM031237.1, on the reverse strand, counting down.
CCCATGGCCAGAACTAGGAACAGTAGTGAACACAATCTCAGCCTCATTGCAAAACTTGCCTCAGGGTTTGATCGAGCTTCTTCCATGCTAGATCCGCCACCTGGACAGAAGTGACTTCCCAAAAAGAAAGGGCAAGACAGCTCAATCTAAAACTTTATCTCGTTCTTCTACTACAGCTACGAGATTTTGCAATGAATGATTTATCATGGTCATTTGGCGTGGTCGCGCAACCAGTAATGGAATGGACAGAACACATAAAATGGTCATCCCGCCAACACGTTGCCCTTGCAACACTCTCACTGTCACTTCGTCGATTTTGAGAACAACTTGAAGGGGAAAACCCGAGTCTGGGGATGCAGTCGAACTGAACAGATAACAACATAGTGGACAACCTGCACGTTGGAAGCGCTCAAGACAGCTTCTGCTACAGCTACAAGATTTTGCAACGACTGAACATGACCAAGGTCGCGTGCATCCAGAACATCAGGATCAACACCGACGGTGCCTTGGGATCGCCCTGCAGCTCCCCTGATTAACTCCCTCTGGATGTGGGTCGCCAAGGCAATGCAGGAGGGACATCACGAGATCGATCCTCACGCCTCTTGACTGCGTGTAGCAATTCCTCCATTGAACTGAGCTTTCGATCGATTGGAGCAGTCTTATTCTTCATTATTTAAGCTGATTCTCAGCTCAAAATGATTGACAGTGACCAGATTGCTAGAACTATATAAATAGAGGAAAGCCAGCTTGATTCTTCCAAAAACTTACACTTCAATTCCCCTGTTTATAACGTACGCCCAAAAAAAAACTCACACTCATCTATTGTTCTCTTCCCTGTAGCTGCTGCAAATAGCCAGATACTTCCTCACGGCACTCTCATAGCAAAAGTTCAGTTCTACACTCCACGTTGGGATAGGCATAGGCTAGGAGTGAACTGGTCCTTGTTTAATGCATTTGGTGAGACTGTGACAGCTACTGAAGCGCCCCCTGCCAATCTGAACCGACTCTCACCCACCTGCCTTCAATTCTCTTAGAAAAACCGTCCCATTCTTTCATTTGGTCAAGCAATTAATTACCTTCACCAAACTACTACGCCTTGCCAAGAAAGCACGTGATAAATTTAGATATATATTATTCTCCACGTACAGACACCAAGTCAATGAAAACTATATCTTTCTAATACATGCAAGGAATGTGTAGAAGGAGCACGATCTTTTTGGCAGAACACAAGCTAACAATGTGGATGCATAGAATATAAAATGAGAACCATTTCCCTAAAAACACAATTTCCTTTTCTCAATGTTGAACATCTAATCCCAATGCGCAGATCATAATCGATGACCATGAGATTCAAAAGAAGAACTTGGATAATTCTATCGACTCCAAAGGAAAATACACTGTACGAAGGTTCATGCATTGACCAGAGGCCATAAGGAATATTTATAATGGTGTTTGAATGGTTTGCTACCAAAAATTCCAATCAAACTTGAATATCTAAAATGTATAGACGCCCGAGTTAACTGAAAATGTTTTTTTTTTTTTTTTTTTTTTTTTAATCCAACGAGGCACACAAGTCCCCTTTTCTAATCTAAACACTCAATGCAATCTGAGAAATAAAACTCTGTAATACAAGGTAAAAGGGCAAGAGCAGATTTATGTAAAGAATAATATTGTTATATTTATTCATATTAAACATATGAGTCTCATACTATAACGTTTGTATCTCCTAAAAATAAGGAGATTAGTTTACCAAAGCATAGTTGATATTCATTTAATGGTAAAGCTTTTTAGTTTGTATTTTTACACAAGGTGACCCATGAGAGATGTGGCTTAATAGGGGTTCAGACTAATGAAACTAACGTCTGAACTCATCAACCCTTGTCGATGGTTTAAAGTCCTTGGCTCGACAACGAATAGGAGCAGGATGGAAATGGCTTCAAGGAAAGTTACTAGCCCAATCAACCTCCGAAAAGGGTTTACCACCAAACGGGCATTACAAAATCATTGAAATTAAGAGAATAAATTGATATTTTATGTTTTATTTTTAATTGTATTTATTTTTTATACCTAGGAAACATTTTTAAAGATGTTATTGATATATTATATGAAGGAATTCAAGTCAAAAATCTTGTGTTCAACATCAACATAATGCCTAATTTTCACATTTAAAATTACTTTTATTAATATATTATGTTTTTTTATTTATTTTTAGGGTTAACTTTTATATTATTCTAGTTTAATATTTTATTTTAAATTTTAATGAGCATGAACTTATGTTATATTATATTTATAATAAATTAGATGTTTTTACAAAATTGTGGATTTTCCATAAAGAACATTTGGAAATGTTGGTTTTCTACAAATTTTATATTTATATATTAAGTTGTAGAACATCTACACAACTTAAAAACTAAACAATGAACTCATTATAAATATGCTACAAATATTCTACAATTCTCTTAAATTGCGGAATTTTTGTAGAATAATTGTGGTAAAAAGACTTTGTTTGTTGCATAAGTTGTCTTACTCTCAGCTTTTGGTTAACCGATGGAAAATTAACTTTTGGTTTGTGATCATCTAAAGGAAAATCACATGATCACGAAATTAGGTGCAAGTGTAGAATGGACGTTTTCCCCATGTTTGCACTAAGGGGGGAATGTTAGGAATTCAATTTAGTGCTCACATTAATGAGAAAATATATTTATATGGAATGCAATAATACGTGAAGTTGTTAATCGACAACTTACGTAAATAGGAGTGTGGCGAGAGAATTAAGGAAAAATATGTTACAAGTTGTTAGTGAGTGATTATAGGAGATGTTATAGCTACCTCTTATATTTTAGGAAAGTTATTTCCTATATAAATGATTGTATGTAATATGAAAGATTAATGGAATGTATAAAATATCATTCGTAATTATTTTTTCTATTCTCTCAACAATGATTAGTTCTTCACAAGGAGACCACCATATATTGAGCTCATTGAAGATAAACAAAATCTAAATCTATTGCCAACTCACTTCAACAAGGTTTCAAAGTTTCATGAACTTTCCAAATACTCTTGATAATAATAGAGTAATCAATTTTGACCAACATAAAAGTAATCAATAAGGTATACAAATTAATAATTCTCCAACAAAATTTAACACAAGGCGGACCAACAAAGATGTAATGTACAAGAAGAAGATTTCACCATCATTGTTGTTAATGGCCACAATTATCTATTTAACACATTACTTAATATGAGGTAGCCACATATGCTATAAGGCACATGCTAACATTATGGACTATAAAAGGATCACATTGTGAGCCAAAAAAAAAAGATCACATCAATTGTTTAATTGTGAATTGTGTGTTTCACCTAAACGATAAATAGGCTATGTACAAAACACACAATTTTCGCTTTTGAAAGCAAAAGATTGTGGAAAACATTTTCAGTCAAGTTAAATGTCAATATTGTCCAACAATGTCAAGTTTGGCATAATGGCAAGGTTAGAGTGCAAATGCATTAATATACGGCAATATATCAACCATACATCCTTAATGTCTATACACGTCAAAGATTCCCGGTCCTACGACAACATTGCACCGTCCATTGACAAAATTATATTGATGCCCAATATTTGCTAATATGTGTGGATATTGGCGTACAAAGTGTTGAAGTGGAAAGATCATGTGAATCCAAACTTGGTCCGAGGCAACCACCTCATCCTCTTCATTTCGATGCCACGACCAATGCGCATGCGTTGCATTGTATATGCGGAGCTCCCGTGTCCATAGCTCGCTTCTCTATATTCACACAACTCGGATTTCAGCTCCTCAAACCTGTCCAAATTCACAACTTAAGTTTTAAACCTTTCTCCACTTGGAATTCCATATATTAAGGGTAGGGTATGTACGTCTCATTTGTAGTAAAGTTAATTGCTTCCCACATGTGAATAAGAGGTAGTCCCATATACTATAAACCGTTTGTAGACCCAAAAAGAGGCCGTGGGCATCATGGACTGTAAAAACCTATTATTATTATTAAATAAAGCAAAGCAGAGGAAGTACGTACTTGGAAGCAAGGCCTTCCCGGTTGCCTCCGTCACCCACGGTTATGTGAACGGGACCACACGCATCGCCTTTGTTAGCGTACACTCGACTCTGAAACATGCCCCCACAAAAATAAGACAAACAAAACATCACTTTCGAGTTAAGGTTTGTTTTCGTCTGAAATGCTTACAAAGCGTTCGTAGGCGTGCACGTGGCCTGCAAATACCATGTCCACGTTGGCAGCGTAGAGAATTTTCTCCATGTCTTTTCTCATGCCCTCTCCCTCTCCCTGATGAGCAGTGTTCGTATTGTACCATGGTGTGTGAAGCAACGCTATTATCCACGCTGTTCTCACTCTGTCCACCCTTCCCAGGTCCTCCTACACCATCATTTCAATTCAATCTTTCATTTTCCTTTCCTAATTCAAAACTGAGTAGGTATTACAGAGAAATAATCCAGTAATTAGCAGACCTGCATCCATTTGTACTGGTCCGAACCTGGCCCGAAGTCTGCATAGGAGCCCAGCATTAGGACGTGTACTCCCGCAACTTCAAAGGAGTAGTAGAGATTCGAACCCGACCCGCTCTGTTCGTAGGGCATTCTCCACCTTGCATTGTATGCTCTGAATGCACTGTTCATCAGTCTAGGAATGGTCTCGATCTCATGATTTCCTTGCGTAACCATCCATGCCCTGCTGCTTGCGAGAGGCTCTACCAGCTGCCCGAACGAGTCCCAAAGCGTCTGATTTCCATCTGCATACGAAAGGTCTCCTGGCAACAAGAAAACATGATGCTCCATCTCTTTTACGTGCTCCAACGTCGATTTTGTCCATTTTGTTTGTCCCAGATCACCTAACAAATTCCTCCATTATAAAACAGTGTTGGGTAAAACCTAAAACAATTCCTAAGGTCATAAATATATATTGTACGAGTTCCTCACCTACAATTGCAAAAGCTACAGGGAAGTGTGAAGGTGGAGTTTTGAGATTATACTCGGCTCCAAATCCCCGCAACGATAATAGTAAACCGTATTAGCTTGCAGCGGACCAATCACAGTATGATGAATTTTACCGGAACTGTAGAAGAAATAGGAATACGAAGTGCTCTCTCCAGTTGCAGAGGAAGAGTAGTTTCCAGGGAGTATACTGTACTCAACCAGCGAGGGCGCATCGAAATCCTGTGTAATCCACGAAACCCTCATGTGCTCACTTCCTACCAGAGATATATGTACCTGCAAATCACACAAATCGGATACTTCTTTAAACGTTACTGTAACCACACAGATTTATCCTTGCGGAACTTGAAATTTTTAGTACCTGGTGTGGATCTTTGTCCCTCGACAGAGCTGCATTTGCTGCCATTGCAAATAAACATAAACAGAGCAAGTTGTCAATAGCCATGGCTACGTCCTTGATGTTTGTCGACAGAGAAACGAGGCCTTTAAAGAATAAGTATTGTTCTCATGATTCGAGATTCCATGGCTGCATAGAGAGGAATAATTACGCCGGAGGCGTGGCTACCCTGCAATAGACCGCCAACGACGACACTGACCTGCTCCAGGTGTTTGTCACTGTTTATACGCCATGGTTTGTTCTAGTATCGCCTATTACTCCGCTCCTGCTTTACTTGATGCTGTGGCTATGAAAAATGTTTGAAACGCTGTGGACGCGCAAGAAATTTAATGTTTTGGGAAAAAAACAGAAAGGTCAGGGCGCCGCGTGGGCCTGGCTCGCTCGTTAGCCTGTAGAAAGGTGAAAGAAAACTCTCTTACAAGAATACAAGCAAAGTGGGAAAGCTAATATATTCTTGGACAGACGGTTTGGGGAAAATGATGAGAGTCTTGGAGATGAAGATGAGGCTATTATTAGATTCCAACGTGAGCGTCAGGCAAGGGTGGTTAAGCAAAGTATATATGCTTTATCAGATGGAGATGATGACATTCTAACTCATCATGGTCCTGCCCTGTCGACTCTTGATGATTCGAGATTCCATGGCTGCATAGAGAGGAATAATTATTTATTTAAGCTCCGTGGTTGTAATTGCTGCAAAGACAACACGAGGCCATTGCTTCACGGAATTTGATACTCTTAAAGTCGTAATATGATTTGCGAGGTTTGCCCGTTGGATTGTCATGATGTTACCCATGGCATTTTATTTATTTAATAGTTCATTTATTTATTGAAGAATAAATACAAGCGAAGGTTTAGGATAAGGTTGAGTTTGATAATTAAAATGAAAACATTTTGGATAATTGATTTTGATTTTGATTTTGATTTTGAACAAGAGATTTTTAGGCATAATGTTTGTATTGGGTTATTCATCTTTTGAGATTGAGTCTTAGTTGTTTAGGGAATTATCTCCAACCACGTGTTATTGTTGCGATCACCTTCGTCCTTCTTTGTGATTTCATTGTTACGAATTTCATTAACACAAGAACAAACACAGAGAGCATCCATCCCACACATTCGAACAATGTGCCTAGTAACACTTATATTACCACCACCTCTCGTATTCCTATAAATAGGGTTTTTCCTACTCGTCTTGGCATTAACTCATCAAAAACATGTCATACATATTAATAAAATAGAAGTGCAATGTTAAACAAAAATGTTTGATTCAAAATTTGGTGGCATGAAATGATACCTTTACCAAAAGTATATCACGACTTAAATCAGTTTTGAAAACTCAAACAAAAACAAAATTCAAAGCCACAAGTAAAAAGTTGACATGTAATTTGGTATGTTATTAAATCCCGTAAAGGAGTTTTAGTAAATAAAAAGAGGAACATTGAATATTACCTAACATGTAAAAGAAAGAAAGAGATGTTATTGAATAAAAAAATCATTTAAAAATCACCTAGAGTATAAGTGAAACACATGGCCAAGAATGATTTTAATTAAGTGGTGTACTATACATAATAAACATGTATTAATGAAATATTGTACTCATTTTGTACACACATTCAACCATATAGGGAGAGACACCAGTAGTAGTGCACCTTATGTTAGGGGGCCGTAAAATAAATTCTATAAAATGTGAGACCCCGATTTTTTCACCAAAGACGTAGTTTAAGGATTTTTAAATTACATATATTTTTTTGAATGTTGAATTGGAGAGAAAATATATTTTGAGTTTTTTTAGTACTGCCGAAGGCAGTTTCCACTATAGGCCTCATATCTGTTTAATTCTTTGTTATTATTTGCACTTATTAACCAATTAAAATTCATTATTACTTTTAAAAACAAATATACAATTCTCATATTAATAATAAATATTAGTAACCTGCACAATTTTTAATAAAATAATTAGTAAATAACATTTACCTGGAATTTGATTGGCCAATAATTTGAGATGTTATTGCTGGCTTCAGCAATTTCAAAAAAAAATGACGTCATAACAATTATTATAGTTTAAATGCAGTTGTCTGTTGTCATAACATTCTGCCAGCATATGCATTACAACTTAAACTGAGGAGATCATTAAACAGGCCATCGTGCCGGTAATTTTTTTGGAATACTCCTGTGCTCTAAGATTGTAACCTACTACCCTGCCGAGCATGAATATCAGATCTCACCCATTCGTGGAGGATCTAAACTTTATCCCTTCCAAATCCTGGCGATTCTTCTGTCCAATTTACAATTCTCTTCGCAATGGAGTCGCGGATTTGGATCAAATCAAATGCATTGCTATTGATTTTGCAGTGCGCATTGATACTATTCGTGTTGGAAAACTATTGTTGTTCTGCGGCTTGTCCTCCGCCGCCGGTACAATGCCCTATGCACTCAAAGAGCTGCTATCTCACAAAATACCACGGCGAATGGGAGGATCAAAATCCTTGCAAGGTCTCCCATGCATTTTTCCCCAAGACTGAAACAGAGCTTATATGCGCAGTTGCTTACGAAGTTGCTAAACTGTTTCGCCTACCCCGGTGGAGACAACAGTGTTGATAAAAGAACTCGCGACTATAATTCTCAAATCAATGACAGTTACTGTCGACGACGAGGTGAGATTAAGAGAACTGCTCAACAAAGTCGGAGGAAAAGAGCTTTTGTTGCATCGTACCATCGTGGAGTACGGGAACCAGAAACCAAAACTTCTCAATGCATGAATTGGTGCCTAGGTAAGTTTCCTATAATCTTGTACTCTCTATCTCATCAATCACAAATCCCATATTTGCGATATTTGTATTAATGGAACATTTCAGCTTCCATACTTCCGTATGAAGGAAATTCAAAATAGATACTGCTGCAGTAGTAACAAAACCAAAAATAAATAAATAAAATCTTTTCTCTGGTTTTTATCTAATTTGCAATTAGGTCAGTGCAAATGATAGCATCACATCTAGCAAAGTTCAGTAAGCTCCAGCTGCAAATAATAATGTTACTGTCATTTTGGATGCGGCAAGTACTTGGCAGGAATGTTGCGCTTGTTAAAATACTAAATTTTAGTTACACTACATTTTGATTGGGACCCATATTTGATCATGGGTGATAATGGTTGAACATTTAAAATTTCAAAAAGGCAAATCTTACATGTCATGATATGATTGGGTGTTGTCATGTCAAAAATGACTAATCACCAGGTACTTTTATGACAACTATTGGGTGTTGTGTATTCAAGACACTATATCCACAATTAGACCCCGCTCAACTATTGGTGTCTCTCCTCTATAAGGGGACCAAAACATTTGAAAAGGCATATGTAATTTTATATGAGAAAAAGGATTAAGAATTGTATGTAACCAAGGTAAAGGGCGTGGGACCTATGACATTATGAAGAGTAATGAGATGGGGTCCACATCGTGGATTCAAGGGGAGGCATACAGTGTACTCCTCGGTCTCTTGACTAAGGCTAGTATGTGATATGATTTCATGTATGACCCTTGTTTTTTAGTGTGGTCTCGTGTCAAAATACCTTAGAAATATTGCCTTTGAAAAAAATTCATAGATATGTATTTTCAAGATTTCACCCTTTTATTACATGTTTATTAGGCATAATATAACACTTAATTAAAATAATTATTGGCAATATGTTTATATCCTTCAAATAATTATGTGTTCATCTCTTTCATTTATATACTTAAGGTAATTTTTTAAATGTTTCTTTTTATTTACTAACATCCCTTTCTTTTTTATATGTTAGGTAATCTTTAATGTTCCTCTTTTATTTATCAAAATCTTGTTATGGGATATAGTCACATAAAATTTAGTTTTTGTCCTCGTAGCATGAAGTTTTATCTAAATCATATATTACAAACAAGATTGTTTAGTCAAAATACATATTCCTTTTTATATAATTAGCATTATCAACATCACAAATTTTCCATTCCATTCCAATTCATCAATCCATCAATTTCTTAGTTTCCTAGTTCAATCATCACAAATTTCTACCAATTTTCAAATTTTCAATACTAGGTCCAATGAACATGATATGACCATGATATAGGTATTTTCCAAGCATAACATACATAATATCCAATTTTATCACCATTAATATTAATATTAAGGTTACTAATTTAGAATTGCTATATAAGTATATAGTATTTCTATAATACCACAAATATTGTAGACATGGTTTTCATTTTATGGGTTGTCTCTCCCCATGTAAGGCTCCAAATATCCCTTTTTGATTATATGTGATCTACATCTTGAGGAGAACATTATATGCAATTACTATTGGATGTCTCCAATACAAACACCTAATAATAAAATACTTTAGTATTATATGTGATATGCATAGAATAATTCATGAAGTTATTCAATCAACACCTAACAATAAAATATGTGGTCGAATTTTATTTTGAATTTTATTAATCTTTTCTAAACCATCCATTCCTATAATTCCCAAACAGGGTTCATTTTAAGAACCCCCTCTCGCTCGAAAAATTAGTTTAGAATTGGTGTGAATCTCCAAAATCAAATTTTGAATCGATGGCAAATTTATGAAAAAAACTTTTTTTGTGGCAAAGGCGATTTGGCAGCCATAATTTTCTTAGATTTCGCATAGTTGACAGCAGTTAAACGATAGGTTGACAAGTAGGTTAGACATCATGTTGGATGGGTAGGGTAGATGGGTAGATGCGACAGGCAAATTGGACAGCAGGTTGGATGACCGTTAGACGTCCGTCCAACATGTGAATGGTAGAGGAAAACAATGGCAACTCATTCCTTCTACATGCCAAGTGGAATTGTTTTGATCATTTTGACAAGAGTTGAACATTGACGGTCCAAGAATGTAAAAAAGCAATTGTATTTGATGCACATTTGAAGAATGCAAAAAAATATTCAATGCATTTATTCAATCAAGGAAAAGCTTGTATTATTAAATAAACAAATACTTTGAAAAGTATAATCAAAATTCAAGGAGCATTAGTTTGTGAAGGTATTTACTATTTGTGAAATGTCTACATATAGTTTTATAAAAGTGTTACGTAAAAATATTTGAGAAAAAATAAAAAACACAATTGTTCTATATTACAAGGTTGGATGGATAGGTTAAACGGGTAGGTAGGATGGGCATGTAGGTAGGAAAGGATGGACCGGTAAGTCGGATGAAAAGGTTGAATGATAGGTCGGACAAGCGGGATGGACAGATAGTTTGGACGCCTTTGGGTTGGACAGCAGGATGGACGAGTATATGGGAAGGGCAGTTGGTCGGAGTTGGACAGGGGTTGGTTGGGTATATGGGATGGGCAGTTGGTCGGGAGTTAGACGGGTGGGTTGGCCGAGCAGGATGGATCAAGAGGATGGATGGGTAGGATGGACCGGTGGGTTGGACGGGTATATGGGACGAGCGGGTTGGATAGGTAGGTTAGACGGGTAGCGTTCATCTAACATGGGTTGGATGGCCAACATGTCAATCCAAATGTTTGTCGCCGTGTGTCTCTTGAACCCTTCTCTCGCGCTATATATACCCCTATAAGGTCATCTCTTGAACCTTTCAAGTTTCTTTCCCGCCTCTCCCGTAAATTTCAACAATGAAAAGCACCACATCTACTCCTATACCCAAATTCCAATACAAAAACCTCATGTGCCCACAGATTTCATCTCTGATTAAACTAAAAAACACACCAACCGAATGGCTGCAAAATCCACAATTTATGGGGCTTGTCAACATGCCCTAATTTGAAATTGATACTTTCATCCTTGATTACCTTCTCACCTCTTATAACCAGAAAGAGGGAGAGTTTTCCATTATCCTCCTGGATCGTCAAATTTCTTTCACAATTGAGCCAGTAGATGCACATCATTTAACTAGCTTACCATTCAAAAACCAGTCACTCGTCACTACAAAGGTTGTCCTTACAGATGAAGACAAAAAAAAATGAAGTCTCATTCCAATGTGCATGTTAATGGTAAATTTCTTATTTTCAACTCGATTTTCTTAATATTATTCGACCACCCAAGATCTAACATTTCTTTTCTCATTATTGCAGCTCCTCTTAATCGCTCAACAAGAAGCCTTCATATACATTACAAACAAATTATTTCTTGCAGCTTGCATTCCTTTCGTGCCAGATTGTGTTATAGGGTAGATCTGCAGACATTTCATTTTTGCGCTTCAATATATAATGCATACTAGCAGAGAAACAATTCGATTAATGCACATATTTGTCCAATCGAATAAAAATAGATGTCTCCTGCGCTGCATAGCAAAGGCCAATATGTCTGATAAATCCAAAACTTCCACTGTATTCTCTTCTTGTAATTATATATTTTCTTTCTATCATGAAGCTTTCTTCCAATTTCAGCACACACAAAATCCAACTGCAATTAATGATAAAATGAATCGTAATGCTTACTTTTAAATTTTTCATGTTATAACGATTTCACATTCAATATTTTTCAATACAATAATAATTGTAATATTTTCTTTTGCAGAGAATAATTATGGCTGCAATATCTCATAAGGAGGCTATTGCTCGAGGTAAATCCCCTCTAGAGGTCTCTACGGATTCTGACATGGATTTAGCATAATCAACACCAATACGAGTTCCTCGTCAAAAATGACCTAGGGGGTCGGTATGTCCATCATGCCTACCATCACATTTGACTACAGGTATAAAGTTTACTTTTTATATAATTAACCAATTCAAACTACTAGTATAGATTATGTAAGTAGTACAATATTTTAATATTTCTACATTTATTGTATTCAGAAACTACTAAGTTTGATGATGAAGATCAAACTCATTCCGGGTGTCAAGATTGAAATGTCACGATTGTGTCTCCAAGCATGCAAGGTAAATTGTAATGTATAATATTTAGCATGTTTTGTTTAGTTATAATTTTTTAGCATTTACAAGGCCCAAGCGTATAATGATAATTTTCTAATAATTTATTGTTTTCTTCTTGCAGGTAATAAAGCTTCTCAACACATTCCACTTGCAAGGAGGCCACCAATATCACCAACACGTATAGTCCAAACAAATAGAATATCTTTAGGCAAGAATATAAATTTTCCCGCAAACTCTACAAGAACACTTTATCCTGTTACCACGGAATTTCTTAGACTCTCACTAGGCGGTGTCTTAAGTATAACAGCACCCAGATTTTGAACAACATCAATCTTGATGAGGATTATTTGGGCTTCGATAATGGTGATGCAAACAAGGGTAACTATTTTGACACCCATTATATGATTCAATCTACTCCACCTCCTCCACAACCACAACAAAATGTGCATGAAGTACAGGACTCTCCTCCTCCTCCAAGTAAAGCTCCACAAACCAATGATGAGAAGACACATTTTGCATTCAAAAATCTAATATCAGATAGTATGGGGGCCACAATTCAAGAGGTTATAATGTCTAATGTGGATTTGGTGCACACTTAGGAGAGGAGGCCTAAATTTTTTATTAAAGAAATAAATACTCGATACCATAATCACACGCAAAGGCATTCATTTTTCACTATCGTAAAGAGCCAACCGCAAGGCTTGACATTTTGTTAAACAAAGCTCATTCAAGCACAATTTCATATAGTAATGATTATGATGATGATATTATAGACATAATGTTAAACAAAGTTGGAGAATTTGAATGTTAAGCACAAGCTTACTACAACAAATGGGATAAATACAAGCCAAATGTTTTAATATCAAATGCGTAAAAAAGAAAAAGTTGTGGTAAGTCATCATTTACAGGAAAATCCTAATATTATGAGCGCTGCAATATATTTTTCAACTTATCTAATAGATTAATACTTTTATAGTTATGTTTTCCAGAAAATATGAAAAATTAAAGAAAGAAGCAAGCTTGTATTTGAAGCACATTTGAAGAATGCCTACAAAAACCTGAATTCATTTGTACAAATTGAAGGAAAAACTCATCGTATTAAATAAAAAATAATACATTAAGAAGAATAATCAAGGAGCATAAGATGGATCCAGAAATATTATGAAGGAAAAGATAGATGCCGATGCATCACTTTTGTCAATAGGAGATGTTGTGAGGGAGTATCATAATATTCTTCAAAATATCAATACCGTAGCGTGTGATTTGCGGTGCATCGGAGTTTTACAAATAGCTCTATACAAACTAAGTACATTCCTCCGCCTCTTACGTAAGAAAAGATCAACTTCCTCGCAACACAAAAAATTCAAAAAATTAGTTAAATTCACCATGTGACATGTGTGTTGTCACAATTTCGACATTGGCGTAGGAATTAAAAGATAGTGGCCAACCAATTTTTGTTTTTTATTTTGTGTGGCAAATGTAAGGGCAACTATGATTTAGATCATAGGCAGAAAAGAGGATGTCCTCGTAATGTGTCCTTATATGACAGAACTTGTCCAGAAGCTTTGAAATGTTATTTGCAACCCCTTGTTCAATCAGTAGTGGCCGAAAATGCTTTATGAAATGATACTTGTCTTCATAAAGTAATCAGCCACATGAGAGAATGATTACAAGAGTACTTAATTTGGAATCAAAACTATATTTATTGTTAATGGATTTCTACTTAATAGGAATGTCGGTGTTTATGTTTCTGTGTTTACGTAAATGGTGCTCAATTTTTCTTGTTTTTGTTTGTTTAAAATATTTACATTTCTGATTTAATGCAGATGTAAAAAATTAATCAATTAATAGATAGGTCGATCCAAATAAATATGTGTTTATTTCAGTTAGAAAACAAAATTAAAAAAACAAATGTGATAGAGATAAATAACACTGTTCATTAGGACCAATGATTAGCATTAATGAATATGAAATACATCAATACATCAAATTATTTAAAATAGTCTCAAAAATGTATAGAAGAAATGAAATCTATGTGAATTCAAATAGTCCTAGATCGCCCGAGGTCGACGGCTCTAGAAGTTGTGGTTAGACGACATTGGGTTGGACGGCTCTAAGGTTGATGGATCTGGGTCGACGGCTCCAGCTTTGGATGGCTCGTGAGGTTGGTCGACTTGGGGTTAGATGGTCAGGGGGTTGGACGGCTCGAGGTCAGTGTCCCGGGGTTGGATAGCTTTGGGGTTAGACAACCTCGCAGGTTGGGCAGCTTGGGGTCGGGACGGCTCTAGGGTTGGACGTCCTCCGAGGTTGGACAATTCTACGATCGGGCGACTCTAATGTTAAATGGCTCGAGGTCGGGACGGCTTTGCGGCTTCGATAACTCTTAAGTTGGACACCTTACAGTTGTGGTTTGACAACATATGTTGACAATGCATTACTAGTAGTCTATGTATACTTCGGTGAATATGCGCACAGAATGATTCAAAATAGTGGCGAATTACATGCATAAACTCTTATATATGTGTAAATTCTAGGTGAAATGTACCCTACAAGGGATGCATCAACCAAATTTTTGACGAATAAGTCGGGCCACTTTTCGCTGAAAATTCGCCAATTCGAATTTTTCCAAAACCCGCATTTTTGTGAGTTTACAAAAATCGCCACAAAAATTTTCCCTGTTTCCAAATTATTTATTATGGGTTTTTTTTTCGATAAGGTAATAATTTGGTTTTGGGGGATTAAAAACCCACCGTATGTGAGGGGACTCAAACCTAGAAACAAGAAGTTACAAATGGAGACAAAGATAAAAACATGATGAAACAAGAGAAGTGTTAGCAAATTAATACATTTTGTTAGTTGTTAGTGATTAGTAAATGATTAGTGAACAGTTATATAACTATTCCTCAGATTTGTTCCTCCCTCTGCTCTTCCACGGCCTATATAAAGCCATGATGTCTGTATCTTTTTTCATAGCAATACATACAATCTTCTTGGAGCACCTAACATTGGTATCGAGCAAGTTTGAGTGCCTGTCCCGCGTGTTTGAGTGCCTGTCCCACGTTTTTACTGTGCGTGCGTGAAGGAGGAGTGCCTGTCCCGTTTTTTTACTGTGCGTGAGTTCGTGGAGACTGAGACCGCCGTTTCTTTGCTGTGCGTGCGTGGAGACTGAGACTGCCTCTTTCTTGTGCAGGCGTGCGTGGAGAGAGACTGCCTTTTCAGCATGTGCTGCATGTGGCGCTGAAGGAGGTGAGTTCGTGTGCGTGGAAAACTGTCCCGTTTTTGCCACTGGCGTGGAAGACTGGCCCTGCTTTTTTGTGTGTGGGAGTTCTTTGCTGAGTGGAAGACAAGAAGAAGAGAAAAAAAAAATGCTTGGTAGGAGCCCTCAAGGAGCCCTCAGTGACTGTTTTGTTCTTCTTTGCTCCATTAAAACTGTGCAAGTGAAGAAAGCCTACAAATTTCGAAACAATGTGTGCGCGTATGTCACAAATTTCTGATGCACAAAGCACCGCAAGCAATGCACCAAATATTTGGGCATTGAATGACAACGAAGACACCACTGGGCTGTTCTTTGCCTTGGTCAACGAGCTACACAACACTGGGAACATTCTCTTTGACGAGATTGTGCGCCGAGGACTGTTGGAATACTTTTGGTTCGACGTTCGATGTCAAGCACGGCGGATTCGTGCAGAACTTGAACGTGGTTATGATGCAGATGACGAACGTGAAATAGAACGCCCACAGAGCGCTTCTGCCTCACCGCACGAGCCTATAGAGCCCATCTTCGGGATGATTCCTTCAAGAAGTATCAGAGCCATTTTTGAAAAATACATAAATAAATAAAATACATTTTTGAGTTTTTGAAAATGTCTGCTCCAAAAATATTGCTATCCGATGCCCAACTCTTGAAAGGGCCAAATTTTGCCGCATGGAAAACCAAAATGCGATTTATTCTTCAATTCAAAGATCTTTGGGATTGTCTCTCGCAAAGACGCCCTCCCACGCATTTGATGATCTGCTTTGAAAATATGAAAAGGCTGATGCGAAAGCGCTAATGCTCATCACCCTAAGTCTTTCTGATGAGGTGCAGCCATACATTCGGGAAGCAACCGCTTCTTCTCAGGCATGGAGCGCATTGTGTACCATCTACGAAGCTAAGAATCACGACAAAGTCAGCAACTTCGCATAAAAGCTTCATACGATGAGTATGCATGATGGCGAATCAAGAGAAGCCTTCTTGCGCGGCGTGTAGCCGAAGTTACATGCGTAACTCTCTCGCACTCGGAACCAAAGGGACGACAAGTTGCTTGTCCCGCTCACCTCGCGAGCTCTTCCTTCACGGCTTTCGACACCGATCACCACGCTGACAATCACTCAACAGAGGTGAGTTTTGCAACCCCGGTGAATTATCTCCAGCAGAAGAAGCCATGCAAATGTACAAGAAGCCTTCAAGACAAGGCTCTCATCACGAGGCAAAAACATAAGCCTCGGAAAGGGCAATCAGCCCCCCAAAATCAGAAGCAACATGCTCAGCAGCCATCTTCACAACGGCCACCACAGCGCCACCCTGTATAAAGATAATCACAAGATGGATCGATGGTGGTGCCACATTTGCTCCACGGATACACACACGATCGCGAATCATGTTATTACAACGGTCGCAAGTATGGAAATTCTGGCAAAGAGAGCACTTCTGGCCGAGGATATTCCAAGAAATCCCGATGGCATGCTCGTAATCAGAGGCAGAAGGGCCACATTGCTGCTCAGCAGGATGCCACCTCCGATGAAGAGGTACCAGATACGACTCATTCTGACATTGTTCTAGTCTCACGTACACTTCACAAAATGCCAAGATGTCTAGTTGATTGATTCAGTGCCAAAGAAACACATGACCGCAACAAGAAGTTGTTCCATACTCTGAGTGACCGGCCCACTGGAGATCGGATCACCATTGCAGACAATCAAGAGTATATTGCAGCAGGGATTGGTGATGTCATCATTCCTCTTGGAACACAAAGATGTACACTCACAAAGGTGCTATATGTTCCAGGTTTGACTTCAAATCTTTTGTCTGTAAGTCAACTTCTTAACCATAGAATGCAGGTTGAATTCTTTGTTGAAAAAGGGGTCAAGTCCTGCATCATTTCCTAGGGAGAGTCAGTCATTGCTCAAGCATTTCTGAAGGGCCGTCTATTTGCACTGGATGCGGTCACTTCATCTAGCGTTGCTCTCTCTGCATCAATGGCAGAGTCCACTGCACTTTGGCACTTTCGATATGGTCATCTTTCTACCAGGGCTCTGCATCAACTCAGTGCGAAGGAAATGGTAAGAGGGCTTCCTCCACTCTCCCATTCCTTACCTGTTTGCTCAGATGTCTTCATGGGCAAACAACATAGAGGTCCATTCAAACAGAGCTCTTATCATTCTACAGAGCATCTTCAGTCGCTCACACCGATCTGCGGACCCCGCCACTAGCTTTCAAGGTTTTGTGTACTTTCAGCTCATCATTGATGATTACTCACGGAAAATGTGGGTATATTTCCTTCGGAAGAAGAGTGAGGCACTTGCAAATTTCCAAACCTTCTACCAAAGAAGCCACCAGCAACCTGGGAAGCCTCTTCTTCTCCTCCGCCGATCGAGGGGGAATTTGTGTCAAAGAAGTTCTTAGCATACCTGAAGCAAAGATGGCATTCAAAGAACATTTGAATGCTCCCTATACGCCCCAACAAACGGGATTTCCGAGCGCCACAACAGATCACATGGAGATGGCTCGTTGATGCTCTCAACCGCCAAGTTGGAGGATCAGCTTTTGGGCGTAAGCAATCCAGATAAGCAGCAGTATTTACTCAACCGGCACCTACGAAGATCTTGCGTAACAAGACACCTAAGAGGTATGGACTGGTCGTAAACCTTCTATTCATCATTTGAGAGTTTTTGGTCAGACTCGCGTATATGCATGTTCCGTATAAGAGAAGGAAGAAGATCGATCCAAAGACACTGCCATGTCTTTTCTTGGGGTATAGTACTACCTCAAAGGCATATCGTCTCATGGATCCTGAGACGAAGAAGATCTACGAGAGTCGAGATGTGGTATGTGATGAGTCGTCCTTTGACTCCCTGCCACACAATGGAGATCCAAGATCGACCTCATCACATAGATTGCTCACACATCCAGATGATGAGCAAGATGATTCTTCTCGCAGAGAGAAGAAGAGCTGAGTGGAGACTTGTTCATTGATCTTGGCACACTGGAAAACACATCTTCACATCAAGCAGCACCAACGTCCGAAATGGGTCCAGAGTACTATCAGGGATGCACACCTGAACTCACTTCCTGGTACTTCTACGGGAGTTAGAACACGAAGTCAAGCTAGACATGAGGTAAATTTTGCACTCATGAGTTCGGGCTTGTTGAGAGCACCGAACCCGACACTGCTCGTGAGGCATTAGACCAACCACAAAGTGGAAATAGGCTATGGATGCTTTAATATGATTCCCGATTCAAAATCGACGTGGGAACTTGTCATCTACTCCGTAAGAAATCCATTGGCTGCAAATGGATTTTCAAAAAAAAATATAAGGCGATGGTTCAATCGACAAACACAAAGCACGACTTGTTGCAAAGGGTTATGCTCAACAAGAAGGAATTGACTATGACGAGACCTTTGCACCCACTGCGAAGATCAAAACCATCGTAGTCAGTATGTGCACCGCACAGACAAAATGGATGGAAACTTCAAAGAGATGGATGTCAAGAGTGCTTTTCTAAATGGTGATCTACAAGAAGAAGTGTACATGGCCCAACCTGAAGGGTTTGTAGACGAGCATCAACCACAGAAGGTATGTCATCTGATAAAGTCTCTTTATGGACTCAAACAAGCACCTAGGGCATGGTATATAAAAATTGATGATCACCTATTGCAGCATGGATTCACTCGTAGCCCCTCAGATACAAATTTGTATATCAAGAAGGTAGGAACAGAGATTGTCATTCTGGTTTTGTACGTAGATGATCTTGTGATCACAGGAAGTTCTGACAATCTTGTAGATGATGTAAAGAATGATCTGAAGAAATCCTTCAACATGACTGATTTGGGGCTACTTCACTATTGTCTTGGCTTAGAGATATGGCAGAAGAAGAATCATATCTTCGCCTCCCGTGATGAAATATGCCAAGACACTCCCGAAAAATATGGGATGTCGATTGTAAACCAATGTCCACACCTATGGAAAAAGGTTTGCAACTATCTAGATTCCGTGATTCACCACAGTAGATGGCACTCACTACAGCAACTTGGGGGAGTCTCATTTACTTGACTTATACCAAACTGCATCTTTGCTTTGCTATGAGCTATCTCGCCGCATTTATGCAGAGCCGAAGAAATGTCATTGATAGCAGCAAAGCATGTGTTGAGATATGTCCGAGGTACAGCTTGACTTTGTCTCGGAGTATCGAAGAACACTCAGCTTCTTCTTACAGGATATACAGACTCGACTACGCAGATCCGCTGATGACAGAAATCCACTTCGTGATATGTTTTTCATCTCGGATCTGGACCTATCTCATGGATCAATAAGAAGCAAATTGTTGTTGCTCTCTCATCCACCGAGGCCAATACCGCGCCGCACGAGGAGCCGTGTGCGAAGCAATTTGGTTACGCCGCATTCTTGCAGATATAGGGATTCCTCAAGAGAAACCTCCCATCATTCACTCGTGACAATCAAGGTGTGTCAAGCTTGTGAAGAATCCTTTTTCCATGAACGAACAAAGCATATTGAGGTCGAATGTCACTACATTCGTGAATGTGTCTCAACCACCAAATTCAGCTCCAATACTGCCCTACTGATTCTCAGGTTGCAGATATTCTCACCAAGCCTCTCGGCAAGGTGAAGTTTGATTTGTTTAGGGGGTACATTTGTAAGAGCAATGTATTAAGGGGGGGAATGTTAGCAAATTAATACATTTTGTTAGTTGTTAGTGATTAGTAAATGATTAGTGAACAGTTATATAACTGTTCCTCGGATTTGTTCCTCCCTCTGCTCTTCCACGGCCTATATAAAGGCATGATGTCTGTATCTTTTTTCATAGCAATACATACAATCTTCTTGGACCGCCTAACAAGAAGCTCCCCTTCCAAAGGGCATAGAGAAACCAAACGTATGACAACAAACCAACTTATCCCCGGGACTCTTTCCTCGGGATCTTAACTGCATTTTGTGGGGATTTTTAGCATTATTCATTTTCTTCCTATTCCCCACATTAGTCCATCCATCATCCATATTTGGAATTACATTTTCCTTAGGGTGAATTGGGATGACAATTTCAAGAATCTCCTTATGCTCATGAAGAGAAATAGTATCTACTACTTTGTTTTTTCCAACATTTGAGTCCTTTAATATTCCATTTTTTAAGGGGCAAGAGGCCAAACCCAAAGGGGGTCGCCATTAGTAGACAAACCTAGTCCTTCATCCCCCTTAACAGGGGCCTCAGGACTCCCAACCGGCCGATCTTCAAGATTGTCATAGTCCTCCGAAGGATAATCAATATCACCACCCACAACCAAAATGCTAGGCCTCAGCACCCTTCTACCAAGAAACTTGGCCATTCACCTTGAGTTTCACACTCTTACAATCAAGCTAAGTGACCCAAGCCAAAGCATTTCCGACATCCGAAGGGTAACCCTTATTATAGGTTATCGGCCCACACTTCTTTTGCACTATTTGATTTTGAAAATTAATTTAATTTATGTAGTTCAACCATTTTAAATTTTTCACTATAATCATTATATAATTACACTAGAAATTAATAACTCTTTTTTCATATAAATTGGAAGCTCTAAAATATTATGATGATTTTTTTTTATAAACTTATAAAAATACATATTCTATAATAATCAAATGAATATCAAACTCAATCAACTATTCTAATACACTTACCTCTCTCCACTAATATTATAAAATGTTTATCCATGAAATAAACATTGATTTACATCTATTATTTACATTGATTTTGATTAGCATATATATATTACACTAGATAGCCCACAAATTTATATTTATCAAACCCCTCTTTTAATATCTGGATTTTATTTAATGTTATCACACAATCTTAACACTTTTCTTATTCTAGTATGTTTAATCCTTATGAAATCATAGGCTTAAATTTGGATGTGGTATTTCCCATATAAAATATTCCATTAAATAATATATATTTCTCAACTTAAACCATTCTACCATGCTTAATCATCACTATGTGACAATGTAGAGACGTGCTAAATGTTTCATATTCCTTCACGTTATTAACTTCTATGTCAACATTATTAATTTATTTTATATTAAATTATATGATGTTTTATGACTTCTAATGGGTTTTAAATTCCATTACACGCATTTTATGACCTTTAATGGGTTTAAAATTCTAATAATACAAATATATATTGCTAAATTCTATTCAACTCACCACATATCCACTTTTGTACCTTATAATTGGTACTTTATATCAAAATAAAATATATTTTATTTTCAATCGAACAATCAATCTTATTTGTAAGTGTATATAACTTTTGAAAAATGAATTTTCTTAATATATTTATCATAATACTATGAGCTCCTCGTGCATATATATTCAACCAATTTATTCTTGATATATTATACTTTCCTTATTAATTTCACATTGGATTATCTTAGAAATAACTCTTGAAAACCCATTTGCTAACATTATCTACTTTCTCCCAAAAGGTTAACCACATTCCAACTACATTCATAACTAACAACTTTGTACCATATTGATTCACACTTGTATGAGAAACTTTATCTAAATTTCTTATAAAGTTATTAACTTTAAAAAAAAAAATTTATAGAGTTGCTCTAAGTAAGATGTAGAGATTTTAAGATTTTAGGAATGGGTAAGTGCATAAAAATGGGAGTTAAAAGAGCGGTCTTAAGTGAACATTTAAAAAATATTAAACATTAATTTGTATGAGTTATTTGAGATAGCTATACTTAAAATTCAAGATACTATAATAACATAAATTGTAGCATTTCGAGTCTTGTTTTTAAACTATTAAAAAAATTTAAAACAGCTTAAGTGTAGTGGGTCAAAGAGCTAAAATTCCAAGAAGTGCTCCTAGTTGTTCAAAAATATAATAGATAAATGTCAGGTTGTCCGTCCCTATTTTTTAGCACTATATAGTATTTTTTAAATCCTTTGGTGAAAAGATAGATAGGATCATCTAGTTCGGGATATATTTTTATTAATTGTTTTAGTGATTTTTCAAGTAAAAACTTTGATATTTGAAAAATAATTTATATCCGATCGTGCCCCCTACTAACTACCTCAAAAATATTGAAATTTAGTTTTTTTCAAAATTTGATATATATATATATATATATATATATATATATATATATATATATATATATATATATATATATATATATATATATATATATATATATACTCTTAATACATGGTCTCGGTATATTTTTTATTCAATTTGGATGAATGAAACAAAAGATATACGACAAAAGATAGATGTGTATAATCATTGAAAATAGAGGTATATAAAAATATAGTTTTAAATAAATATAGAAGAAAATCTTACAATAGTCAAAAAAATAAAAAAATTGTACATTTAGAAAGAGAAGAGTTTGTTTGATGTCATAGGTATATTTTAAAGAAAGGTCTTGATCATTTTTATAGGATTTATTATGGCAAAAGATGAATTTATGCATTTTCACTCAAAAACATGCATTTTGCTATGTTTTAGCAATTATAATCCTTCATGTCAAGAAACCAAATTATTTTTGGGCCTAGTGGCACTTGCTTTGTGTGCATAAAGCAAGTAACATGTATGTGTAAAAGCATAAATATGTTATAACATGTACGCATTCCTAATACTAAGGAACACATATATATATTCCTTTTGGTATTTGTTTTTGCAAGGTCTCAATGATGGAGGAAAGGGTAGGAATTCCATATGTACTAAAATAATGGTTGAGTATAAGAAATAATAAATTATAAAGAATTATTTATAATTTATTATTTCTTATACTTTAAATTTATTTCAATAAATATAGGAAAGTAGGGTCACTCTACATCTTATGGAACTAGTCTCGCATCTTTGTGTCTTACTATTTAGAAGATAGTTTTTAAAAATCTAATATGGTTAGTACTTAAGTATATTTCATGATTTTAACATTGAACATAAAGCTTTTAGGGTGTAAATTATACAATTGATGTCAATTTTGGGAAATATATGGTCGTTTTGTAGGTTTTAGGGCCATTTAAATTGGTTATTGACATTTGAAAGAGTTTTAGATGTGTCAAAATTAGATTTTACAAATCTCACAACTCTAAATGATAAAGACAGGTTGCTCGAATATATGAAATCGTGAATTGCCTTACAATACATAAGAAATCAAAACACTTATACATTTTTATTGATTTAAACATCCTTGATGAAATACACAAATATCGCTCCCACTATCGAAACTCTTACAAAAAAACTAAAATCCTAAAGTTTCTAAAAGGGTGTTTCCCAAAGAACATTCACAAGCTTCACTTATTCATCTTGGCTCGCCTGCCTCTCTACTCCTCGCCACTCTATCCCCTCAAAAGGTGGACTTAACTCACTTTATGTTTTTTTAAAGTTCTAGATATTTTTGTGTTTGAAGTGAATGGGCGGTTTCTCTTCATGACTCTTTGTTGCACTCCTCTTATATGTTTTTCAACAAATCATGTCATTTGTGCACTATTATTATGTGTCAATTAGGCATCGACCCAAGGATTTATGCTCAACCCACATGATTGTACCATGACATTACACAAACATTGCAAAAAAACCACAATGCAAAAACTCGCCTTTCCTTTATAATTTTGTGCAAACATTTTATGTGTTTCTCAGGCAATCAAGTGTGTATTATACAATTGAACCATTGCACAAAGCATTCATACAAGCCTTGTGCAATCATCGACATCACCCCGCAACTTGTGTCGCACTATCCTTGCTTCATTTTCTTTCTCATCATCCTTTCCCGCACTCATACTTGGCCAAAAATTTAAAACTTATGTCGAAATCTAATTCTACCATGATGCTCCTACATCACAAATCGCATCTTCGTTTTCAATTAAATTGGTTGATTGATTCGTGTCCTGGAGTTGTAATTAATCCTATAAAGTAAAAAATCACAGATCGTAAAATTCCCATTAGTTTCGCATGGCTCAAATAATCCATATTTGTTCTTTTGATCTTGAACCAATCAACTAACTATGTAATGCATGATATAATTAGGGGGCAACTCGGTTGAAAATCACATCACATAGTCACAACTATGATCGTCTCAAGTTGTCCTAAGTTGGCTCTTTAACCGAACAAATCATATAATTAGTATGTGAAATGATGCAATGGGCTCAATTGAGCCCTAACTCACATGTATGTAGTCAAATTAAGTTCATGGAGCTATAATGTCCTGGTTCACCTCTCCAAATGAACCATATAACTAATTGTTTCAACTAGTGATGTAATTAGGGCCCATCAAACCCAAAACATATCGCATATTCATAATTGATTTTATGTGCACAATGTTATCATGACCAACTAATCCTCAAATCTCATCACATCATTGTAATTAAGTTCATAAGACCTAAATAGGATAAACTACCTCTCTCCTTGAGCCAAAGAACAAAATATGTGATGTTTGATGTAATTGGGGCCAAAAACATATTAAATAGTCATAAATTTTAAGTTTATAGGCCTCAAATTGGTCCAAATTAGCTCTCTTATTGGATTGATTAACTGATTGGTAGACTTATTCATATGTAATTATGGACAATTAAGCCCCAAATCGCATCACATATAGTAATAATCATGTTAATAAGGTTAAAATTGACCCGAGTTACATCTTTAATTAATGAAACCCAAAAATTAATTCAATTAATGATAAAATTACAGAAAATTAAACCCCACATACCAACATATGTCACGATTAAATTAATAAAGATCAAATTGACCCAAAATGCATCTTTGATTGCCCCGATTAAAATATTGGTTCAATCCAATTGAGATATTGCATCCATGTTTCTTTATTCCATTACTTTCTAGAATGCCTTGTGTGGAACTATGATTTCAATTTATTTGGGATTTTTTTAATGGGAGTATATAGTGGTTTTAGTCCATCTTCCTAATTATTATTTTTAATTAAAGAAAGTGATAGAAACATTTTGGGGCAACCGTAGGATTATTCATCGACTTGGAGATGCTATTGTGAATGGTCCTCTTCATTATAACCATGTTGATTTCTTCATATTTATTTAATGATATGCAATCTATTTCAATAGAATCTGTGTATTGAAGAATCTTTATTCACCTCATTTTCGTGTATTATTGGCCTAATTTGCATTGTGTTTCAACTACAACCACAGGGGCCTTCGTATATCCACGTCGCAGCTTACATAAATAATGATCTCGAATCGTCATCATTTCTCTGTCGACAAACATGAAGGTAGCCATGAGTATTTACAACTTTCTCGGTTTATGTTTATTTGCAATGGCAGCAAATGCAGTTGTCACGGACAAAGATCCACTCCATGTACTAAATAATTTTAACTTTTGTGTGTGATTTTCAGGTAAATATATCTTTGGTAGGAAGGGTTTCATGGATTACAAAAGATTTTGGCGTGCCCTCACTCGTTGAGTATGGAATATTAAATTCTCTGGAGAACACAATTCAGACTCTACAACTGGAGAGAGCAGTTTGTATTCGTATTTCTTCTATTGTACAGATCCGGTAAAATTCATCATACTGTGGTTGGCCAGTTGGAAGCTAATACAGTCTACTATTATCGTTGCGTGGGAAGAGGGGGATTTGGGGATTTGTGTTTTCTAGTGCCTGAAGTGCTGAAAGTGAAGAGCATTTTGGGGATGAGTCTATTATTATCGTTGGGGTGTTTGGAACAGTACAAATGGCTACACTTGAATCAAGTGGATTATTTTCTATTTATAGAGAGAAATAGAATGGCTAAATATAGAGAAAAATATATTATATGAATCTATTACATAAACAGAGTGCCAAATGTATTTTTGAAAAGATAAAGAGAGAAACAAAAATGATAAACAACGATTTTGTTACTTAAATGACAAAGGTCTTGAAATCAATCAAATGTATGTTGTCTGAAAAATTTAGATCAAGTTGTCTCGAGTATGACGCCTTTTGAGGCTCTTGAAGTCAATTATTTGGAAGTAAGAATGTTTCGGAATTATGTGTATGTAAGGTTTTCAATTTGAGTATTTTTTGTCATAGTTGAAGTGTTTCACGAATAAACAAAGCTAAACATTTATGGTCTTCGTATCAAACAAAGCTCCTTGAAGATCCATTGGAGTCACTAAAATGAGAGTGGTATCTTCAACGAATCTCACAATAGATAAGACATTTGAATACAAAATGCTCTTCACTTTCAAGCACTAGAAAACACAACTCGTATATACACTCATCTTATGGCAGGTGGTATGATCGATTCTATCTAAAGAGGGTGAGAGAAAATGTGAAATTGAGCTAAAGGAATCCTTAAGCATGAAGGAAACATCTTTATGTATTCAATAATTTTATTTTGATCCTCATGAAAGTAGTAATATAAATGAAAATAATGAAGTGGTGGTTTCAAAGGTTCTTTTGGAGCAAACCATGTAACTTTCAAATTAATATTTATTGAGCTCTTCTCGGATATCTCTATTGACTTCCCGTGAAGTGAATTGAGGAACATTAATGGAAACCCCAAGATGAGGGGTCTTTCTATATCAATATTCAGCTTCGGTGGAGAGTAATAACCCTTTCATACCAACAAGATTTGCATCCTTGTTTTGTGTGTTTCATAGGAAATTAGACTCAAAATGCGGGTGCCTATTTTGACTAGAGAAAGAATTTTTCATGCATCAAAGCCTATGCAACATAGTGACAACGTGAAAATTCAAGAGATAAAGAGGGTACATACCCCAAACTTTACAACTATAATTGAGTGAGGAAATGTTCTTTCAAATTAAACATTATGTGATAACATGGAAATAAAAAAAAAAATCCATGCAAATTGAAATCTTTTTATCTCAAGGACGGACCCCAAACATCACATCCATATAATAGTGTTGGAGTAACTAATGTATGAAAAAGATGAATCTTTGTCTGGATATCTTGAAATTGGAGCTGAAAACATTGCCTTTCCAAGATTGTCAGTGTTGCACATCCTTTTCTAAGTCTTGCTTATATTTCAAGTACAAGGCTAAAAGGTGGTCTACGAAAACCAGATCCAAGTAGGTGTTAGATTACACCACCTCAAACTATTTTTCTTTGATTGTCAAATTGATTGTAGATACTACTTTCTTAGTGGTATTGGATGTCGTGAGTTGTCTCTTTGTAAGATTTGTTGGCCATTGTGTCTTAGTGTTGTCATTGATGTCAAAGCCATTGATGGAAAAGGGTATGTAGAGGTCATATGAATCTCTATGAGGTGTAATTCAAAGACAAACATGAAGGTTGATTAGTAATGACGTGATTTAATGAGTTGTCATATTGTCTTGGCATGGTTCTAGCTTGCATGGTCACGCTTTAAGACCTCCTAAGTTGGTATAAGGATGTCATGAGGTCTATCATGGCTGGTATGATGTGTCAAGAGTGTCTAAGATTTTTATGTGGTCTAGATGGTCGGGCTTTATGGATTGTCATGGTTGTGTTTGGTCATTCTAGGTCTATTCTTAGTCCTAAAACATGGTGTTTGGTATGGTGGCATGAGTTTTGGAGCTGATCAGTCTTGTTGGAGCATGGTTGTAGTATGGTGATAGTGTACATGAGGTGTATGATGAGTTTCGATCATTTCTCAATGGTTGGATGTTGTTTCGATTCTTGGGAAGCAAGAAGGTGGGGACATGCTAGGAAAGCACAGGTAAGTCATTGTGGATAGAGAGTTCTAGGAAATTTTGAGAAAGGTGGTGAGTTTGAGAAGTCGATTATTTTTTCATGATGCTTCATGACAAATTTCAGGTCAATATGAAGATAATTTTGCAAAATATATCGAGTTTTGGTAAAATCGAGTTTTCAAGAGTGTGTTTTTGTGCTAAAAGTGGACCTTATGATGCTCGTTGTGAACTTGTGTGTTTTGCATGGGACCCAGAGGTTTTGGGTATGTTTTTCATAGAGATCGATAATCTTGTAAAAAATAATGGTCATTTGATCATTTGGTTTTATGAACAATCGTTAAGAAGATAAGTTGCTTTAAAACCCTAGTTAAACCCTAACTCAAAACTGACTTACAAGAAATTCATTGTATGGGAACATAATTGATTTTTTATGTTAAAATGGTGATTGGAGGATGTAGAGGACTCCTCCATATTTCCATAAAGGTATGATAGAGCTTGTGACAATATGTGGACCCCACTCAAACAGAAAAGTTTCGAAGATATTCATTTGTGGATGAGTTGTCCATCAAAGTACTCGACTAAATCATCATTTATTGAATCTTGGAAGTTGTAATATATATCCATGATAGTTTCAAGTCATGGTTGAATTCCTAGAGGGAAAATTGTGCCCTATCTTTGAAGACTGGTTTTTGGTTTGTAAAGGTAGTTTTGAGCAATCGTGATAGATTGACCAAGTCAAGGCCTTCAACTTAGATTTGGAAGGAAATGTAAGATGTTATGGAAAGTAGATTCAGAGAAATTTCCAATGATTTATGGTTTGTATTTTGATTCAAGTTGTTTTGATAGGTGAACTAGCTCAATTTGTGAAGACTAAGTTTGATTGTTTCAGGATAAGATTGCTTTAGATAGAAGATTGATGTAGAATACGTGTCATTTGGCTTTTCTAATGATTTATATCCATTTGAGAGTGAAGAGGGATGAATTTTATTCCTACTCGAATGCATTTTATATTCCTTGAAAGTGACAGCAAGGGTGCAAACTAGTTGAGTTTCCTAGATTGCTTTCGGGCGCTTCAATTTGTTGAAGAGTAAAAGAAGTGTGGTTTTCTTTGTTGGATGTTTCATGAGGTATAGAAATCATGGATGTGTTTTACAGGTAAATTTATTTCCAATGAGTTATTACATGGCATAGTTGAGGTGTTTTTGGGTGGTTTTGAGCTTCATAGATGAAGATTGGTTCCTGGAAGCAACTATTTTGAGTAGGAAATGGTCTTACTTGATAGAGTTATGAAGAAAATTATTGGTGTAAGGAAATTTGTGAGCATGGATGATATTTTTATGGTTTTTTTGACATGTGTGGAGCCTTTGGAGGCTTGAAAAAACATGGTGAATTGTCTGGAGGTCTTTGATGAGCTAGGTGATGGGATTTTGAGCCTTTTTGGGCATGTTTAGTTGTCTTAGTGCATAGCCAACCTAAATGGGTCCATTTTATGAATTTTTATAAGTTTGGTGTTATATTTTTAATTTGTAATGGTCAAGATATTTTTTATAGACCGACCTATGTTATGTTTTTGAATTGAAAAGCATATAAAGTGCTTGTTTTGGTTCATTTTTGAACTAGTCGGCAAAAGGGGAAAATGTGACTTAGGCAAGAAAGTGAAAGTGGATTAAGGGCATCAAGATAGAGCTTGGGATGTGGTTGAAAATATGAAGAGTAATGAAGAGAATGTGTGCAAGGTGTAGTCATTTCTTTATGTACCTCTTTTCTACCCCAAGACGTCGACCTATCACCCAAGTGCGCTAAGCGCTCACCCGAGGCGCGTGTGGGCAACGAGCCCTCCTTTATGTGAGCTTTGTGAGAGTGTTCTACCATTGATGGAGAATGAGTTGCAAGAATGGAAATATAGACATTCACTCAAAAATAGAAGATACATATAACAAATCTATGTATAGATGCATCATAAATGGGAATGAACATTGTAAATAAGCATAATGAAACTAGATCTGACTCAATAATATGAAGAACACAAGGGTTTACACTCTTGAACATGAATAACTAGAATCACACACCATATATTGATTTATAAACATTTATCTATGTGGCCTCATTACATCATAAGGGTCATATTGACCGAATACATCAAAGAATAGTATCTTAAACCCTACAAAAACACTCGTGGAGAGAGTTCTTAGCTATTTTACCCATTACAACCCTTGTTCAGACCCAAACCCATGTATATATGCTTAGTAGATCCTCGCAATTATTCCTGCAACACCTTCTTACAACTTAAAACCCTCTTTGACCCTCCTAGCATTCTAACATCACCTTGTTATCACTCTCCTCTTCTCTTTCGGACCCAAGCACTCCTTTAAATAGGATCTAGATGTGCCACCTTCATTTCCTTCATAAATAGATCGCATGCCAAGTGGAAGTGTGGTCATCCATGGTCGAATGCCTATGCCATCTTGCAAATACCTCCATTACCTATAATGATCACCCTGAGAATATTCCTTATGTGGAATATTCTTTTCTTGATCTCCAAGGCTCCAGGTTGGCACCTTATCCATTTAGCACACCTACTCGGGTTTTTCATGTGTTTCTCCTCCAACAACTCCTTAAAAATATGGTTAAGTCCCTAAAATTTCCTGCTCCCACACGCACCAACCTCTTCTCCCGCACATCTTTCCCTTGCACACTTTTTCCTAAGTGCCTTCCTTCTTTACTGCCTCCCACCCACGCTGACCTCTTCCTTAGGACTTAGTCAATTTCAGGGCCCAACACAAGGGTTTGAATCTAAATCATTCCATGAAATATCAAGATAGAGCGAGTTAGAGGAGAGAGAAGTTGAAGAGGGTTTGATGTGTGTGTGAGCTAAACTTAGATCACAATCACTTGTGGGATCAAAATATTTTAAGTGTTCATTCTTCTCGCAAAATCTCTTATGATGAGTAATATTCATAGGAGTCATTTGTTATGAGTCATACCAACAAGGGTTTAGGG
This sequence comes from Taxus wallichiana var. yunnanensis, assembly GCA_018340775.1. Lineage (NCBI taxonomy): Eukaryota > Viridiplantae > Streptophyta > Pinopsida > Cupressales > Taxaceae > Taxus > Taxus wallichiana. The sequence goes on along the minus strand of CM031237.1, from coordinate 990,673,343 downwards.
GTTGGTGTTCCTTGTGGGGTTGGTGCCTCAATAAAAAAATCTATTGTGATGTGTAATATTCACTTAATTCCTTGTTTTGAGTAATATAAGCAATGGCTTTCAGTGGGTTTTCTTCCCCATGAGGGTTTCCCACTTATATTTAGTGTCTTGTGTTATGATCTTGTGAATGGTCAATACACATTTAATATGCTCATGTATGGTTATGTATGATGAATGGCTAATTGAATGAGTAATGCTAATACATGGTAATTGAAGTAAAAAAATTGAAGGACTAATTCACCCCCTTGAAGTCAATTTTTCTTCTAATAAGATTTACTTCAAGGAAATGTTTATCATAAAAATTTCTCAATGCATTAAGTCGGAATTAAAGACCAGTAATTGAATGTGAAAGTTAAAAATATTATCCACAAACGATAAAATGACAATGCAAATCCCAAAGAGGCTATAACCACTCATATTATTTGAATATGTGGAGATAAGATCCCTTTAATTCATCAATATACACTACTACAAGGGGGTGATTTGAGATAATATTAGAGACGATAACTAGCCAAAATGTCTCAAATTGAGACGATAAAAAAATTGTATATTGTATCAAAGCAGGTGTCTCTAATTATTGTCTCTCCAGAGACAATATAGATTAATACATATTTTGTCTCTCAAGATACAATACAAATTTGAATTTTGTCTCTCTAGAGACAATACAAATTTAAAGAATAAAAACTGAATTTCAAGATAAATAATTAAATGTCTTCTAGTGCAATGAATGGATATAGAGTTGGTGATTAATATTATAAAAAAACAAATTGGGTTGAATTTTTGCTCACAAATGGATCCACGAATAGTTTATTAATATCGAAAGTAAAGAATACAAACATGTACCTAAATTCTCGTTAACCCTCGACATAGAATGGTACATCTATTTATTGAGTTAAAATTACATTGTGACACCTCCTCCAAATGTGCTACCATAGATTATGTAGCTAAATATTTCGACTACTTTTACAAGACAGAGTGGCACCTCTTTCAAACATGCAGCCATAGATTTTTTATTTGATTCTTTATAACTAGCTTTACAATGAAATATACAACTCCCTATGAGTGGAATTTTGAAACAATAGCCATATAATCATGCACTAACATCATTGCAAACAAAAAGAATCACCATCATTGTGTAGACACAAAATATATGCACTTGGGTACATTTCTAGGTCCTAAAGCATACTAATGTATACATGATTCCTAAGCAAGAAAACTAGTGGTTGACAACTCCTTTTGTCCTTTTGGTTGCTTTATCTCTTTTACTTTATTGGATTTACACATCTTACGCTTTGTCAACACTTGACTAATTTACATTTTGATAGCCTCGAGACATTAGCACTGAGTTAGGAAAGAAGCACCTAGACGCTCATGTCCCTCCTAAGCGCTATTGTCCCTCTTTCTTATTCTTATTCTTTTGGGTCCTTTTTTCTTCTTGGTCATCTTTTAAAACTTTGGGTCATCCTTTCAATTTGTCAATTACGAAATTCAAATAAGGGAATCATATATATACTTAGTTACTTCTTCTAAATAAGGGGCTAAGCACTATAAGCATTATCAATCACCACCTAAGCTTGCACAAAGGCACAACAACACTACAAATCATACATCTATCACATTCATACAAGGGACAAGGGTTGCATTGGTCTACATATATTCCATAGGAGGGGAGTTTATTCTATTCCATCACACACATTTTGCATACTCTAGAAAATCTAGATCTACTCTGTATCATCGTGAAACTTGCACAAGGGTAACTTAGGGCATGGGACACGAATACACACACACAAAGAACTACATAGAGTCTGACATGTAGTACAACACTCAGTCGTAAGTTCACTTTTCGGATGACCACCTAATCGCCTAACTCCACATTCTCGCATATTTTTATTAGATTTGATGTGGTTTGTGGGCATGTGCAGGTAGTAATTTGTTTTGCAGATTACAAGTTTGATCGGTGACCTAATAGAGAAACCAAAGCGATAAAGAACAAGCAACAACAAAGACCTTCTCCCAACCTAGAAAATACTAGGTTCGATAATTTCAACAGACACAAGCTCCCATATCACTATTAGCGTTTGGGCGCTCTTATCCTTCCTCGCAGAACTTCTCCTATATATTCCTAGGTTTATGAACCCTCAACAGAAATTTTGACATTGTTTCCAAACCAAATCCAACACTCGAAAGTCTTGATCAATCTCATGTTACACGTAATCAACGAAATCATCATTCCTCTCTTATTTTATAGTTTTACATTGTTGAATGTTTATTTCTTGCACATTACTATACTTAATTACCTTAATATCATTTATTATAGTAATTTACTTTAAAATAAGATTTAATTCAAATTAGATTAAATCATTTGGTGAACCCCAACTTGTGATCGACCACTCGGATCCTTATTTTTCCTATTCTATCATATTTGTCTTTCCCTAACCCTAAACCCTAGTTGCATCAGGGTTCATATTTCCATCTATTGTCTATCATACATCTGATCTACATAGTTCTTCCTAGGGTTTCATCCTTGGTCCTATCCTCTGGGTCACTTTCTAGGGCTCTTATTTCGTAAATTACCTTTTCTTTCATATCATGGCCCCTAAAGTTCCTCAAGTCTCCTTGTATCAATTACTTCAAAAGCACCTAGTTTGCAAAGATGCTCTCAAAAATCCATACACACAATGTACCTCCCTCGCGATACACCACCTTCACAAGTAAGAATTTTCAATTGTATCTTTGCCCCCTATTAGTCATGATAACACAACCAATCAATCCATCTTCGAGTCAATTCAAGCTTTACATCTTTTTTTCAAGATAAATTTCAAGCTATGGAAACCACGATTACATCCTCATAGCTAAAATCCAACATCTCAAGGATGTTTCTCATGCCCATGCTAGTTCTTCTTCTACACCTCATCCTAATCCCATGTCTACTACATGTGCTCATACAAGCGAGGTCAAGGTCTTACCACAACAAGCACCTCTCAAGTTTGATCAAAATGTTAGGCAACATGATATTCTCTCTGAGCTCCTCAATCACCAGTTAATCACCTTGCCACCTACTCATTACTACCCTCCTTATCGGCTTACAAAATACAAAGGTCACCCATTTTGCAATTATCATAGAATTAATGGACATCATGACAATGATTGCTATGCTTTAGAATGAAGAATCAAGAAACTTGAGCATCAAGGATTTATTTCATTTGCTACACAACATTTTGTTACATGCTCATCTCTAATTACCAAACCCCAATGGGTTCCTAAATTTCATCGCTCTATGTCTAGTGAGCATCACGCAATAATCACTCTTATTCCTTCTCTAATAATGCAAGAGTCACCACGAGTCACATCTAAGGCCAAACCATCAAAAGACGAATAACCAATTCCCTTGCCACAAGTTGAGACCCTCACCAACCTCCTACGATAAAACCTACAATTCCTCCTTTTAATCCAGATAATTCCTATGTCGATGACTAGGACACATTTCAACATCTGCCACCATGGTATGGCATCTCTCACATGATCAGATAGATCTCCATCACTCGCACACTTAGGGGCATCGAAATTTCACCCCATAGCCGCATGTTCTAACCAAGAGTTGCCTATCCATACTACTCCCATACACACTATACCTTACTTTTGCTTTGTACTTCAAGTCAACCTTTCTAGTAGCACTTTCTCTTATCTACACTATGAGCACACCTTGCTACATCTATCTATGCTTATGGCTTCCTTTTCCACTCCTATGCCACTCTATACACGCTTTTCTCATCATGCTTACTTATGGATCCTTTTATTCATGACACACAAACTACTTTATATATATGGTATACATCTTTTCGTTCATTATACATACTCTGCTATTCTTTCTCACAATGATCACATCTATTTGCTAGTAGCTCCTGATATACACACTTGGGGGCATCAGACTTCCCCCTCCTCACTTGCTTCTTATACCATTACTTCTTCCTATCTATACAACACAATGTTTCTACTACATACTCTACCTCGCTACCTAATGACGCACTCTTGTTCTACGGTTCATACTTGACTGTTGAGGGCGCAATTACTAAATGAACCTCACATCACACACACTGCTTGTTGGGGGCGCAACACGCCTCCCTCATCTCGTACTTCTTGCATCGCGTAGCACACCATCACTTTCACACAACATCTGCACATCTTAGTTGTATTTACTCTTGTTAGCTTATACTACTTACATGTTACACTTTGTTTCCTATGCTAGTTGGATACTTAGTATGTCATTATCTTTTTATATACACACATGTGCATTCACATGGTATCTTGAGGTGAATGCAAGAATTTTACATATTCTTACGATGCATGATGCTCCACACTGCTCTTTAATAGTCTTGTGGAGGCTCCTAGGGGCATCTACCTTTCTTATTCTCCTACTATGCATCACAGACCCTATTGTTATAGTATTCACTACTCCTTAAGAACGCCATTTACTTTTGGCTTATATATATATATATATATATATATATATATATATATATATGTGTGTGTGTGTGTGTGTGTGTGTGTGTGTGTGTGTGTGTGTGTGTGTGTGTGTGTGTGTGTGTGCTTTGGCATACTACTTATCTTTCTAACATGCTAACGGGTGCTTCATGTGTAGCATTTACCTTGCAGGATTTATACAACCATGGTTATCTATCACTTCTTGTTTACTATTGTTTGTCATTGTTTGTGGGCTATGCCCTATGTATTGCTTGATCATTATTTTCTTATGATTACTTCAGCCCTCATTGTCTTGTGACATTGTGAGCGATGTCCTGTATATGCAACCCGCTTTTTGTGGTAACTCTTATCTTCATACATTTCTTAACACATTGTATTTATTACATGCTAGATCTTTTATACTAACACTTGTTTCTAGCCTATATTGTTTACATGTGCCTTGGTTTCTACCATGCACATCCCCGCCCTACTGGGTATCCAACCCATTATATGCATATCACTCTCTGGTCCTCTCATTTGGGCCACATCCTCCTACATTCGTCACATGCACCCCAAATGAGGGGGAACTATTGGGTGAACAAATCACCCTTCCAACAACACAAAACTCCATAATAGAACAACACATTACAAAATTGGCCAAAGCACATAGTCACAAAGTGGTCCAGAATCAAACTTGGATCAAAAACACAGAGCAGACACTAGCGCCCGAGATCGACAGAATGGTGGACGTTTATGTCCCACTCCGGGAACTTGTGTCCCGGGGAACAAACATATAATTTTTCGCTTCAACACAATTTCCAGCAAGTTACAAAGACCGATCTACAATGTCAAACACTTGGCTTCAAGCATTACAAAATTTAGACATTCATTCCATAAATCAAGTTACAAATCGGGACGTACCAATCTACAGTGACACTTATCATTTGAGAAGAGTCATGGAAGGAGAGAAAACCATACCTCTCTCCCCAACACTCTTCTCTTGTTGTGAGATCACCTAAAAACATCATCCTTGGCAGCAAGTCGCTCAAATCCGTGGCTCGACACTTTCTTGGTTGGGAATTGATCACTCTCAACCCCATCGAGCAACATCTCCAAGACAAATAGGACAATTTTTTATCTTATATCCTAAAATAAGACCCCACATGCAACAATGAAGGCCGTAATGTGTTCATCAAGGTGCACTTTTCCATCCCCTCTAAATTTGAGAAAATTCTTCATGTTTCCCTAGGTAACTCATGCATTGGTTGAGGAAGAGCCGAGGCCCAACTCTTTTCCCCAAGGCCGAGGTGATGCCATCCTTGGAAAGATTGCTTGAAGTGGATCTGAAACACCAGAAAGAACTAGGGCACGGAGATTAGGGCTAAGTTGTGGTTGAGGAATGCTACTACCATAAGCTATATCTTCAACAGGAGGTGTGCTTGTGGAACAAGCTCTTCTATTTCTTCTTGTTGGAGGAAGTTGAAAACCTTGTTGATCCAGGAGTTGAAATTGGGGATCTTCAATTCCAAGATCCCTTCTACCATGAGTGTATCTTAGAGTCACCAGATCAAAGAAATGATCAAATTAGTTATTCTTCTTAGAAAGGAAATTTGTTGAACAAATTCCCTAGCGGAGTCACCAAAAACTATTGGGTTTCAGATTTGCACTTGAATGAAACCATAGTCAGGGGACAAGCAAGTCCCTCCTCTTTAATGGGAGAGGTTCCCTTATTGAAAGCAGGGGCAAAACCTTTGTGCAAATGCACAATATTTCATTCAATGGTGGTTTCCCGATATTTGGAAATGTGTTTTATGCTTGGAAAGTTATCAATACATGAGGATAGAAGACTTGAAGAGGGGAGAGAAGCAAAAGAAAATAATACTTTCAGGGAAAAGAGGTGGCGGAGAAAACCCTTATATGTATTGAGCAAATGAGATACGAGAATAGAACCATTCACGTTTATAATAGGCACAATCCGCAGACTCAAAGTTCTTGAGATTTTATAAACTAGAACACAAAGTTTCTAAGCATGTAAGGATTAAATGATTCACATATCGTGAGCAAGAAGGAGAGAGAAAACAGAGGAGAAAAGGGGAAAACCCTTGTATTGATTTCTTCATACTCGAAATTACAGCTTTCGAATATCAAAATTACAACCCATACAATGGCTTAGAAATCTTATGAAATAGCTCACAAGAAACGGTTACAACTTCCTCAAGTAAGAAAGAAAGCAGCTTACACTCATTCCAACCATTCGTGCCCTTTCAAATTATTGATTCACAAAGAAACATTAATGGAGGAAGAACCAGTGTTTTTAATATACTATTGTTACATTATTTCACCAGCTTAAATATGGGCCAATCAATCTAATTTTATAACTTTAAATTTGGGTCATCCACATGGGAGAGATTTAGACTGAAGCAGGCCTATGGACGCCTTTTGCATTTTTTGCCTTTGAAGTTACGTCAGGATGACACGTGGAGAGCTCTGCCGGTTCTTTTATACTTAGCCGATTCGGGTATATTTCCTGTTTGACTTATGTTGACCCTAGACACATGGCGAGCTAGCGCTCATTTGAGTTTCCGCTTTGGAAACACCTCTTGAAATTTCGTCGAATGGACGCATGGCTTCTTTCGCCAGTTTTTGGACTTTTCAACGGCCAACTCTGTCTCTCCATTGACTTTGACCACATGGTGAGCTGGCACTCATTTGGAAACCGACCTTTTGGTTTCACTTATGAAATCACGCCGTTGAGGCACGTGGAGGCTTCTGCCAATCCACTCATACTTAGTCAATTTAAATAACCAGCTCTGTCCCTTTTTGGACTTGGGACACGTGGAGGACTGACGCAAGTTTGAGAACTACCCCTAGCTTTGACTCTCAAAGTTGCGTTGATGAGGCACATGGAGGCTTCCACCGAACCTTCCATACTTAGCTGATTTGGGCTTGTTCTGTCTTCATTTTGGACCTGGAACACGTGGAAAACCTACGCTTATTTGAATACTGTCCCTTGGGCCCTACCCTTGGAGTTGTGTTGTTTGGACACGTGGAGGATGTCGTTGTTTGCTTGAAGCATGGCCATACCACATCTAATTAGTGATTTTCACGTACTACCCATGAGACAATAATAATGACATAAATGATATGGTATTTTCTTGTTAGAATCCATTAATTGACATTGTAGAAAGTTGGAAAAACCGTACTTGGAAGTTCTATTTTAATTTTATTCTTCTCTTATTTTTGCTTACAAAACTCTTTTCTGTATTAAATTATTCTAAAAGAGTCAAATAATTTTACAAAAGTCATGTTAAGGAAGAACACTAGTTAAACTATTTCAGTACAGTGTCCTTCATACATGCTAGAACGAAGCCATCCAAATAGGTACTACGAGCATTACAACATTCAATTTTGTCTTAAAAAATTGATACCAATTGGATAAAAATTTGACATCTGTTCTTATTACAAACAATGAAACACACAACTGAAATACTTGGCCACCAAATCAATACCGCGGCCTCATCGATGGTGCCTGACGAGAGGTCGCCGATTGCCCTCCTGCCTCCGTTGCCTCCAGCCTCCATCATGATGATGCTAACTCAACTGAATTTGTCTTTGAGGCTCATTTTACAATTCTATTAGGTGTCGGTTTCAACCGATAATGCACCCTTACAATAATAATCAGCTTTATATTTATCCAAAATAATAAAACATATCAGATTTTAATTGCTAGAAATCAGTCACTATTTTTTTTACAGAATAATTAGAAACCGTCAATTGTTTCCACGATTTCTCGTAAAATACGAAATGGGTTTCTGTAATTTTTTGACAAAAGTTTTATAAAATACAAATTAACAAACCCAAAAAATTTCAGAAAATTTCGAATCTGGGTTTTTGAGAAAAACGTGAATTACCAGTCGTTTTGTTTTTCAGATCAGAATTCTGAAAATGGTAATGAAAGCTTCAAAACTCTCATATCTGCATCTTAGAGGCTGCGATTTTGTCCTGTAATGAATCTCATAAATTTCCCAACCTGCTCTGATACCAAATCTAGAAGTTGGTTCAGTTTGCATGCACAAAAAACTAATCACATAACACCGGAAATAATACAAGACTCCAATTTTATTCATCCGGGATATTTTATTCATATGAGAGATTACATTATATAGAGATTGACCTTCCTATTATGGTGGAGTCAAATCTCATCTTGAATCCACTTATCTCTCCACAAATCTCTCTCCACAAATCTCTCAACTTATCCCACATATCTCTCCTAATCCCCACAATATCTCACTCAAACTCTCAATCCCATTATTTTCTCACAACAAACATTATCTAGTTACAACTATTTACATGAGTTAACAACTCATAAATAGTTGTATTACATTAGACTATATTATTTATTTCCACACTCATAATAATGTTCACAATATCTAATATTATTCCTAACATTCACGAAAGTGCAACCCAAGTTAGCAATTTCTCTTCTTAAACATTTACGCCTTAGCACAAAGTCACTCTTTTCCTTCCCATTTGCACTTGCGTTTCAAAAACCTCTGCCAACCTGCAATCTTTGGATATGAATTTTAACATTACTCACAAAAAAATTAAGACCACTGTGCAGTGCCCTAATCTTACATGGATAATCCAGGTCATTTCCAGGATAAGAATCCATTGATAACAAATTGGTTTCCCATTATGCTTTTCAAAAATATGCAGCCTGCTTTTTTCCCTTCATTCAAGAAAATGTAGATTTTGGACACCAGCATAATGCTATGTTCTTTGCATCCAGAACAACAATATCACCTCTATGCAGTTACCTTCTATGGAAGTATATATGCAATAATGTCTAATGGGCACCATTCTTTAATTGGTTCACACAGTGTTGAATTCCATTCTGCAATGCTCAATCAGAACCCTAAACAATACTGTCATTGTGGGCAAATGTAGTTGACAGAGAAAACTATGATTTGGGTATGTCATGATTTTGTTTCAGGAAACGTGGACTATATGATTCAAAAGTTCTGAGGCCTTTTTCTGCTCACTTTTACTACAAACATGAGGCATTAATGCATCCCAAGCTGAAAGATCAACAAGGCACTCCTTGGCCATATTCCTCAAAACCAATGCTGCCCAATCCAATTTTTCTTCCTTGCAAAGACCAGAAATCACTTCGGTTAAGCTTGATCTCCTAGGAACAAATCCCTTCAATACCATCGACTCGAGAAACATTGCAACCTCCTTAAACCTCCCAACCCCACAGAGCCCATCAAGCAGGGTCCAATAGGTAACCACAGTTGGCACACAACCTCTTTTCAGCATGTCCTCAAAAAGACCATAAGCCTCCTTCACTCTGCCTTCTCTGCAGAGACCAGATATAATTATATCACAACTAACAACATCCTGCTTGCCAAAGATACACCTCATGGCATCCAAAAACTCAAAAGCACCTTCAACATTTCCATCCTTACACAAATAAGTTACAAAAATATTGTAAGTAGCAACATGTAGCACACACCCATTGTTACTCATCTCTTCCAACAACTTCCCCACCTAGGTCACAAAGATCCGGTCCTCAACCCCTTACTCAGCATCTCCAACTTCAACTTCAAGGCCTCGTCCACCCTACCCACATTACGAGTCCCCCCATCAAAGCAGTATAAATGTAAACATTAGGACACACTCCCTTGTCAATCATACCATTAAACAACTGAAAAGCCTGGTTTACATTCATGTTTTCGACATTGCATCTATGAGGGTCCCATAGGTTACCAAATTTGGTTCAGGCATTTTGTCAAATAGTTCGTGTGCATCCTCTAATCGATTGCCATTACAGTGGACTTTAATGAGAATATTAAATGTGCAAGAATCAGGCGAGATGGGCATTGTTTTATACACAGCTTGAAGCAAATCAAAACGCTTCTAATTAAGAGGAACATTGAGAATGGTATTGAAAAACTGATTGAGTGTGTTGTGCAGGCAAAATTGAGGCATTTTGTCAAACAGCTTCCACAACCGCTTCGGCCGGTTTTCTCGTTGGTTCATAAAGCTTGATTACACCGCACAGAGGCATCTTTGCATTTGAGGCCGCCTTCTTTTGCATTATGTCATTATGGAAGGACTCAGTTATAGTTTTGAAAAGTTGCAAAAACTTTTGTCATGGGTAGAAAATTCACATAGTGTAAGAAGATGCAATGAGTGCATTGCGTGGAAGGCATGCACGAATACCACTCCAGTCTCTTGTTCATTCACTGAAACAGTTGTACTATCTTGGTTCCATCTCTTGTTTCTTACAGGTTTGGGATTGGATATGGCTATGGATCTGCGTAGGCTGGGAACTGATCACTACAGTAGAGTTACAGTCCATTACAAAGCTAAACAAGGATTTTTCCCAGTGAAGGCTATTTGCCAAGGATTCTTATTTTTTGTGCAGAACTATGCATCGCCTTCCATTCATATAGAGGAAGCAAAGGATCGCCAAAGACTTTCTAATAGGTAAACTAGGTAAATTCCAATGTGTAAGGTAATTCCAAAGGAGACATACAGAACCCAGATCCGTGAAAAAAGTAGCGTAATCACAACTTGGTGCAGATCAGAAAATAGTATAGAAAAAATGGATGATACCTGTTCCTCCTTCCGCTCATCCAAGGTCCACTAGCAAATCAGATGTTGAGAAGAAATCCCACATCCATGGCCACGGGCATTCCGATCAGATAGAAGGATCCCATTTGATGTGTTGTTAACAAATAATTGAAATCACGGGTTGGAAGACAAGCTTCACCTAGGGGGCCATTTGATCCACTGGGATTTGCCGACGATCCAGACCAGTTTTCTTTGTTGAAGGTGAAGGAGATAAAGAATGGAAGACTGGCCATGTTCTCAATGCTCGGCTTCTTCTTGCAAGCACACGTTACAGGCGAGGGCCCTGTCAAGAATTTGGCTTCCCATTTGAGTGATCCTTTCACAAATAACCTCCTCACCATCATTGCAGGTGAAACATAGCACACCCTTTCATTATAGGAACCTCCCTCCTTCCTTCCTCTATTATATGTGTAAGAGAGGAAACCCTTTCCTAGTTGCGCCAAAAGGAGTAGTTTACAATACCATTTGCTTCAAATTCCCAAAGGTGTTGCGACAGGAACTTACCCTTAGAACACTATATCCTATTATCTCGCGCTGCTTCCCAACTCGCGAAACCCAAAAAGGTAGAGCCATGGACGTCAGGGTATGAATTTTTGGATCTCTAGTGAACAATTTCACTCAGCCGTAGTAGCATATGTTGTTTGTTAAGGTTATTGCCATGAATCAATATCAAGCGCAAGAGAGTGGCCCTGCGTGCCCCATTGGCCCTGTTCGCACCCAACTATTTTCCCACCCTCGTCGAAACTCCCGCATTTAGAGACGAAGGAAATATGTAAATCAATGATGTTGTCTAGATTAGGATCCCCATTGAAGCTACCATGGCCTAAATTTCTCTGCTTGCTAGTGGTCTGGGCATTGACATTGAGATCCCCTTTGCCATTACATTTATCCATGGCATCCTACCCCAATTCTATTGACCTCATGAAATCACTCTCGCTTCATTATTATAAGCCGCCTCCCTGAGAGTAAATATTTTTTTATATAATAAATATTAGGGATGCGATTTGGGAATGTTTTTTTGAGACAAAAAAATTGGGAATTTTTTTTTTGAGACAAAACTATATTTTTGTCTCTAATTAATGTCTCTAAATAACCCCTTTTGTCGTAGTGCGCTCCGGGTGGGGGTGATGAAAATAAACACAAATCCAAAAAGGAAATCATGGAGGAGATCATTGCTAAAAGTAAATTCTATAAGGCTCAAAAAGCCAGAGGAAAGGAAGAAGATGAAGATCTCATAGAGAAGCTGGATAAAGATTGTACTTCTTTGGCTCAGTCTGAAGGATTGCTCTCTTTCCGAGTGCCCACGTGTTGTTTGTGTGTCCTTTTGGTGGCTGATTTCGGTCCAAATTTTCTCCATGTCGGTCCCTGCGACCCTTAAATATGGTGTTTGTTTGTTCTGTTCGAATTCTTCTGTTTTTTTCTGCCCTCCAGTTTCCTCTACCGCCCCTTCTTCCAACTCCGCCTCAAACATGTTCATTTCTTAAAAATTTCGTTCAATTTGGGGAAGATTATGGGATCGACAAGCTACAGAAACCCGTAAATCGTCCGTGATGTGGTTTCTCTCGGTCGTATATCGCATATATATTTAGGTCTTTCTCCACTCCTCCCGTAACACTTTCAAGTTCTTCTCTCTGGTTTCTTTCAAAAGCATTGTTTTCTCTGCTAACCATTTACCCTTGTTGCTATCTCGTATTGTTTTCATTTTAATCGTGAACTCCTTGCTCTTCTTTTCCTCTAATCCAATGCAATTTTTAAGTGAATCGTGTGCATTATAGACATCACTAAGACCAAAACTTGTAAGTGAATCGTGTGCATTATAGATATCACTAAGACCAAATCTTGCAATAAAGAGAGTAAAAATTACAGCTTTCAAAGGAACAACATTAGGCACAAGCCCTAATACACAAATCTTCATTGATCCTGATATAGGTGAGGCTCACACAATGCGTGCATGGTTTAATTCCACAGGCTTAACCCATGCATAACCATCAATGAGTATTGACAACATCAAGAAAATATATTGCAAGCAAAAATACTCCTCCCAATCAAGTAAAGCAATCATTTTCTCCACTACGATAACAATCATCCACCTGAATATGTCCTCATTTTGTTATCCAACTTGCACATCAATTGTTAACAATAACCAAAGGTCAGAAAAAAGTTGAACTAAATGCAGACTCCTCTTGGTATTTCCAAAATGCAACCATGGTGTCTCCAATTGTGAATACAAATATGCATTACACTTCATCATTGAGGATGCCACAACAACAACATGGGTAACTATTTTTGATGAAGTTGCTACATCAATAATGGGCATATCGGCACAAGATCTTCAACTTCTTACACCAACACCCGACATGTTTTGGCCCATCGTTAAGCCAATTCTCTTCCACCACTACATGTTCAAAATATCCATGAAGCTAGAGGTCTACAACTCACAAGAGAAAGCCCAATACACTATTCTCCCACTCCTTACATTCACATATATACCTATAAATTGTTTCCGCAACGTCTTGAATAACCACCCTCGTCTCATTCAAAACATTTTCTTATACGACGTCATATTGTTCTACGTTTGAGTTTCACATTATCTCTACTATCTATTTTTATTGCCCCCACAATTTTCCATCTTCTAACCCCTTCATTTTCACCCCTCTTCCTCTCCCAATATTTCTCTCCTTCCAATATGAATCCTTCAAAAGATCCCCTTCGGTGTTTCCATCGTACATTTCACGTACAATTGCTAGTGGTACAAAAATTAACTATTAGATAAGTATGCATCTTAATATAAATTTTAAAAAAATACAATTAATATATTAGTTGCATGCTATAATAAAATCATTGAAATTAAGAGAATAAATTGATAATTTATGTTTTATTTTTAATTGTATTTATTTTTTATACCTAGGGAAACATTTTTTAAAGATGTTATTGATATATTATATGAAGGAATTCAAGTCAAAAATCTTGTGTTCAACATCAACATAAAGTGTAATTTTCACATTTAAAATTACTTTTATTAACATATTATGTTTTTTTATTTATTTTTAGGGTTAACTTTTACATTATTCTAGTTTAATATTTTATTTTAAATTTTAATGAGCATGAACTTATGTTATATTATATTTATAATAAATTAGATGTTTTTTACAAAATTGTGGATTTTCCATAAAGAACATTTGGAAATGTTGGTTTTCTACAAATTTTATACTTATATATTAAGTTGTAGAACATCTACACAACTTAAAAACTAAACAATGAACTCATTATAGATATGCTACAAATATTCTACAATTCTCTTAAATTGGGGAATTTTTGTAGAATAATTGTGGTAAAAAGACTTTGTTTGTTGCGGTGTCTTACTCTCAGCTTTTGGTTAACCGATGGAAAATCAACTTTTGGTTTGTGATCATCTAAAGGAAAATCACATGATCGCGAAATTAGGTGCAAAGTGTAGAATGGGCGTTTTCCCGTGTTTGCACTAAGGGAGGAATGTTAGGAATTCAATTTAGTGCTCACATTAATGAGAAAATATATTATGTGGAATGCACTAATACGTGAAGTTGTTAATAGACAACTTATGTAAATAGGAGTCTAGCGAGAGAATTAAGGAAAATATGTTACGAGTTGTTAGTTAGTGGTTATAGGAGAGGTTATAGCTACGTCCTATATTTTAATAAAGTTATTTCCTATATAAATGATTGTATGTAATATGAAAGATTAATGGAATGTATTAAATATCATTCGTAATTATTTTGTCTATTCTCTCGTAACAATGATCAATTCTTCATAGGAGACCACCATATATTGAGCTCATTAAAAGATAAACAATATCTAAATCAATTGCCAACTCACTTCAACAAGGTTTCAAAGTTTCATGAACTTTCCAAATACTCTTGATAATAATAGAATAATCAATTTTGACCAACATAAAAGTAATCAATAAGGTATATAGCCTAATAATTCTCCAACAAAATTTAACACAAGGCGGACCAACAAAGATGTAATGTACAAGAAGAAAATTTCACCTTCATTGTTGTTAACGGCCACAATTATCTATTTAACACATTACGAATATGAGTTAGCCACATATGCTATAAGGCACATGCTAACATTATGGACTATAAAAAGATCACATTGTGAGCCAAAAAAACAAAGATCACATCAATTGTTTAATTGTGAATTGTGTGTTTCACCTAAACGATAAATAGCCTATGTACAAAAACACACAATTTTCGTTTTGAAAGCAAAAGATTGTGGAAAACATTTTCAGTCAAGTTAAATGTCAATATTGTCCAACAAAGTCAAGTCTCGAGTGCAAATGCATTAATATACGGTAATATAACAACCACACATCCTTTACATCTATACACGTCAAAGATTCCCTGGTCCTACGACAAGATTGCACTTTGTCAGTTGTGAAATTATATTGATGCCCAATATTTGCTGATATGTGCGGAGATTGGCGGGCACAAAGATGTTGAAGTGGAAAGACTGTGAATCCAAACTTGGTCCGAAGCAACCGCCTCATCCTCTTCATTTCGATGCCACGACCAATGCGCATGCGTTGCGTTGTATATGCGGAGCTCCCGTGTCCATAGCTCGCTTCTCTATATTCACACAACTCGGATTTCGGCTCCTTAAACCTGTCCAAATTCACAACTTAAGTTTTAAAGGAATTTTAGATATTAAGTTAAGTAGAGAAAAGCAGAAGAAGAGGTACGTACTTGGAAGCAAGGCCTTCCCGGTTGCCTCCGTCTCCCAAGGTTATGTGAACGGGACCACACGCATCGCCTTTGTTAGCGTACACTCGACTCTGAAACATGCCCCCACAAAAATAAGACAAACAAAACATCGCTTTCAAGTTAACGTTTGTTTTCGTCTGAAATGCTTACAAAGCGTTCGTAGGCGTGCACGTGGCCTGCAAATACCATGTCCACGTTTGCAGCGTAGAGAATTTTCTCCATGACTTTTCTCATGTCTTCTCCCTCTCCCTGGTGAGCAGTGTTCGTATTGTACCATGGTGTGTGAAGCAACGCTATTATCCACGCTGTTCTCACTCTGTCCACCCTTCCCAGGTCCTCCTAAACCATCATTTCAATTCAATCTTTCATTTTCCTTACCTAATTCAAAACTGAGTAGGTATTAAAGAGAAATAATCCAGTAATTAGCAGACCTGCAGCCATTTGTACTGGTCCGAACCTGGCCCGAAGTCTGCATAGGAGCCCAGCATTAGGACGTGTACTCCCGCAACTTCAAAGGAGTAGTAGAGATTCGAACCCGACCCGCTCTGTTCGTAGGGCATTCTCCACCTTGCATTGTATGCTCTGAATGCACTGTTCATTAGTATAGGAATGGTCTCGATCTCATGATTTCCTTGTGTAACCATCCACGCCCTGCTGCTTGCCAGAGGCTCTACCAGCAGCCCGAACGAGTCCCAAAGCCTCTGACTTCCATCTGCATACGAAAGGTCCCCTGGCAACAAGAAAACATGATGCTCCATCTCTTTTACGTGCTCCAACGTCGATTTTGTCCATTTTGTTTGTCCCGGATCACCTAACAAATTCCTCCATTATAAAACAGTGTAGCACAAGGATGGGTAAAACCTAAAAGAATTCCTAAGGTCATAAATATATATTGTACGAGTTCCTCACCTACAATTGCAAAAGCTACAGGGAACTGTGAAGGTGGAGTTTTGAGATTATACTCGGCTCCAAATCCCCGCAACGATAATAGTAAACCGTATTAGCTTGCAGCGGACCAATCACAGTATGATGAATTTTACCCGATCTGTAGAAGAAATAGGAATACGAAGTGCTCTCTCCAGTTGCAGAGGAAGAGTAGTTTCCAGGGAGTATACCGTACTCAACCAGCGAGGGCGCATCAAAATCCTGTGTAATCCACGAAACCCTCATGTGCTCACTTCCTACCAGAGATATATGTACCTGCAAATCACACAAATCGGATGCTTCTTTAAACGTTACTGTAACCACACAGATTTATCCTTGCGGAACTTGAAATTTTTAGTACCTGGTGTGGATCTTTGTCCCTCGTCAGAGCTGCTTTTGCTGCCATTGCAAATAAACATAAACAGAGCAAGTTGTAAATAGCCATGGCTACGTCCTTGATGTTTTTCGACAGAGAAACGAGGTCTTTAAAGGATAAGTATTGTTCTCATGATTCGAGATTCCATGGCTGCATAGAGAGGAATAATTATTTATTTAAGCCGCTGGTAATATTCGGAAAGGATATACGAAGGCTCCGTGGTTGTAATTGCTGCAAAGACAACACGAGGCCATTGCTTCACGGAATTTGATACTCATAAAGTCGTAATATGATTTGCGAGGTTTGCCCGTTGGATTGTCATGATGTTACCCATGGCATTTTATTTATTTAATAGTTCATTTATTTATTGAAGAATAAATACAAGCGAAGGTTTTGGATAAGGTTGAGTTTGATAATTAAAATGAAAACATTTTGGATAATTGATTTTGATTTTGATTTTGATTTTGATTTTGATTTTGATTTTGATTTTGAACAAGAGATTTTTAGGCATAATGTTTGTAATGGGTTATTCATCTTTTGAGATTGACTCTTAGTTGTTTAGGGAATTATCTCCAACCACGTGTTATTGTTGAGATCACCTTCGTCCTTCTTTGTGATCTCATTGTTACAGAATTTCATTAACACGAGAACAAACACAGAGCATCCATCCCACACATCCGAACAATGTGCCTAGTAACACTCATATTACCACCACCTCTCTATTCCAATAAATAAGGTTTTTCCTACTCATCTTGGCATTAACTCATTGAAAACATGCCATACATATTAATAAAATAGAAGTGCAATGTTAAACAACAATGTTTGATTAAAAATTTGGTGGCATGATTTGATACCTTTACCAAAAGTATATCACGACTTAAATCACTTTTGAAAACTCAAACAAAAACAAAATTCAAAGGCACAAGTAAAAACTTGACATGTAATTTGGTATGTTATTAAATCCCGTAAAGGGGTTTTAGTAAATAAAAGAGGAACATTAAATATTACCTAACATGTAAAAGAAAGAAAGAAATGTTATTGAATAAAAAGAATCATTTAAAAAATCACCTTGAGTATAAGTGAAAAACATGGCCAAGAATGATTTTAATTAAGTGGTGTACTATACATAATAAACATGTATTAATGAAAGATTGTACCCATTTTGTACATACATTCAACCATATAGGGGAGACACACCAATAGTGGTGCACCTTATGTTAGGGGGTCCACAAAATAAATTCTATAAAATGTGAGAGCCTGATTTTTTCACCAACAGGTAGTTTAAGATTTTTTAAATTACATATATTTTTTTGAATGTTGAATTGGAGGGAAAAATATATTTTGAATTTATTTAAAATAGTAAATTTTAGTTACACTACATTTTGATTATATTGACCCATATTTAATCATGTGTGATAATGGTTGAACATTTAAATTTTCAAAAAGGTAAATCTTACATGTCATGATATGATTGAGTGTTGTCATGTCGAAAATGACTAATCCCCGGTACTTTTATGACAACTATTGGGTGTTGTATATTCAAGACACTATATCCACAATTAGACCCCACTCAACCATTGGTGTCTCTCCTCTATAAAGGGGACTAAAACATTTGAAAAGGCGTATGTAATTTTATATGAGAAAAAGGATTAAGAATTGTATGTAACCAAGGTAAAAGGCGTGGGACCTATGACATTATGAAGAGTAATGAGATGGGGTCCACATCGTGGATTCAAGGGAGGCATATAGTGTACTCCCCAATCTCCCGACTAAGGCTAGTATATGATATGATTTCATGTATGACCCTTCTTTTTAGTGTGGTCCCAGTGTCAACATACCTTAGAAATATTGCCTTTGAAAAAAATTCCTAGATATGTATTTTCAAGATTTCACCCTTTTATTACATGTTTATTAGGCATAATATAACACTTAATTAAAATAATTCTTGGCAATATGTTTATATCCTTCAAATAATTATGTGTTCATCTCTTTCACTTATATACTTAAGGTAATTTTTTAAATGTTTCTTTTTATTTACTAACATCCCTTTCTTTTTTATATGTTAGGTAATCTTTAATGTTCCTCTTTTATTTATCAAAATCCTATTATGGGATATAGTCACATAACATTTAGTTGTTGTCCTCGGTAGCATGAAGTTTATCTAAATCATATATTACAAACCAGATTGTTTAGTCAAAATACATATTCCTTTTTATATAATTAGCATTATCAACATCACAAATTTTCCATTCCAATTCATCAATCCATCAATTTCTTAGTTTCATAGTTCAATCATCACAAATTCTACCAATTTCCAAAATTTCAATACTAGGTCCTATGAACTTGATATGACCATGATATAGGTATTTTCCAAGCATAACATACATAATATCCAATTTTATCGCTATTAATATTAATATTAAGGTTATTAATTTAGAATTGATATATAAGTCTATAGTATTTCTATAATACCACAAATATTGTAGACATGGTTTTCATTATATGGGTTGTCTCTCCCCATGTAGGGCTCCAAATATCCCTTTTTGATTATATGTGATCTACATCTTGAGGAGAACGCTATATGCAATTAGTATTAG
This sequence comes from Taxus wallichiana var. yunnanensis, assembly GCA_018340775.1. Taxonomy (NCBI): domain Eukaryota; kingdom Viridiplantae; phylum Streptophyta; class Pinopsida; order Cupressales; family Taxaceae; genus Taxus; species Taxus wallichiana. The sequence goes on along the minus strand of CM031237.1, from coordinate 990,653,562 downwards.
ATGTCTCCAATACAAACACTTAATAATAAAATACTTTAGTATTATATGTGATATGCATAGAATAATTCATGAAGTTATTCAATCAACACCTAACAATAAAATATGTGGTCAAATTTTATTTTGAATTTTATTACTCTTTTCTAAACCATCCATTCCTATAATTCCCAAACAAAGTTCAATTTAAGACCCCCCCACCCCCGGGAAAAATTAGTTTAGAATTGGTGGTGAATCTCCAAAATCAACTTTTGAATCGATGGAAAATTTATGAAAAAATATTTCGTGGCAAAGGTGATTTGTGATGGCAGGAGATAAAGATAAATGTATTCAATGTATATTTTAAGCACCCACGAATGGGAGAAATAAATAGGAATAGAAGACGGTTACAGAACAGTTAGAAGGAACCGTCCATTTACAATGTAATTACGCTAACATTCCCCCTTATTACATTGTTCGTACAAAGATACATTTCCTGATGATAGGTCCCCCTTAATGAGAACACCGCAAAGAGGGTCTTCACACGAGCATGCCTACATGGTCTCAATTCACATGGTTTTTCTAAGGTTGACCATAAACCTAGAGGGACAAGAACACTTTCCGACTGTTCACCTCGGTGGTTTTACAGGCTTACCACGAACCAAGAGGATTTTACCTCGGTGGTTTTATAGGTGTACCACAAACCCAAGAGGATGATACCTCGGTGGTTTTACAGGATTACCATGAACCCAACTTCAAGTACCATGCGCTGCTTTCAGTGCTTTTCTGTTCCCCACGACGCTTTTCAATTTAGGAGGTCCCAAATAGGAAACTATGCAACATCTGCACTTTATTGAAAAACAACAGAACAACCAACACAAAACTGAAATAAACAAACCAAAATTGAGGAATTTGTCCTCAATACCTTATTCACCACAATATCTATCGGCAGCCTCGTCGCCATGCGGCTTGCGAGCAAGGGGATGTTGGATTTCCTCCAGCCTCCATTTTCCTCCGTCCTCTTGTATTGTTGCTTACAATACTAGAGATGATGTGAAGCCAATCTCATCAACAACTTCCTCACTCTCGTCAGAATCTTGTGGATCTTCTATATGAGCAATATTAGCTCCATTGTGTTTTATATTTCCTTGTAGAACATCTCTTGCTTGGATATGACAGTTCCACATTGTATGACCTTTCTTCTGACAATAGTGGCATTCAATCTCTTGTTTAGGCCCTTGTTTATTTTTATTTGATCTCCTGTGAAATTTTTGTTTGTGGAATAAAGTGCACTTACTTGTTGAGTATCACCTTCTACAACATCGTCAGTTATGCATTTTTCCTCTGCGAGAAGAGCCGCAATCATGTCATCTAGAGATTTAGACTGAATTTGACTGAGAGTAAAAACAACATTGTTGTATTTGGAAGATAGACTGTTTAATAGGATAGCTTTGGCATCCTCATCTTCTATCACAACTTTGACTTCTGCTAGTTGTCGGAGCAGAGACCAAAGATTATTAATGTGACTAGACATAGAAATGCTTTCTTCCATTTTGAATCTATATAACTGAAGTTTTAGGGAAAACTTCGCATTCACTGCTTTCGCTCCAAATAATTGATTTAAATTATCCCACATGTCCTTGGAAGATTTATTGAGATCAACATGATGGAGTTCAGAATCAGAGAGAGCAAGGCCAATAATGGCTTTTTCTTTATCATCTCTGCATTGCCATTCTGCTAATTTGGCGGCGTTTGTGGGCTTTTTCTCTTTCCCATCTACTATACCCCATAAGTTTTTATGCATAAGTTGCATTTGGATCTTCACCTTCCATGTATGAAATTTTAACCCCGAGTATTTTTCCAAGTGAATGTCCATAATAACTACTAAAGAAACCTTCTCTCTATTTAACCTTCCTTTGCCTCTAGTTTCTATTGCTGCTCATATACTTTGTGTATTGAATGGAAGAGAAACACAGGGGAGAAGACTTACTTCTTATGCCAACGTTGCAGGTCGTTCCAATTTCCAGTATGCACAAATATATGTGTCAAACATAGGATTTAAAATGCCAACATAGGGCACGAGCAGGGTAATCCACGCAATTCAAATAACAGTAAAATGTCAAACTAATTTTCCATGCAGTCCTTGGAAGACATGACTTCCTCCTTGGTAGCTGGTCTTATGCTAAATGCAACACACAGGTCACCAAGCTTTTGCCAATGTCTATTCTGCAGGTCCTCCGTTCACACTGTTCTGAATGCCAAAACAATTCCACTCCAAATAGGTCGCTCCAGCAATAGATCTCCACGCCAAAACAAAATAGCTCTCCAAACTTCAACTGCAAGTCGTTGCACCTCAATTTGTCTACCACGTCCACAGGTCTCAACGCATCCACTTCACTGTTTAAAGACTCCAAATTTGCACATAGGCCAAAGCAGAGTGCTCTAATACCAATGATGGCACGAGATAAAGCTAAATGTATTCAATGTATATTTTAAGCACCCATGAATGGGAGAAATAAATAAGAATAGAAGACGGTTACAGAACAGTTAGAAGGAACCGTCCATTTACAATGTAAATACGCTAACAATTTGGAAGGCCGCAATTTTCTTAGATTTCGCATGGTTGGACAGGCGGGTTAAATGATAGGTTGGACGGGTAGGTTAGATGACAGTTGGATGGGAAGGCTAGACGGGTAGATGCGACGGGAAAGTTGGACGAGCGAGTTGGGCAGTAGGTTGGGCGAGTATGTTGGACGACATCGTTAGACGTTCATCCAACACGTGAACGGTAGAGGAAAACAATGGCAACTCATTCCTTCTCGCACGCCAAGCGGAATTGTTCTAATCATTTTGACAAGAGTTGGACATTGGACGGTTTGAAGAATGTAAAAAAGTAATTGTATTTGATGCACATTTGAAGAATGAAAAAAAAATCTTCAATGCATTTATTCAGTTGAAGGAAAAGCTTGTATTATTAAATAAACAAATACTTTGAAAAGTATAATCAAAATTCAAGGAGCATTAGTTTGTGAAGGTATTTACTATTTGTGAAATGTCTACATATAGTTTTATAAAAGTGCTACGGAAAAAAAAATTGAGAAAAATCAAAAACACAATTGTTCTATATATTACAAGGTTGAACGGATAGGTTAGACAGGTAGGTAGGATGGGCGTGTAGGTAGGAAAGGATGGACTAGTAGGTTGGACAAAAAGGTTGAATGGATAGGTTGGATGGGCAAGATGGACACATAGTTTGGATGGCTAGGTTGGACGAGCGGGATGGACGAGTATATGGGATGGACGGGTTGGTCGGGGAGTTAGATAGGTGGGTTGGTCAAGTATATGGGATGGGCGGGTTGGTCGGGGAGTTGGACGGGTGGGTTGGGCCGAGTAGGATGGACCGGTAGGATGGATGGGTAGGATGGACCGATGGGTTGGATGGGTACATGGGACAGACAGGTTGGTTAGGGAGGTTGGATAGGTAGGTTAGACGGGTAGCGTTAAATGCCTAACATGGGTTGGATGGCCAACATGTCAATCCAAATGTTTGTTGCCACGTGTCCCTTGAACCCTTATCTATGCTATATATACCCCTACGAGGTCATTTCTTTAATTTTCCACGATCATTTCCAGTGCTTTGAGCTCTCCAATCTTCAAAGTTCTCCCAAACTTACATGTACCTTTCAAGTTTCTTTCCTCCCTCTCCTATAAATTTCAACAATGACAAGCACCACATCTACTCCTATGCCCAAATTCCAATACAAAACCTCATGTGCCCACAGATTGCAGCTCTGATTAAACTAAAAAACACACCAACCGAATGGCTACAAAATCCACAATTTATGGGGCTTGTCAACATGACCCAATTTGAAACTGATACTTTCATCCTTGATTACCTTCTCACCTCTTATAACTAGAAAGAGGGAGAGTTTTCCATTATCCTCGTGGATCGTCAAATTTCTTTCACAATTGAGCCAGTATACGCACATCGTTTAACTAGCTTACCATTCAAAAACTAGTCACTAGTCACTATAAAGGTTGTCCTTATAGTTGAAGACAAAAAAAAATTGGAGTCTCATTCCAATGTGCAGGTTAATGGTAAGTTTCTTATTTTCAACTGCTTTTCTTAATATTATTCGACCACCCAAGCATCTAACATTTCTTTTACATTATTGCAGCTCCTCTTAATCGTTCAACAAGAATCCTTCGTATACATTACAAACAAATTATTTCTTGCAGTTGCATTTTTTTCGAGCCAGATTTTGTTACAGGCGGATCTGCAGACATTCTCAGCTTTTCGGCGATTCAATATATAATGTGGACACTAGCAGGGAAACAATTTGATTAGTGCACATATTTGTCCAATCGAATAAAAATAGATGTCTCACACGCCTTTGTAGTGCCAATATGTCGATAAATCAAAGACTATCACCGTATTCTCTTCTTGTAATTATATACTTTCTTTCTATCATGAAGCTTTCTTCCAATTGTAGCACACACAAAATTCAACTGCAATTAATGATAAAATGAATGGTCTCTCTCTTGAAGAACAACAAGTAACAATTACTTTTAAAGTTTTCATGTTATAACGATTTCACATTCAATATTTTTGAATACAATAATAATTGTAATATTTTCTTTTACAGAGAATAATTATGGCTGCAATATCTCATAAGGAGGCTATTGCTCGAGGTAAATCCCCTCCAGAGGTCTCTACGGATTCTAACATAGATTTAGCATAATCAACACCAAAGTATGAGTTCCTCATCAAACAATACACGGGGTTCGGCATGTCCATCATGCCTACCATCATATTTGACTATAGGTATAAAGTTTACTTTTTATATAATTAACCAATTCAAACTACTAGTATAGATTATGTAAGTAGTACAATATTTTAATATTTCTACATTTATTGTATTCAAAACTATTAAGTTTGATGATGAAGATCAAATTCATTCCGGGTGTCAAGATTGAAATGTCACGTTGTGTCTCCAAGCATGCAAGGTAAATTGTAATGTATAATATTTAGCATGTTTTGTTTAGTTACAATTTTTTAGCATTTACAAGGCCCAAGCGTATAATGATAATTTTCTAATAATTTGTTGTTTTCTTCTTGCAGGTAATATAGCTTCTCAGCACATTCCACTTGCAAGGAGGCCACCAATACCACCAACACGTACAGTCCAAACAAATAGAAGATCTTCAGGCAAGAATATAAGGTTTCATGTAGAATTGGCAAGAACACTTCATCCTGTAACCACATAATTTCCTAGACTCTCACTAGGTGGTGTCTTAAGTATAACGGGCACCCATATTTTGAACAACATCAATCTTGATGAGGATTATTTGGGATTTGATAGTGGTGATGCAAACAAGGGTAACTATTTTGACACCCATGATATGATTCAATCTACTCTACCTCCTCCACCACAACCACAACAAAATGTGCATGAAGTACAGGACTCTCCTCCTCCTCCAAGTAAAGCTCCACAAACAGATGATGAGAAGACACATTTTGCATTCGAAAATCTGATATCAGATAGTATGGGGGCCACAATTCAAGAATTTGTAATGTCTAATGTGGATTTGGTGCACACTTGGGAGAGGAGGGCTAAAATTTTGATTAAAGAAATAAATACCCGATACCATAATCACACTCAAAGGCATTCATTGTTCACTATCGTAGAGAGCCAACCAGCAAGGCTTGTCATTTTGTTAAACAAAGCTCACTCAAGCAAAATTTCATATAGTAATGATTATGATGATGATATTATAGACATAATGTTAAACAGGTTAAAGAATCAATGTTTGAAGCACGGGCTTACTACAACAAATGGGATAAATATAAGCCAAATGTTTTAATAGCAAATGTAGAAAAAGAAAAAGTTGTGGTAAGCCATTTTTATAGGAAAAATCCTAATATTATGAGCGCCGCAATATATTTTTTCAACTTATCTAATAGACTAATACTTTTATATTTCTATTTTGCAAGAAAAATATGAAAAATTAAAGAAAGAAGCAATTGTATTTGAAGCACATTTGAAGAATGCCCGCAAAATCCTGAATTCATTTATACAGTTGAAGGAAAAACTCATAGTATTAAATAAAAAATAATACATTGAGAAGGATAATCAAGGAGCATAAGATGGATCCAGAAATATTATTGAAGGAAAAGACAAATGATGATGCATCACTTTTGTTAGCAGGAGATGTTGTGAGGGAAGAGTAGAATATTCTTCAAAATATCAATACTATAGCGTGTGATTTACAAGCATCGAGAGTTTTAGCGAGATAGCTCTGTATAAACCGAGTACATTCCTTCACCTCTTGCACAAGAAAAAAGATCAAGCTTCCTCGGAACACAAAAAATTCAAAAAATTAGTTAAGTTCACCATGTGACAGGTGTGTTGTCACAATTTCGACATTGGCATAGGAATTAAAAGATAGTGGCCAACCAATTTTTGCTTTTTATTCTGCGGCAGATGTAAGGACAACTATGATTTAGAATCATAGGCGAAAAGAGGATGCCCTCGTAATGTGTCCTTATATGACAGAACTTGTCCGGAAGCTTTGAAATGTTATTTGCAACCCCCTTTTTTGGAATTGTAGTGGCCAACAATGCTTTATGAATTGATACTTGTCTTCATAAAGTAATCTGCCACATGAGAGAATGATTACAAGAGTACTTTGGAATTAGAACTATATTTATTGTTAATGGATTTCTACTTAATAGGAATGGTGTTTATGTTTCTGTGTTTATGTAAATGTGCTCAAATTTTCATGTTTTTGTTTGTTTAAAATATTTACATTTCTGATTTAATGCAGATGTAAAAAATTAATCAATTAATAGATAGGTCGATCCAAATAAATATGTGCTTATTTCAGGTTAGAAAACAAATTTAAAAAAACAAATGTGATAGAAATAAATAACACGAGTTCATTAGGACCGGTTGATTAGTATTAATGAATATGAAATACATCAAATTATTGAAAATAGTCTCAACAATGTATAGAAGAAATGAAATCTATGTGAATTCAAACAGTCTGACGACTCGGAGGTTGGACGTCTCTGGAAGTTATGGTTAGATGACATTGGGGTTAGACGGCTTTGAGGTTAGATGGATCCGGGGTTGGACGGATCCGGGGTTGGACGGCTCGAGAGGTTGGGCGGCATGGGGTTAGATGGTTGTGGAGTTGGATGGCTCGGAGGTTGGGCGGCTTGGGGTTGGATAGCTCCGGGTTGGACGGCTTTGGCGTTAGACAACTCGAGGTTGGATGGATCCGGGGTTGGACGGCTCGGGGTTGTCTTGCTCGAGGTTGGGAGGCTTGAGGTTAGATAGTTGTGGGGTTGGATGGCTCGGAGGTTGGGCGGCTTGGGGTTAGATAGCTCTAGGGTTAAACAAAGCATTGGGGTTGGACAACTCGGAGGTTGGGCGGCTTGAGGTTGGGCGACTCTAAGGTTGGACGTCTCGAGGTTGGACGGTTCTACGATTGGACAACTCTAATGTTGAATGGCTCGAGGTTGGGCAGCTTTGCGGTTGGATGACTCTTAAGTTGGACACTTACAGTTGTGGTTTGACAACATATGTTAGATGGTACGGTACTAGTAGTCTATGTATACTTCGGTGAATATGCACATAGAATGATTCAAAATGGTGGCGAATTACATGCATAAACTCTTATATATGTGTAAATTCTAGGTGAAATGTACCCTACAAGGGACACGTCGTGAAAAATTTTGACGAATAAGTCGGCTGCCACTTGCTGAAAATTCGCCAATTCGAATTTCCAAAAACCCATATTTTTGCGAGTTTACGAAAATCGCCACTAAAATTTTCCCTATTTCCAAATTATTTATTATGGGTTGTTTTTTTTGGATAAGGTAATAATTTGGTTTTGGGGGAACCAAAAAACCCACTGTACAACGAGGTGACTCAAACCCCGAAACAAGAAGTTACAAATGGAGCAAAGATAAAAACATGATGAACCAAGAAAAGCTCCCTCTTCCAGTGGCATAGAGAAACCAAATGTGTAACAACAAACCAACTTATCCCTGGGACTCTTTCCTTGGGATCTTAACTGCATTTTGTGGGGCTTTTTAGCATTTTTTGGGGCTTTTTAGCATTATTCCTTTTCTTCATATTCCCACATTAATCCATCCATCATCCATATTCGGATTTACATTTTCCTTAGGATGAATCGGGATGAAAATTTCAAGAATCTCCTTGTGCTCATGAAGAGAAATAGTATCTACTACTTTGTTTTTCCAACGTTTGATTCCTTTAATATTCCATTTTTAAGGGGCTAGAGGCCAAACCCAAAGGGGGCCGTTTTTCAATAGTAGACAAATCTGGTCCTTCATCCCCCTTAACAGGGGCTAAGGACTCCCAACTGTCAATCTTCGATGGTAGTCCTCCGAAGGATAATCAATATCACCACCCATAACCAAAATGCTAGGCATTGCATCCTTCTACCAAGAAACTTGGCCATTCACCTTGAGTTTCACACTCTTACAATCTAAAGCTAAGTGACCCAAGCCAAAGCATTTCCGACATCCAAGGATAACCCTTATTATAGGTTATTGGCCCACACTTCTTTTGTACTATTTGATTTTGAAAATTAATTTAACATGTAGTTCAACCATTTTAAATTTTTCACTATAATCATTATATAATTACACTATAAATTAATAACTCTTTTTTCATATAAATTGGAAGCTCTAAAATATTATGATGATTTTTTTATAAACTTATAAAAATACACATTCTATAATAATCAATTGAATATCAAACTCAATCAACTATTCTAATGCACTTACCTCTCTCCACTAATATTGTAAAATGTTTATCCATGAATTAAACAAGAATTAAAATTAAATCTATTATTTACATTGATTTTGATTAGCATATATATATTACACTAAATAGCCCACAAATTTATAGTTATTGTAAACCCCCTCTTTTAATATCTGGATTTTATTTAATGTTATCACAATCTTAACACTTTTCTTATTCTAGTATGTTTAATCCTTATGAAATCATAGGCTTAAATTTGGATGTGGTATTTCCCATATAAAATATTCCATTAAATAATATATATTTCTAAACTTAAACCATTCCACCATGCTTAATCATCACTATGTGACAATGTAGAGACGTGCTAAATGTTTCATATTCCTTCACGTTATTAACTTCTATGTCAACATTATTAATTTATTTTATATTAAATTATATGCAGTTTTATGACTTCTAATGGGTTTTAAATTCCATTACACGCATTTTATGACCTTTAATGGGTCTAAAATTCAAATAATACAAATATATATTGCTAAATTCTATTCAACTCACCACATATCCACTTTTGTACCTTATAATTGGTACTTTATATCAAAATAAAATATATTTTATTTTCAATTGAACAATCAATCTTATTTGTAAGTGTATACAACTTTTGAAAAATGAATTTTCTTAATATATTTATCATAATACTATGAACTCCTTGCATATATATTCACCAATTTATTCTTGATATGTTATACTTTCCTTATTAATTTCACATTGGATTATCTTAGAAATGACTCTTGAAAAACCCATTTGCTAACATTATCTACTTTCTCCCAAAAGATTAACCACATTCCAACTACATTCATAACTAACAACTTTGTACCATATTGATTCACAAAGATGAAAAACTTTATCTAAATTTCCAATAAAGTTATTAACTTTAATAATATTTTTATAGAGTTGCTCTAGGTAAGATGTAGAGATTTTAAGGTTTTATGAATGGGTAAGTACATAGAAATGGGAGCCAAAGAGCGGTCTTAAGTGGACATTTAAAAAATATTAAACATTAATTTGTATGAGTTATTTGAGATAGCTACACTTAAAATTCAAAGATACTATAACAACATAAATTGTAGCATTTCGAGTCTAGTTTTTCAACTATTTTTTTTTTTTTAAAATAGTTACGTGTAGTGGGTCAAAGAGCTAAAATTTCAAGAAGTGCTCTGGTTGTTCAAAAATATAATAGATTACGGTCGGTTGTGCACTTCCCCTATTTTTAGCACTATATAGTATTTTTTAAAATCCTTTGGTGAAAAGATAGATAGGATCATCTAGTTCGAGATATATTTTTATTAATTGTTTTAGTGATTTTTCAAGTAAAAAAATTTTATATTTGAAAAATAATTTATATCCGATCATGTGCCCCTACTAACTACCTCAAAAAAATTGAAATTTAGTATATATATATATATATATATAATTACTCTTAATATGGTCTGGAATAATTTTTATTCAATTTAGATGAGTGAAACAAAAGATATATGTGTATAATCATTGAAAATAGAGGTATATAAAATATAGTTTTAAATAAATATAGATGAAAATCTTACAATAGTCAAAAAAATAACAAAATTATACATTTAGAAAGAGAAGAGTTTGTTTGATGTCATAGGTATATTTTAAAGAAAGGTCTTGATCATTTTTGTAGGATTTATTATTGCGAAAGATGAATTTATTCATTTTCACTCAAAAACATGCATTTTGCTATGTTTTAGCGATTCAATCCTTCATGTCAAGAAACCAAATTATTTTTGGGCCTAGTGGCACTTGCTTTGTGTGCATAAAGCAAGTAACATGTATGTGTAAAAGCATAAATATGTTATAATATGTATGCATTCCTAATACTAAGGAACACATATATATATATTCCTTTTGGTATTTGTTTTTGCAAGGTCTCAATGATGGAGGAAAGGGTAGGAATTCCATATGTACTAAAATAATGGTTAAGTATAAGAAATAATAAACTATAAAGAATTCTTTATAATTTATTATTTCTTATACTTTAAATTGATTTCAATAAATATAGGAAAGTAGGGTCACTCTACATCTTATGGAACTAGTCCCACGGCTTTGTGTCTTACTATTTAGAAGACAGCTTTTAAAAATCTATTATGGTTAGTACTTAAGTATATTTCATGATTTTAACATTGAACATAAAGCTTTTAGGGTGTAAATTATACAATTGATGTCAATTTTGGGAAATATATGGTCGTTTTGTAGGTTTTGGGGCCATTTAAATTGGTTATTAACATTTGAAAGAGTTTTAGATGTGTCAAAATTAGATTTTACAAATCTCACAACTCTAAATGATAAAGAAAATTGCTCAAATATATGAAATCATGAATTGCCTTATAATACATAACAAATAAAAACACTTATACATTTTTATTGATTTAAACATCCTTGATGAAATACAAGAATATTGCTCCCACTATCGAGACTCTTACAAAAAAACTAAAATCCTAAAGTTTCTAAAAGGGTGTTTCCCGAGAACATTCACAAGCTTCACATATTAATCTTGGCTCTCGCTCGTCTCTCTACTCCTTGCCACTCTAGCCCCTCAAAGGGTGGACTTAACTCACTTTATGTTTTTTTAAGTTCTATATATTTTTGTGTTGAAGTGAATGGGCGGTTTCTCTTCATGACTCTTTGTTGCACTCCTCTTATATGTTTTTTCAACAAATCATGTCATGTGTGCACTATTATTATATGTCAATTAGGCATTGACCCAAATATTTTTTCTCAACCCACATGATTGTACCATGACATTACACAAACATTGCACAAAAACCACAATACAAAAACTCCACCTTTCCTTTATAATTTTGTGCAAACATTTTATGTGTTTCCTTGTGCAATCGGTGTGTGTTATACTGAATTGAACCATTGCACAAAGCATTCATATAAGCCTTGTGCAGTCATTGACATCACCCCATGACTTGTGTTGCACTTTCCTTGCTTCATTTTCTTTCTCATCATCCTTGCGTGCACCCATACTTGGCCCAAAATTCAAAACTTATGTAAGAAATCTAATTCTACCATGATGCTCCTACATCACAAATTGCATCTTCGTTTTCAATTGAATTGGTTCATTGATTCGTATCCGGAGTTGTAATTAATCCTATTAAGTAAAAATCACGGATCATAAAATTCCCATTAGTTTCACATGGCTCAAATAATCCATATTTGTTCTTTTGATCTTGAACCAATCAACTAACTATGTAATGCATGATATAATTAGGGGGCCAACTAACTCAAAAATCACATCACATAGTCACAACTATGATCGGGTCTCAAGTTGTCCTAAGTTGGCTCTTTAACTGAACAAATCATATAATTAGTATGTGTAATGATGCAATGGGCTCAATTGAGCCCTAACTCACATGTATGTAGTCAAATTAAGTTCATGGAGCTATAATGTCCTGGTTCACCTCTCCAAATGAACCATATAACTAATTGTTTCAACTAGTGATGTAATTAGGGCCCATCAAACCCAAAAACATATCGCATATTCATAATTGATTTTATGTGCACAATGTTATTGCGACCAACTAATCCTCAAATCTCATCACATCATTGTAATTAAGTTCATAAGACCTAAATAGGATAAACTACCTCTCTCCTTGAGCCAAAGAACAAAATATGTGATGTTTGATGTAATTGGGGCCAAAAACATATTAAATAGTCATAAATTTTAAGTTTATAGGCCTCAAATTGGTCCAAATTAGCTCTCTTATTGGATTGATTAACTGATTGGTAGACTTATTCATATGTAATTATGGACAATTAAGCCCCAAATCGCATCACATATAGTAATAATCATGTTAATAAGGTTAAAATTGACCCGAGTTACATCTTTAATTAATGAAACCCAAAAATTAATTCAATTAATGATAAAATTACAAAAATTAAACCCCACATACCAACATATGTCACGATTAGATTAATAAAGATCAAATTGACCCAAAATGAATCTTTGATTGCCATGATTAAAATATTGGTTCAATCCAATTGAGATATTGCATACATGTTTCTTTATTCCATTACTTGCTAGAATGCCTTGTGTGGAACTATGATTTCAATTTATTTGGGATTTTTTTAATGGGAGTATATAGTGGTTTTAGTCCATCTTCCTAATTATTATTTTTAATTAAAGAAAGTGATAGAAACATTTTGGGGCAACCGTAGGATTATTCATCGACTTGGAGATGCTATTGTGAATGGTCCTCTTCATTATAACCATGTTGATTTCTTCATATTTATTTAATGATATGCAATCTATTTCAATAGAATCTGTGTATTGAAGAATCTTTATTCACCTCATTTTCGTGTATTATTGGCCTAATTTGCATTGTGTTTCAACTACAACCACAGGGGCCTTCGTATATCCACGTCGCAGCTTACATAAATAATGATCTCGAATCGTCATCATTTCTCTGTCGACAAACATGAAGGTAGCCATGAGTATTTACAACTTTCTCGGTTTATGTTTATTTGCAATGGCAGCAAATGCAGTTGTCACGGACAAAGATCCACTCCATGTACTAAATAATTTTAACTTTTGTGTGTGATTTTCAGGTAAATATATCTTTGGTAGGAAGGGTTTCATGGATTACAAAAGATTTTGGCGTGCCCTCACTCGTTGAGTATGGAATATTAAATTCTCTGGAGAACACAATTCAGACTCTACAACTGGAGAGAGCAGTTTGTATTCGTATTTCTTCTATTGTACAGATCCGGTAAAATTCATCATACTGTGGTTGGCCAGTTGGAAGCTAATACAGTCTACTATTATCGTTGCGTGGGAAGAGGGGGATTTGGGGATTTGTGTTTTCTAGTGCCTGAAGTGCTGAAAGTGAAGAGCATTTTGGGGATGAGTCTATTATTATCGTTGGGGTGTTTGGAACAGTACAAATGGCTACACTTGAATCAAGTGGATTATTTTCTATTTATAGAGAGAAATAGAATGGCTAAATATAGAGAAAAATATATTATATGAATCTATTACATAAACAGAGTGCCAAATGTATTTTTGAAAAGATAAAGAGAGAAACAAAATGATAAACAACGATTTTGTTACTTAAATGACAAAGGTCTTGAAATCAATCAAATGTATGTTGTCTGAAAAATTTAGATCAAGTTGTCGAGTATGATGTCTTTTGAGGTTCCTAAAGTCAATAATTTGGAAGTAAGAATATTTCTGGAATTATGTGTATGCAAGGTTTTCAATTTGAGTGTTTTTGTCACAGGTTGAAGTGTTTCACGAATAAACAAGCTAAACATTTATGGTCTTTGTATCAAACAAATCTCCTTAAAGATCCATTGGAGTCACTAAAATGAGAGTGGTTATCTTCAATGAATCTCACAATAGATAAGACATTTGAATACAAAATGCTCTTCACTTTCAAGCACTAGAAAACACAACTCGTATATACACTCATCTTGTGGCAGGTTATGATCGAATTCTATCTAAAGAGGGTGAGAGCAAATGTGAAATTGAGCTAAAGGAATCCTTAAGCATGAAGGCAACATCTTCATGTATTCAAGAATTTTATTTTGATCCTCATGAAAGTAGGAATAAAAATGAAAATAATGAAGTTTTGGTTTCAAAGGCTCTTTTGGAGCAAACCATGTAACTTTCAAATAATATTTATTGAGCTCTTCTCGGATACCTCTATTGACTTCATGTGGAGTGAATTGAGGAACATTAATGGAAAACCCAAGATGAGGGGGTATTTCTATATCAATATTCAGCTTTCTGGTGGAGAGTCATAACTCTTTCATACCAACAAGATTTGCATCCTTGTTTTATGTGTTTCATAGAAGATTGACCGCCAAATGTGGGTGCCTATTTTGACTAGAGAAAGAATTTGTCATGCATCAAAGCCTATGCAACATAGCGATAACGTGAAAAATTAAAGAGATAAAGAGTGGACATGCCCCAAACTTTGCAACTATAATTGAGTGAGGAAACGTTCTTTTGGCTTAAAAATATGTGATAACATGGAAATAAAAGCTGTTTCCATACATTTGAAATAATTTTATCTCAAGTGTGCACTCATAACATCACATCCATACAATAGTGTTGGAGTAACTAATGTATGAAAAGATGAATCTTTGTCTGGATATCTTGAAATTGGAGTTGAAAACATTGCCTTTCCAAGGTTGTCAGTGTTGCACATACTTTTCTAAGTCTTGCTTCTATTGCAAGTACAAGGATAAAAGGTAGTCCACGAAAAACCAGACTCCAAATAGGTGTTAGAGTACACCACCTCAACCTATTTTTCTTTGTTTGTCAAATTGATTTTAAATACTACTTTCTTAGTGGTATTGGATGTCATGAGTTGTCTCTTTGCAAGATTTGTTGGCCATTATGTCTTAGTGTTGTCATTGATGTCAAATTCATTGATGGAAAAGGGTATGTAGAGGTCATATGAGTCTCTATGAGGTGTAATTCAAAGTCAAACATGAAGGTTGATTAGTAGTGACAAGATTTGATGAGTTGTCATGTTGTCTTGGCATGGTTCTAGCTTGCATGGTCATAGTTTGAGCCCTCCTAAGTTGGTATAAGGATTTCATGAGGTCTATCATGGTTAGTATGATGTGTCAAGAGTGTCTAAGATTTTGTATGTGGTCTACATGGTCATTTCATGAGTTTTCATGGTTGTGTCAGGTCATTCTAGGCCTATTCCTAGTCCTAAAACATGGTGTTTGGTATGGTGGCATGAATTTTAGAGTTGATCACTCTTGTTGGAGCATGTTTGCAGCATGGTGATAGTGTACATGAGGTGGATGATGAGTTTCATGTAATTTCTCAATGGTTGGATGTTGTTTCATGGTCCTTGGGAAACAAGAAGGTGGGGACATACTAGGAAAGCAAAGGTAAGTCATTCTGGATAGAGAGTTTCTAGCATAATTGAGAAAGGTGGTGAGCTTGAGAAGTTAGATTATTTTTTCATGATGCTTCATGAAAAATTTCATGTCGGTATGAAGAGAATTTTTCAAAATATATCGGTTTCGGTAAAATCGGGTTTTCAACAATGTGTTTTAATGCTAAACGTGGACCTTCGATGCTCGTTGTGAACTGTGTGTTTTGCATGGGACCCATAGTTTGATAATTTTACAAAAAATAATGGTCATTTGAACATCAGGTTTTTATGAACAATTGCTAAGAAGATAAGTTGCTTTAAAACCCTAGTTAAACCCTAGCTCAAAACTAACTTGGAGAAAATTGATTGTATAGGCACATAATTGATTGTTTATGTTAAAATTTTGATTGGAGGATTTAGAGGAATTGTCCATATTTTCATAAAGGTATGATAGATCTTGTCACATTATGTGGACCCCACTCAAATAGGAAAGTTTCTGAAGATTTTCAGTTTGTGACAAAGTTGTCCATTGAAAGTACTAACTAAATCGTCATTTATTAAATCTTGGTAGTTGTAATATAATTCCATGATATTTTCAAGACATGGTTGAGGTCCTAGAGGGAAAAGTGTGCCCTATCTTTGAAGACTGGTTTTTGGGCTTGTAAAGACAATTTTGAGCAGTTGCAGAGATTGACCTGGTTGAAGGCCTTCCACTTAGATTTGGAAGGAAATGTAAGATGTTATGGAAAGAAGATTCGAGACCTTTCCAATGATATATGTTTTGTATTTTGATTCAATGTTTTGATAGGTAAACTAGCTCAGTTTGTGAAGACCAAGTTTGATTGTTTCAGGATAAGATTGCTTTGGATAGAAGATTGGTGTAGAAGACATGTGATTTGGCTTTTCTGATGCTTGATATCCATTTGAGAGTGAAGAGGGATGAATTTTATTCCTATTCAATGATTTTAAAGGCCTTGAAATTGACAGCAAGGGTGCAAACCAATTGAGTTTCCAAGACTACTTTCTAGGCGATTGATTTGTTGAAGAGTAAAAGATGTGTGATTTACTTTATTGGATGTTTCATGATGTCTAGCAAGCATGGACGTGTTCTACAGGTCAATTAATTTCCAATGAGTTATTATATGGCATATTTGAGGTGTGCTTGGGTGGTCTTTAGCTTCATAGGTGAAGATTGGTTCCTAGAAGTAACTATTTTGAGTAGGAAATGGTCTTAGTTGATAGAGTTATGAAGAAAATGATTGGTGTAAGGAAATGTGCGAGTGTGTATGATGTTTTTATGGTGTTTTTGACATGTGTGGAGCCTTTGGAGGCTTGAAAAAACATGGTGATGTGTTTAGAGGTCTTTGATGAGCTAGGTGATGGGATTTTGAGCTTTTTGGGCATGTTTAGTTGTCTTGGTGCATGGACGACCTACATGGGTCCGTTTTATGAATTTGTATGAGTTTGGTGTTATATTTTTAAGTTGTAATGGTCAAGATATTTGGTCTGGACTGACCTATGTTATGTTTTTGAGTTGAAAAGTATATAAAGTGCTTGTTTTGATTCATTTTTGAACTAGTTGGTAAAAGGGGAAAATGTGACCTATGCGAGTAAGTGAAAGTGGATTAAGGGAATCAAGATAGAGCTTGGGATGTGTTTGAAAATCTAAAGAGTGATGAAGAGAATGTGTGCAAGGTGTAGTCATTTCTTCATGTACCTCCTTTCTACCCTAAGCGCGTCGCCTATCACCCAGGTGTGCCCTAGGTACTCACCAGGAGGCGCGCGGGCACTGAGCCCCTCCTTTATGTGAGCTTTGCAAAAGTGTTCCGCCATTAATGGAGAATGAGTTACAAGAATGGAAATATAGACATTCACTCAAAACAAAAGATACATATAATAGATCCATGCACGAATGCCTCATAAATGGGAATGAACATTGTAAATAAGCATAATGAAACTAGATCTGACTCAAAATAATATGAAGAACACAAGTGTTTACACTCTTGAACATGAATAACCAGAATCACACACCATATATTGATTTATAAACATTTACAGTGGCCTCATTACATCATAATGGTCATACAAACCAAATACAACAAAGAATATTATCTTAAACCCTATAAAAATACTCTCAGAGAGAGATTTGTTAGCTATTTTACCCATTACTGACCCTTGTTTAGACCCAAACCCATGCATATATGCTCAATAACATCCTTGCAAGTATTCTTGCAACACCTTGTTACCACTAAAAACCTTGTTTAACCCTCTTAACATTCTAACACAGACTTCATTATCACTCTCCTCTCCTCTTTCGGACCCAAGCACTCCTTTAAATAGGATCTGGATGCACTACCTTCATTTCCTTCATGAACATATCACATGTCGAGTGGAAGTGTGGTCCTCCATGGTCGAGTGCCTATGCCAGATTGCCAATGCCTCCACTACCCGTAATGATCATCCTGGGAATATTCCTTACATGGAATATTATTTTCTTCACCTCTAAAGCTCCAGGTTGGCACCTTATCCATTCAACATGCCTACTTAGGTTTTTCACGTGTTTCTCCTCTGACAACTCCTTCAAAATATGGCTAAGTCCCTAATCTTTGATGCTCCCGCACGTGCCAACCTCTTCTCCCACGTGCCTTTCCCTTGCGCACTCTTTCTTGAGCGCATTCCATCTTTACTACCTCCCGCGCGCATTGACCTCTCCCTTGGGGCTTATTCAATTCCAAGGCCCAACATAAGGGTTTGAATCCAAATCATTTCATGAAATATCAAGATAGAGCGACTTGAAGGAGAGAGAAGTTGAAGAGGGTTTTATGTGTGTGTGAGCTAAACTTGGATCAAAATCAGTTGTGGGATCATAATATTTTCGTGGTCATTCTTTTACAAAATCTCTTATGATGAGTAATATTCATAGGATTCATTTGTTGTGATTCATATCAACAAGGGTTTAGGGGTTGGTGCTCCTTGTGGGGTTGGTGCCTCACTAAAAAAATCTCTTTTGATGTGTAATATCATCTTAAGACCTTGCTTTGAGTAATACAAGCGGTGGCTTTCGGTCGAGTTTTCTTCCCCATGAGGGTTTCCCACTTATATTTGGTGTCTTGTGTACTCTCTCTTGTGTTATGATCTTGTGAATGGTTAATACACATTTAATATGCTCATGTATGGTTATGTATGATGAATGGCTAATTGAATGATGAATGCTAATACATGGTAATTGAAGTCAAAAAAATTTGAAGGATCGATTCATCCCCCTCTCACAATTTTTCTTCTAACAAGATTTACTTCAAGGAAATTTTTATCACAAAAATTGTTCAATGCATTAAGTTGGGATTAAAGATTTGTAATTGAATGTGAAAGTAAAAAATGTTATCCACAAATAATAAAATGACAATGCAAATCCTAAAGAGGCTATAAGCACTCATATTGTCGAATATGTGGAGATAAGATCCCTCTAATTTATCGATATACACTACTACAAGGGGGTGATTTGAGACAATATTAGAAACGATAATTGACCAAATTGTCTCAAATTGAGACAATAAAAAAGTTGTATATTGTCTCAAAGTGGGTGTCTCTAATTATTGTCTCTCTAGAGACAATATAGATTAATACATATTTTGTCTCTTGAGATACAATACGAATTTTAATTTTGTCTCTCTAGAGACAATACAAATTTAAAGAATAAAAACTGAATTTCAAGAATAATAAATAACTAAATGTCTTCTAGTGCAATGAATGGATATGGAATTGGTGATCAATATTATAAAAAATTGGGTTGAATTTTGTGCTCACAAATGGATCCACAAACATTTTATTAATATCAAAAGAAAAGAATACAAAAGGGTGCCTAAATGTCGTTAACCCTTGACATAGAATGGTACACCTATTTATTGAGTTAAAATTACATTGTGACACCTCCTCCAAATGTGCTACCACAGATTATTTAGCTAATTATTTCTAACTAGTTTTACAAGACAGAGTGGCACCTCCTTCAAACATGCTGCCATAGATTCTTGAGTTGATTCTTTCTAACTAGTTTTACAATGAAATATACAACTCCATATGAGAGGAATTTTGAAACAATATCCATATAATCATGTGTTGACATCATTGCAAACAAGAATAATAACCATCATTGTGTACACACAAAATCTATGCACTTGGGTACATGTCTAGATCCTAAAGCATACTAATGTATACAAAATTCATAAGAAGGAAAACTAGTGCTTGACAACTCCTTTTGTCATTTTGGTTGCTTTATCTCTTGCACTTTATTGGCTTTACACATCTTACAGCTATGTTGGCACTTGAAAAATTTACATTTTGATGGCCTCAAACACTAGCGTCGAGTTAGGAAAGAAGTTCCTAAACGCTCTTGTCCCTCCTAAGCGCTCTTGTCCCTCTTTCTTCTTCTTATTCTTTTCAGTCTTTTTTTTCTTCTTGGTCACCTTTTACCATTTTGAGTCGTCCTTTCAGTTGTTAATTATGAAATTCAAACAAGGGAATCATATATATACTTATTTATTTCTTTTAAATAAGGGGCCAAGCACTATAAACATTATCAATCACCACCTAAGCTTGCACAAAGGCACAACAACAAGACAAATCATACATCTAGCACAATCATACAAGGGACAAGGGCTGCATTGGTCTTCATACACTGCATAGGAGGGGATTTTATTCTATTCCATCACACACATTTTGTATACTGGACAATCTAGATCTAGTATGTTATCATCGTGAAACTTGCACAAGGGTAACCTAGGGCGCGAGACACGAATACACACACAAAAAGAACTACATGGAGTATGACATGTAGTGCAACGCTTGTCATAAGTTCACTTTTTAGATGACCTATGGGGTCGACTCGACTCCACATTCTACATCTTTTTATTATATTTTATGTGGTTTGTGGGCATGTGCAAGTAGTCATTTGTTTTGTAGGTTATAAGTTCGACCAGGTGACCTAATAGTGAAACCGACGTGATACAAAACAAGCAACAACAAAGACCTTCTAACCCAGAAAAGACCAAGTTCTAAGAATTTTATCAAACACAAATGCCCATATCAATCATTAACGCTGGGCACTCCTATCCTCTGCAGGAGCTTATGTCCCGTACATTCTTAGGTTTCGAACCCTCATTTATTCATTTCGACATTGTTTACATCCAAATCCAATACTCAAATAGTCCCGATCATTCTCAAAGTTGCACATAATCAAGTGAAATCATCATTCCTCTCTCATTTGAATGTTTATTGCTTGCACATTACTTGTACTTAATTACCTTAATATCATTTATTACAATAATTTACTTTAAAATAAGATTTAATTCAAATTAGATTAAATCATTTGGTGAACCCCAACTCGTGATCGACCACTCGGATCCTTATTTTTCCTATTCTATCAGATTTTTCTTTCCCTAACCCCAAACCCTAGTTGCATCAAGGTTCATATTTCCATCTATTGTCTATCATACATCTGATCTGCATAGTTCTTCCTATGGTTTCATCATTGGTCATATCCTCTGGGTCACTTTCTAGGGATCTTATTTCACAAATTACCTTTTCTTTAATATCATAGCTCCTAAAGTTCCTCAAGTCTCCTTGTATCAATTACTTCAAAAACACCTAGTTTGCAAATATGCTCTCAAAAAATCCATACATACAATGTACCTCCTCGCAATACACCACCTTCACAAGTAAAAAAATTTATTGTATCTCTCCCCCCCTATTAGTCCTGATAACACAACCAATCAATCCATCTTTGAGTCAATTCAAGCTTTACATCTTTTTTTCAAGATAAATTTCAAGCTATGGAAACCACGATTACATCCCTCACAGCTAAAATCCAACATCTCAAGGATGTTTCTCATGCCCATGCTAGTTCTTCTTTTACACTTCATCTTAATCCCATGTCTACTACATGTGCTCATACAAGCGAGGTCAAGGTCTTACCATAACAAGCACCTCTCAAGTTTGATTGAAATGCTAGGCAACACGATATTCTCTCTGAGCTCCTCAATCACCAGTTAATCACCTTGCCACCTACTCATTACTACCCTCCTTATCGACTTACCAAATACAAAGGTCACCCATTTTACAATTATCATAGAATTAATGGACATCATGACAATGATTGTTATGCTTTAGAACGAAGAATCGGGAAACTTGAGCATCAAGGCTTTATTTCATTTTCTACACAACATTTTGTTACACACTCATCTCCAATTACCAAACCCTAATGGGTTCCTAAATTTGATCCTTCTATGTCTAGTGAGCATCACACAATAGTCACTCTTATTCCTTCTCTAATAATGCAAGAGTTATCGGGAGTCCCATCTAAGGCCAAACCATCAACAAAAAAAAAAACCAATTCCCTAACCACAAGTTGAGATCCCTCACCAACCTCCTACAAAAAAACTTATAATTCCTCCTTTCAATCTAGATAATGGCTTTTTCGATGACTAGGACACATTTCAACATCCTCCACCATAGCATGGCCTCTCTAGCATCATCGGATAGATCTCCATCACTCACACACTTGGGGGCATCGAACTTTCCCCCATAGTTGTATGTTCTAATCAGCAGTTGCCTATCCATACTACTCACATACACACTTATACCTTACTTTTTCTTTGCACTTCAAGTCAATCTTTCTAGCAACACTTTCTCTTATCTACACTATGAGAACACCTTGCTACATCTATATATGCTTATGGCTTCCCTTTCCACTCATATGCCACTCCATACACACTTTTCTCCTCATGCTTACTTATGGATCCTTCTATTCATGATACACATACTAATTTATATATATGGTATACATCTTTTCGTTCACTATGGCTATTCTTGCTCACAATGATCACATCTATTTGCTAGTAGCTCTGATATACACACTTGGGGGCATCAAACTTCCCCCCTCCTCACTTGCTTCTTATACCATTACTTCTTCCTATTTATACAACACAATGTTTCTACTACATACTCTACCTCGCTACCCAATGACGCACTCTTGTTCTATGGTTCATACTTGACTGTTGAGGGTGCAATTCCTAAATGAACCTCATGTCACACATATCCATTGGGGGAACCATAGCTCCCCTCATTTGTACTTCTTGCATCTCGCAACACACCATCACTTTCACACAACATTTTCACATCTTAGTTGTATTTACTCTTGTTAGCTTATACTACTTACATGTTACACTTTGTTTCCTATGCTAGTTGGATACTTAGTATGTCATTATCTTTTTATATACACACATGCGTATTCACATGGTATCTTGAGGTGAATGCAAGAATTTTACATATTCTTACACAATGCATGATGCTCGACACTGCTCTTTACCAATCTTGTTGAGGCTCCTAGGGGCATCTACCTTTGTTATTCTCCTACTATGCACCACAAGCCCTATTCTTATAGTATTTACTACTCCTTGGCAACGTCACTTACTTTAGATATATATATATATCTAACGAGTGTTTCATGTGTAGCATTTGCCTTGTAGGATTTTATACAACCATGGTCATCTATCACTTCTTGTTTTCTATTGTTCATCATTATTTGTAGGCTATGCCTTATGTATTGCTTAATCATTATTTTCTTATGATCGCTTCGTCCCTAATTGTCTTGTGACATTGTGAGCAATGTCCTATGTATGCAACCTACTTTTCGAGGTAACTCTTATTTTCATACGTTTCTTAACACATTGTATTTTATTGCATGCTAGATATTTTATATTAATATTTGTTTCTAGCATTTATTGTTTACATGTGCCTTGGTTTCTACCATGCACATCCCCTACCCCCTACAGGTATCCAACCCATTATATGCATATCACTCTCTGGTTCTCTCATTTGGGCCATATCCTCCTACATTCATCACACACACCCCAAACGAGTGGGGAAACTATTGGGTGAACAAATCACCCTTCCAACAACACATAACTCTAGAATAGAACAACATAGTACAAAATTGGCAAAAGCACACAATTACAAAGTGGTCCAAAATCAAACTTGGATCACAAACATAGAGCAGACACTAGTGCCTAGTATCAGACAGAAATGGTGGGCGCTTGTGTCCCACCTAGGCACTTGTGTCCTGGGGAAAAAAAGATAGTTTTTCGCCTCGGTAAAATTTCTAGCAAGTTATAGTACCGATCTACAGTATCACACACTTGGCTTCAGTTACAAAATTTATTCATTCAATTACAATTCAATTAAAATTCGGTTACAAATCGGGACGTGCCAATTGTAAGAGGGTACGAAAACCTATAAGCGAGGATCACGAGGGACGACATGCACATCAATGGACGCGTGCGAGCAACGTGAAGAGATCTCAAGAGGAACGAGCATCAACCGAATGTGCATGTAAAGATTTGAAACACATGCATAACCTGGTTAAGCCATAAAACTCTCCTCTATCTCATAGATCCAAAGGGGTGTACATATAGGAGGTGTTGAGTAACCCCAATGCTGCAGTCATGACAACTCGAGTGGAGAGGGGGAGTTACATTCCCATAATAGAAGTGTAACTCCTAATGACGCATATGATGCATTGACACACTGACACACTGACGCGTAAGAGAATCTCATAATGACCCCTAAATGACATGTGGACCTACGATCTCACCTAAGTGAGATGACTCACCTAATGATGTGGAAAATAATACACACCAATACCCCCCTTCATCGTAACTTAGGATGAGGCGGTAAGCCAGAAACGAGAAATGATGTGGAAAATAATACTCCCAACAACGGAGATGATGAACTCCTCTCGAAATACCTGTAGAGATGGATGTGAAACCCGTAGAGCATTACAAGTGTACTCGGTGAAAAGACGACTAAGGTCAGGTAGATACCTATCCCAATGAGGGGGCTCAACAAATAGAAGAGCGATGTCAATCGGTATAAGTCATCCAATGAAGGTAGAGGAGTGAAATGGGCCTCACACACTGAAGGTGGAAAAGAGGTGGGTGTGATGAATGTATAAGACTGAATAGGAGACTGCTCAATATCTGATGAGATGTGGGAAGTGTCAACACTCTCTGGAATAGTGAGAGGAGGAGAAGAGTCCTCTGTAGTACTCTTGACATCAGAACTAGGTGCACAATCCTCGTCATCAGAAGTAGAACCAAGCAATCTTGTGTCAGTGGAACTGTCATCACACGAAGAAATAGAGGAGACAACTGAATCAACAGTAGCAACAATGGCGGCAGTATGTGAAGGGTCTCCATAGAGGGACTAAAAAATGCTCCAGACATGGTGAGGTGGATCTAAGTCTGCCACGTGAAACCAGAGAGATCGAGAGACATGCATCATCATGTGACCAAAGATGTGGTCGCAAGTGTCAAGGAATTCCTCCAGACGATGATGATTAGTGGTGCAGAACTGCGCCCAAGTAAGAAGGGTGAAAGACACTCATAGGCGAAGTAGTGTTCCATGGAAGCACGCCAAGTTGAATAGTTCCCTCTCCCGGTGAAAAGTGGCGAAGGCTGTAAGGCGATCCTACGACGCTCAAGTTTGGAAAGATAAATCTCCATGATACGGAATCAAAAGTGCAAGGTGCACAAAAGCAAGACGCGTCGAGACGCTACCGATAGTGCATCTGCATGTGAAAACCCAAGAGTACTAGTCACCCCCAAAATGTGGCACTTTATAAAGTAGTGCATTTACAAAACTGACAATGCCATCACGTAATGTGTGAAAAATCATGCAACTTTGACTAAAGAAGTGCTCAAAAATGAGCAACGAGTCAAAATTTATAACATAAATACGATTCCCGCAACTGATGGAAAATGCCAATAAATGTTGCAAACGCATTAAAAAAGCCTAAAATGGGTGCAAAGGGTGTCGTGTGGGTACTCGTTGGAAATGGCATCAAATTTTAGGCAGGGTTTGTTTTGCTTGCGAGGGGGATTAGCCTCCTGCCAACCTCGGACCTCACCCTCCGTCTTCGACACACGTAGGAAGGGCATACTTAACAAGCAAAATGAAGCCCAAAAATTATTACAATGCCAAGTGAATGTTTTTAACCTTAAAACATTAAAAAGGGATTGTTTTAACTCCGCAAAAACAATTCTAAAAGGGATGGTGAACAAGCTAAGGCAATGTTGACCGAGCTGCTCAAATTGTATGGTAAACCGCCATGTGGAATGTTAGTGTCACGTGTCTACACAAGGTAGTTGGAGCTACAGGTGGACCGTGTCGAGCTAGGAGGTGCTGCAGGCGAGAGTGTAACCATTGAGAGGTCAAAATATCCACACAATCCTGGCCAAGTGTCACAGCTAACCCGACACGCTAAACACTCAAGTTGAGAGGTGGTGTAACAGTTGTGTGGATTCCAAACGTAGGTACAGACCACTTGGAGCAGAAGTGAACAATGAAGAGTAATGTTTTAGGGCATATTCGAGTGTGCCAAAACCATAACATTGGTAAGTGCAACGTCCATGCATTTGTTGGTTGCAAGAGTAACTACCGATCACAAATAGCAGAGCGTAGTAGATATTCCAAATAGCAGAGCCCAAAAGCCGAGTTGTGGAGGCTGAAACGTGCACGAATGACCAAGAGTAAGCTTCAAAGAGAACAAGCAATGGTGGTGAACGAGTTGAAGGTAAACAAAAAAGAAAAGCACCGAGTGGAAGACAGATTCAACACTGATATGGTGGCTTAATGCAGGTTGCAAAAAGACATTCACAAACAATGCAAAAGTGGACCAAGCCGTCGATCCAATGCGAGGCAGATTCAATGCACAGCAAGGTTCATGGGAAAGGAAAACTTAGCAGATAAACACGACCTGAAATGTAGATAAACACGACCAAAGTACCCACATTCAGACCAATACACTCATGCTCAAGCCAAAACCTGAGCTAAATCTGAACACAACCTGAACCATTATAACACCTCAAAACTCCTCCAGAATACACATGCAAGGCAGAAAACCCACAAACATGAACCAAAGACTTTGAAAAACTGAATAGAGGTATAAAACCCCAAAATCAATGCAAATAGAGCACGATCGGAATATCCATTACGACACACACAACAAGAACTGGATATCACGTTGGAAGCCAAAAAACGCATGAAAATGCCGAAGAGTGCACGGATCCACAAGATCTGCTCTGATACCATGTAAGAGGGTATGAAAACCCGCAAGCGAGGATCACGAGGGATGACGTGCACATCGTGCACATCAACGGACGTGCGAGCAGCGGCGTGAAGAGATCTCGGGAGGAGCGAGCATCAACCGAATGTGCATGCAAAGATTTGAAACACGGCAGAACCTGGTTAAGCCATAAAACTCTCCTCTATCTCATAGATCCAAAGGGGTGTACATATAGGAGGTGTTGAGTAACCCCAATGTTGCATTCATGACAACTCAAGTGGAGAGGGGGAGTTACATTCCCATAATAAAAGTGTAACTCCCAATGACGCATATGACGCCTTGACCGACGCATAAGAAAATCTCATAATAACTCCTAAATGACACATGGACCTATGATCTCACCTAAGTGAGATGACACACCTAATGATGTGGAAAATAATACACACCAACACCAATCTACAATGACACTTATCGTTTGAGAAGATTTGTGGAAGTAGAGAAAACCATACCTCTCTTCCCAACACTCTTCTCTTGACGTGAGATCGCCAAAAACCTCATCCTTGGCAGTGAGATGCTCAAATCATTAGCCCGACACTTTCTTGGTTGGGAATTGATCACTCTCAACCCCATCTAGCAACATCTCCAAGAAAAACAGGACAATTTTCTATCCTATACTCTCTCATACATCAGGTGCACTCTTTCCTTAGCTATTACTTTTACTACTTTTACATACTTATACATACGTTACTCTAATCTTTCACATACGGGACTTTGACTACTCTCTTTTTCTCTTCTTTTGCAGGTCTATCCTTACAAGAAATAAGAAGCAACTCACATCAATAAGCACAAGCTCCAACAACATGCTACTATACATACAATTCACCCCTAGGGTCTACCTCCCTTTCCTAGTTGCCACGCTTCACATGACTACTTGTCCACTCGGCACGTTATCAACTAAACTCTTCTCTGGATTACAAGGTACACATATTTTATCTACTTTATACTATCGAGTATTCACTCAACAACATAAAGTGGGGAAAATGTAGACATAAAATATATGCACTTTGGTACATTTCTAGGTCCTAAAGCATACTAATGTATACATGATTCCTAAGCAAGAAAACTAGTGGTTGACAACTCCTTTTGGCCTTTTGGTTGCTTTATCTCTTGCACTTTACTTTACACATCTTATAGTTTTGTCGGCACTTGACTGATTTACATTTTAATGGCCTCAAACACTAGTGCCCAGTTAGGAAAAAAGTGCCCAGGTGCTCCTATCCCTCCTAGGCGCTCTTGTCCCTCTCTTTCTTCTTCTTACTCTTTTGGGTCCTTTTTGCTTCTTGGTCACCTTTTAACACTTTGGGTCGGCCTTTCAGTTGTCAATTACAAAATTCAAACAAGGGAATCATATATATACTTAGTTACTTCTTCTAAATAAGGGGCCAAGCACTATAAGCATTATCTATCACCACCTAAGCTTGCACAAAGGCACAAGAGCACTACAAAGCATACATCTAGCACATTCATATAAGGGACAAGGGCTGCATTAATCTACATACACTGCATAGGAGGGGAGTTTATTCTATTCCATCACACACATTTTGCATACTTGGGACAATCTAGATCTAGCCCACTATCATCATGCAACTTACACAAGGGCAACCTAGGGCACGGGACACGGATACACACACACACACAAAGAACTACATAGAATGTGATATGTAGTGCAGCTCTCGATCGTAAGCTCACTCTTCATATGACTATTGGGGTCAATCCGACTCCACATTCTACATCTTTTAATTAGATTTGATGTGGTTTGTGGGCACGTACAGGTAGTCATTTGTTTTTCAAGTTATAGGTGTGACCAAAGTGACCTAACATCGAAACCAGTGTGACAAATAAAAAGCAACAATAAAGACCTTCCGAGCTAGAAAAATACTAGGTTCTAAGCATTTTAGCGACACAGCCCCCGAGATCAGTCATTAACACCCGGGGCACTTTTGTCCTCCTTTGGGCACTTCATCATGTACATTCATGGGTTTTGAACCCTTAACGAGTCATCACGACATTATTTCCAGTCATATCGGCACTCGGACAATCTTGATCATTCCCAAGTTGCATAGAATCGGCTAAGGCATCATTCTTCTCTCATTTGCTTAGGGTTTTACATTGTTGAATGCTTAGTGCTTGCACATTATTGTACTTAATTACTCGAATATCATTTATCACAAGGTAAGTCACTTGTGAAAAATAAATAATTCAAATTAGATTAAATCATATTGTCATTACATCATTAAGTACTATAATTATAAGACATCAATAAATTGAATTTTAATAAAAGAGGCTAGTTTAGTTATAAAACTTACTTAAATACGAGCAATATTTTTATGGATTTGGTGAATCTTGATGATCTTGCATAGTAGACCAATCCCTTAAAGGAATGACTACCTCTATTAAAACAAAATCAAAATGGTCAATTGGATCTTTTAGAAGTTGTCATGTTTGTTGGCCATTTGTAATAGCAAGAATGAAAAAAACATGAAACCCCTGAGTTAATATCAAAATAGGAACATGCTAGTAAAAAAGTGCTCATACCCTTAATAAATTGAAGCATAATTCAGCTAATATTATGAACTCTAAGAAAAACAAAATCAAAACATAAGTTGTTGTTCAATTCATATGTTGTAGTTGCAACAACCCTTATAGACATGCATGTAAAATGTGGAAGCATAGACAAGACAAGTGAATTGTTTGATAGAATGCCTCAAAGAGATGTGTTCACATGGACAACATTGATTGTAAGCTATGCACAAAATGGATTTGTTGAAAAGGCTTAAAACTTTCAAGCAAATGTAATTGGTAGATGTAAAGAAAATTTCCACAACCTTTGTCACAAGCATTCTCGCTTTGCCTATGCCAAAATGGGGGCTTTGGAACAAGGTATGGATATCCATAAAAGCATAAAGGATAAAGGAATTTTGTTAGATGTTGTGGTTACAATTGCCTTGGTAGACATGCATGCAAAATGTGGAAGCATAGAAAAGGCAAGTGAACTATTTGAAAGAATGTTGAGAATAGATGTGTTCACGTGGATGGCATTGATTGCATGCCATGCACAAAATGGATATGTTGAAAAATGCTTTAGAAACTTTCAAGAAAATGCAATTATCAGATTTGAACCAAGTTCACGACCTTTTCCAAAGATCCTACCCGACTATGCCAAAATGGGGGCTTTGGAACAGGGTATGGACATCCCTAAAAGCATAAAGGATTGAGGAAGTTTATTAGATATTGTGATTGCAACTAACCTAGTAGAAATGCATGCAAAATGTGGAAGCATAGACAAGGAAAGTGAACTATTTGACAGAATGATGAGAAGAGATGTGTTTGTTTGGACGACATTGATCGCAGGCTATGCACAAAATGGATATGTTAAAAGGATTTAGAAACTTTCAAGAAAATAGAATTATTAGATTTAATGCCAAATTCAACAACCTTTTCCAGCATCCTATCTTTCTATGCCAAAATGGGGGCTTTAGAACATAACACTTTAGTCATGTTGCAACTTATGTTCTTCTCTCAAACATCTATGTAAAAGTGGGCAGGTGGGGTGAGGTTCAAATGCTAAGGAGATTGATGAAAGATAGAGGAATCAAAAAGATCTCTGGATGTAGCTAGATTGAAGGCCAAAACATGATACATACTTTTTCATATTTAAGACATTTTTAAAATTCAAGCATAATGAGTTAAGGAATATGATAAAAATTAACATACAATCAATAATGGAGGTCGAATTCATCTTACTTTCTTAAATTGAATCTGCTCCACACCAAATGGAGCAAGAAGAAACAAGATGACCTAAAAAAAAGGAAAGCAAGAAGAAATGAGATGAGACAAAGCAATGTAATCTATGACAAATGAAAACAAAAAAGCATGAGAAGTTCTACATATTCAAAATAACACAATCATTTGCAACATGCAAACCTTGCAATAAAAAAGACAAAAAAATTAACTTTGTACGGGGGAACTTTTTATTTAGATGAGGGTTGTACATACTTCAATCACATGAGTAGCTCTTATTGCATTACACCTACAATTGATAATTATGTGTGCATGGTTAACCTTATTTACCTTGTTGGATATATGGCAAAAACCCTAAACATTTAACATTAAGATGTCAGTTAAGCTTTTTACAGGCGTATTTAGAGGGCTTCAACCTGTTGATTTGAGTAACACGAATGTTTTTGAATGTTATAACATGTTTTTTTAAAATCAATTTATATTTTCCAGCATACACCCATCCTATGTTAGAATGCGAGCTTTAGAACAAGGTATGGACATCCAAACAATCCATCTAGAGTCGGTTCACATCACACAATCTCCAATGTTTGTCCATCTTTGCCTATGAAATTGCTTTTTCTTAATTTCTTTATTTTTAGTTTGCTAATTTGGATGTGCGTCTCGAAATTAGGTCCCCTTCTTTCTCAATTGTGTTATACTTCTTATCACCCATATTGTTGTTATATTAGTTATACTTAGTCATTAAAAAAAGATTTCGCACAAACCTAAAGGAGAAACAGGAACTTCAAAATAGATGACATAATGCTAGGGGATTGATACGGTAAAGGGTAAATCTCGCTAATAAGAAACAATGGAATGGAGAAATAGAGCACATTGTTTGATGTATGAAGGATTTGAACAAGTGGATCATTTGAAACTGACGCAACATACAAGTAATTGTGAAAATCTTAGGCACATATGAAAAGAATAAATTGTTTGATGTTTTCAAGATGTGCACAACATGATATTGGAACACAACTTTGTGATAATGAGAAACTAGAGAAGGATATTCAGTAATTAAAGAGAAAATATAAATTAATATCATGGAAAACACTTGTATTACCCACCATCAGTTGACAATGAGAAGATTGGTGGATTTATTTAAATTACAACCAATATAGATAATATAGGAGGCTACGGAACATCAATTCACCCAGTCAAGTTGTTCAACAGTATCCATTCCTATAGATTCATAAGTTACAAAATTAGTCATGAGATTATCGCTTTCATAACAAAATATTTCATTTGAAACTTAATTATTTCTAAAAACTTTTCAAAAATTCATTTTGTGCATATCTTGCTATCATGGCATTTTCGGAGAACACATCTCTTTGAGGCTTTACGTAAAACAATTGTGGAATTTGACTTTAAATCTCCCAATTGTATTGTTTCAATGTTTCTAAAGCGTTTTTAACAAATCCATTCTTTGTATAGTTGCAATCAATGTTATCCATTCGAACACATCTCTTTGAAGCATTCTATCAAACATTTCACTTTTCTTGTCTATGCTTCCACATTTTGCATTTATGTCTACTAGGGTGATTACAACTTCATCTAACACATTTCCTCTATCCTTTATGGTTGAATGGGAGAATTAGAGAACTTTTGACCACCCGAGAAAGTCCCCTAAATCACACCTCACCAATAAAATCCTTTTAGTCCCAAAATTCCAATCACCCACTGAATTTGCTAAACGACTCTTTGCATTACACCAATATACAGAAACCAGAATATAGCATGGTCATTAAAATATTGCAAAATATTGAAATGTTTATCACAAAATAGATTAAGGTGTAATAGACAACAAAACACTTTCTCATCGTGTGTCTAATTGAATCCTTGTGATTCTTCCAATACTGCAAATGCCAAAATTAGATCAAGTATGAAATGATGACCAAATGTCAATAGTAGGCGGTGTCCACTGACCCTTGCAAAAACTATCAACTCTACAAAATATCACTGAAATAGATCAATATGAAATAGATGACTAAATGTCAAACATAGGCGAGTATCCATTGACCTGTGAAACGCAAAGTCTTGTAATATCAAGTAGATCGGTATGAAATGACAACCAAATGCCAAACATAGGTGAGTGTCCAATCGACCTGTGTAACTATATATCACGACAAAATATCATTGTAAAATACCACTTTGTAAAATATCATGGAAATGATTCAGAAATTAAACTACACAATGCCTATAAAGAGGCAAGAGTTAGATTGAATCCTTGAAACTACCAATGAAGATCAAAATATCTATCCAATATGAAATTGGGGATATAATCAATCTGCCTTCAAAAATGTTACATTCAAAATCAGTAAAAAACTATTCATCACTGCAAAAGATCACTAGGTGCAACTGCAAACCAATTTGTTAGTGTAATAAATGTACACCCTAATTGTAACCACATGTGACAGTTACAAATAAATGCCCAAAAATAAGGGACTTAAAACATGTGCAAATATCACGTGTGGATGCAATAAGTTTGTATATTAATTACAAATACAAACGGTGCCCAAATGGGTCTTATAAGCATCCATATTTTGCACACTAAAAACGACAACAAATGCAAATCCAAAATTAGACATACTTGAACATGCCCATTGAATCTGTATATTATGTTGTCTAAATCACAATGGAATTTGTCAACCATAAATGTGAGAAGATAAATATGAGCATGTTAAACATGTCACTTAGTTCTTCCCTACATATGACTTTAAAAACTAGATTCAAAGCCAAAATCATATGGGAAAATCTCATTTCTACATACAACAGAATCCCACAAAAGTATGCTTTGAAATAAAATGCAAGCTAATCAACAATATCAGCTATACAAAAATCTATCCATCAAATAAAGTGTCCTCTAAATCAAAATTGAACGGACTCATCTATGGAATATCGATCAATAGATCCTAAGTTAATTCAATAATTGTTGGTGAATTAATAACTTCATTAATTTTAACCTTATCAAGAGGTGTATGAACCATCAGTTTCTTACCACGTGATGGATGAAGTTTCCAACATGTTTCAACCTTGTCCACTCATATTGCAATGAGTGCAAAAATTCCTCTATTTGGGTGAGGTTACATGTTTGTCATTTCTCGTTTCAACATGACGAGATTGGTCTTTAGCACCTGCCTTATTATTCACAAAAGGCGACAACTTCTTTAGCAAAGATTTCCTCTTCCAACAATAAGCAACATAATGATTACTTAACCCACAAAACGTGCAAGGAAAAACATGCAACATCTTTTGTATATCAAAGCCAAATTGTTCAAATGGAAAGAGTGCATTAGAAGTTTTAGGATCCAAATTCCCATTAGTGTTATTTTTAGTGTAAGTAAGAGGAGGCGAAATTTCATTACCTCTTCTTCTTGTTTTCTTACACCGATCTTTATTCCTTTGTATGGAGGAATCCTTGTAATGTTAGTGGCATAGAAACTTGGTTGTTATAAGTTTGTCTTCTTTCAAAGAATTTTGGAACTTTCTCCAATATCCACTTGCTCACTAGCGTAACCCAATCCTGCATTACGAGGTTGATCCTCTACATGTATTGGGTTAGCAATACCTTGGTCATTCTTACCAAGGCCTCTTCCATCAAATCCCATTTTAAATAACAGTTTAGATCCAATGCCCTTAGTGTGTTGTTCAAAATTACCAAAAGCAATATTTGAAACTAAAGGGAAGGAAGTACTATATGGTGAACTACTTATAGTGCATTCATTTATCATTGTACCTGCATCTGAAGTGGAAGGAAAATCCTTCACCCATTCACCATTCTACATTCGTGCCAAGAGCTCATCCTTGGCCTGCAAATCAAATTTCAATCTAATAATCTCATCTTCCAAGGAGTAAAATTTTGATCGCAAGAAATAATTATCTTCCCGGATCTAGCGGTGATACACTTTGAGCCCATCAAGTCTCGCTTGTTTCAAGGTTTTATCCATGGTTTCCTATTCCCGCAAAACAACATGTACTCCCAACAACTGCACACTACAAATGGAAGATCAACAAACCCAAATTTTTGAACAAACTGAACGAAATCAATCAAATATGATATAAACAAATGCGATCGTGAAGTTAATCCAACATTCTAACCAACTATGATACCAAAACATGATCCGTAAACTAACACTAACCCTGTGTTTAAATAGTTTATTGAAAATGATTCTTTAAAAATAATCATTTTCCCCAAATTAACAAATAGCAATTGATTAAAATATGATCCAAATCTGATTTAAATTGTGTCCAAAACTGAATTGAAAATATGATTTAAAATTCATAAGTTGTTTCCAGTTTACATGATCAAAGGGATCAAAGTACGATTTTTTAAAAGAGTGTAAAAGTGATATAATCACACCCAATGGCTTAAAATATTGATTTAAATATGTGAAAAATCATAACTAATGAGATGTAAAACCTCGAAACACAAACTCCAAAATTTATAACGGAGTTCACCCACAGAGCAGACTATGTCTCTAGGATAGCTTATAATGTCGTCTAATCCATTATTAAATCAATTTGCAAGTACAATAATTTAAACTTACAAAGAATAATGGATTTGAAACCTGCAAAAATATGCTTATTAGACTTTCGAAAGACTTTGAACTCGATCAACAATGTCTTCCACCTTCTCATAGCATTTGCACAATCATTTCTCCATGTTCTACGTCAAAATCCGTGAGAAAGCTTGATAACGACGCCAATTGGACATCAATCAGAAAAAATCAAAGTCTAGGCAGAGCATATGGGAATTTTGAACAACTCTCTGGTTCTACAAAAAGCCTAAAAATGCCTCTAAATGGGCGAAAAATAGCAATATACAAGAACTACTCCTTTAAGACCTTACACGGTCCTCTAAAGAATTCCCTTCAAATACCAAAATGCTCATTTTATAATGTTTAGAAAGGTATGGTGCAACAGCTTGGGTACCTTATCATTTTGGCATAAGTCGCGGGTAGATCCCCCCCAACGCTTTGACCACATGATCCGCTTGGACTTTCCCCATTTAGTCCCACATTTGTTAAGCAATTTCACAAATAGGGGTTTAAATAAGGTTTTGTGGCATATGGTAAATGGCTTGGAAGTAGCTTTTGTTGGCAATGGTTAAGTACTAAGGCTTAAGTATAGAGTTCATAGGTGCATATGGGCTTGATTGTGGTAGATATGTTGTCTATTTTTTAAACACGTGGAGCGCTTAAGTTGGACTATGTATGCAATATGGCAATGTGGGAATGTATGCGCCCAACTTGGAATGTGGAGAATGAGGTTGCAGGGCAAGTGGTGGCCTGAGGACCAACCACGTGGACCTCTCCAAAATCGCCAAATCACATATGGTCCTATCTTGCCACATGTCAACACAAAAAGCCACGAAATAATGTGATATAAACTATAGTGTAATTAGAAAAATTAAAATCACACTAATATGCTATGGCGGCAGGGTCTCGTTTCGAAAAAGAGTGGATCTCACTGTCGAAACTAAATTCTTACATGTATGTCAAACACCAAAGAATAAAAATCACGTCCACAATCACTTTTTGCCTCGATCAACTTTGAATTACACAAATAGGCTTTGTGCACGAGCTAGGGTACTATTTGACTTGCGCTTCCTTGTTGACCTAGTTTGACCCTGAACTTTGACCAGCGATATCCGAAGCATACAATGTCCAATTCATGCGTTCCAATAGGCGTTGGAAAGCTATCGTGTACTCTTCCGTACGGTAATGGTTTTGGGAGAATTACAAAACTTCGACAACCTAGAATGTCCTCTAGATTATCAAACTATTTTATTTTCTTGTTTAATCCTAGTATCCAAATCACTAGTATGTATTCCTTCAAAACCATTATCCCTTTCCCAAAGAAAAAAGAAAACATCCTAATAACGAATGGATCCACAGATCCATTGCTTTATATAAAGGAAATATAGATGACATTGTTGAAAAGATTAAAAAGAATTTATGTTCATATAATCCACATGCCAAATTTACTAGAAAGAGACATGTTTGCTTAATTTGCACTCAAAAAGATCTCAATGGAGAGAAGATCATTCCCAAATTCAAATCCCGTCACGAGAGGAATGAAGTCGAGATGATGGAAAATAATGTCATGCTGAAATCAAGAAGTTACTTGAAGGAGTATTCATTCAAGAATCCAACTCTCCATGGAGTTGTGCTACCTTCTATGTAAATAAAAGAAGTGAACAACAAAGAGGAAAAAGAGGCTTGTGGTTGACTATAAGTCTATAAATAGGTTCATACACCAATCCAAAGATCCTATACCTTCTAAGGATGAACTTTTTCCAAAATCAAAGGCTCAAAAGTATACAAGTTTGATATAAAAGCGGATTCTAGAAAATATTTCTAAAACACGAAGACAAGTTCAAAACGACATTCGTCGTTCCAAGAGGTCGATATGAGTGGAATGTTCTTCCTTTTGGCCTAAAACTACAACTTCCATTTTCCCGAAAAGTCATGGATAAAATAGTTGGTGATTTTTTTGATTTTAACCTTGTCTATATTGATGACATTTTGATTTTTTCCAAATCTCATAAAGAACACATAGAAAACTTAAAAAGGTTTTATGATATTGTATATAAGAATGGTCTAACTTGTTCTCCCATGAAAATGGAAACCTTCAAAGATTCCATTGATTTCCTTAGCATCACAATCACGAATGGTGACATTGAAATAGATAATCATATCATATCCAAGATCAAGGCATTTCGGATCAAATTCTGATAAACTAAAATCGCAAAAAAATCTTGGGATGTGTTAATTATGTTGTAGGATTTCATGGAAGAATTGCAACTAATAACAACTTGCTCAATAGAATGCTAAAAAAATGCTCCTCCTTGGACACCAAAAATGACCGGAGCGAGGTAAAGAGAATCGAAAAACAAGCACGAGATCTTCCCCCATGGCTCTCTCTAGGAATGGTTTGAAGATTGTTGAGACATATGCTAGTAATGAATATTAGGAGTAGTTCTTAAAGAAGGGCAAGAAAATGGAAAGGAGAAAGTTTGCAGGTATGCTTCTCAATCATTTCAAGGTTCGAACTTAAATATCACTTTGCTCATAAGGAAATTCTTGCTACCCAAAAAGCAATTAAGGCTTTTATGTTCTTTCTTCACTCTGGGCACTTCGCTCAAAGATCGATTTGAAGGATTTTAGAGCTCGACTAAATAATGGAGACATGTCTCACAAAACTTCTTTCAATAGACTATAATGATGGGGTCTATGGTTTGATAACCATGACTTTAATATCGAAAATACCAAAGGAAAGGATAATTTTCTCGTTGATTTTGCTAGTTGAGAACTAAATGTGTCTAAATTTTTAAACTATGTTCAAGTCTCCTTTGAATTTGTTATTACAATCTAGAGAGGAAGCAATGTTGAAAGAGCCATACAAGTTAGAAAAGAAAATGATAGACATATGTCTTATGAAGCACAACACACTTTTCGATAGACGAATCTTTTTTCTCACCCCATTTGCAATGACAAGACAATTCATAAGGTTTCTAGATTC
Organism: Taxus wallichiana var. yunnanensis; assembly: GCA_018340775.1. Lineage (NCBI taxonomy): Eukaryota > Viridiplantae > Streptophyta > Pinopsida > Cupressales > Taxaceae > Taxus > Taxus wallichiana. The sequence continues at coordinate 990,615,394 of CM031237.1, read as the reverse complement.
AAAAGATATAAAGGTTTTATACCATACAATCCAAGATCCTTTCATGGTCTACACTTTGAATCGGGATGGAGGCATTACATATTTGTTAACTTGTATGCCCATAACGATTCTTATTCCAAATACCACATGGAAGTTTGAATTATCTAGAATGTGGCCTGAAAATCATCCATTGCAAAATAATGTATTGAACAGACCAGCTAAACCGATAGCACAAGACTACTTTCCTAACTACTTCAAATACTTTCTTGTGAAGTATTTGCCTACCAAACTATTTGATGATCCATTGTTACAAATGCATCCAAATATTACCTGTAATATAATAATTAATCGCAAAGTTCCCCGGTACATGAAAGAATGATATTTCACGATACAAGGAGGACCTTCGAGACATCAACATAATTGTAAATTACGCTTATGGAAGAAAACATATATTTTTCATTCTATGAATATCCCTCCACCTATTTCTCGGGAGAATGTTGACCGCTCCTAGCCTCTATATGTATCCTACCGTAAGACTCGAGTGGAATACATCTAACGCATTCAATACATCACAATAGGGGTGGGAAAGAAACCGAGGGACTCACATGCAATCGAAAGAAATGTCTCTACAACATCATTGGATTCGACTCCGACAATAGTCCTTGTGCCTATTATAGTCCTTGAGGAATCTTATGAAGTTATGAAGACAAGCTTAGTGTCATTAATCTAGTCAATAAGTCCTTAAGAATCAAATAAATATGGTGTAACATGCTTGTTGTCACATCAGGTCTCTTAGGAAAGCATGGTGGACCCTCTCCACTTTTGCCTAATGCACATCCACTTTAGTCAGTGTGCATCTTCTTTAAATTGTCTTTATACCTATCTCACGTTTTCCAGGCTTACACTGCCATCCGATAAGATGTCATTTCTCTTCTTATATAAGGAAGGGTTGGTCGTGTTTAATAAAATAAGAAGTTGAAGTAAGAACTTTCAAGTTTGTAAGTCAATTTGTAAATTTGCACCAATCTGTAAGTTTGCATAATAGTTTGTGAGTTATTTTCTTTCATCAATGGTACTCTAACTTGACTCGGAGATAGCCTTATTGGTTATTTTAAATATTAAGTTTTGAAGTTTATATAAAGTTTATAAGTGTATTTTTTGTTTAGTCTCACATTTGTGCACTTTGAAGTCAAATTCAAATCATGGCTATATTGGCAAGCAAGTTGATACACAATAAAGAGGAAGGTCGACAAAAATAGACACAAAACATCATAGAACCAAGTTAGGGACCGAGAAGGAACCACGAAACCCGAGGACCATTTTTGTGGATATGTGACCAAATTCATGAGTACAATAATGGTCAAGACCTAAGATCGTGTCAAAAACAATGGGAAAAGGAAATCAAGAAAAAAAGACTCCCATATTACAAGAAATAGAAAACAACAAATATATTAATAAATAATTCTAATAGGAAAAATAAACCATAAAAAACATGAAAGAAAGTCAACGAGAAAATCAATAACACAAAAAAACATTAATAAAAATCTAACTTAAACCAATAATCAATAATTTTAATTAAATATACATTTAGGATTATGTGTTTACATTATTATTCCAATTTAACATACTCACCTTCGAGCAGCCATGATTTAACCAAATTAAATATTAATTTGATACAATGGTTTGCTAAATTTAGTACTCATACCTTAAACGGGGAAAGGACACGTGGCATTGGAGGTTTTGTTCTCAAACAATCCTATGTATGGGAAGCTTGAAATTGAAAAGGTAAAATAGGTAAACATTATTGACATTATATTTAATATTTAACTATTTTTAATTCTAGTTAAAATCTACATAAAAATGTTTTATTTATTTTGATGTATAATGGCTATTATTGGAAATAAATACAATCAAATTTAAAAGGGCAAAAAGGGCACGTGGTATGGAATGCTTTGTTCCTATTTTTAATACATAGAATTGAATGATAAACTAGGTAAACAATATTGGATGTGATTATATATTTAATGTTCAACTATTTTTAATTCTACTTGAAATCTTCATAAAACATTTTATGTATTTGAATGCATTTAATTGTTAATAAATACAATCAAATGCATTGATTATTTTTCCTATATACCTATTATATATAGGGTCATATATTAAAAATTATAATTTGTATATTAAATATTGTAATTAAAATAAATATTGAACTATTTTATTTTCAAAATTCAACATAATTTTATTTTAAGTTTTGTAATTAATTTTTTAAAAATTGAGAAATAAAATTGACAAACGAATTTATAATCAATTTATAATGATCACAAATAAAATGCATTTTACATGCAAATTAATTTAATAATACATATAACAATTACACTTAAAAACTAATGACTAAATTTTGGTTGACTATTTTCCTTCTTCCACAAGATAACAAGACCAAACCCCATTAAAGACATGATAACTACCTGCAATGAAACATTACACTTTGTTTTGTTAGATAAATACTTTTTTAATCTAAATAGAAGTTCACTTTACAAAAATTTTATAGTAATTAAATAATTAGTAAAGCGTATAAATGCAAAATTATCAACCTTATATAAATGTAAAGAATACAAAAATACTTTTCCCTAAATAAATCAATGTAAATAATTATTAAACCATTTTAAAACAAAATTATAAACTATACAATGATGTATAAGAACTATTGACCCAATATTTTGCACTCTTAGTTTGAGTCTTCGCATGTTATCTTATTTAATGTACAAGGTTATAAGAACCTTTCAAAACCCTACCTTTTACCTAATCAGCAAAAAAAAATGTATAAAGACATAAAGACTATAAATAAATGGAAAAGTACTTAGCATAACGAGGTTCAAATGGTTTGTATTAATTTGCATCCCCACAACAGAAAATTTATAAGACATGGAGTGGATGTTTGCTCCCTTATTTATGAGGTAAAACATCTTCTTTTTGCATAAAATGACATGGAGTGGATGTTTGCTCCATTATTTATGAGGTAAAGCATCTTCTTTTTGCATAAATGAGTGTTACAATATTAAGGATAAAACGAGTGTTACAACCTTGACAACACAATATGAATAATGAAACATGCAAAGGAAAATACATAATAAATATATTTGAAATGGGTCTTAATTAATAGATAAGAGTGACCAATTTTTTTATAGTGTGTGACTAGGTTGTTCATATATAATCGGGGCGGGACGGGCAAAGGCGGGGGCTTGTGTGCGTGTATGTGTGGGTGTGGGTGTGTATGGGTGTATGTGTGAGCATATGTGTGTCTATGTATGTGTGTGCACATGCGTGTGTGTTGTGTGTTGTGTGCGCGCGTATGTCTATGCATTGTGTGTGTGTGTGTGTGTGTGCGCGCGTATGTCCGTGCATGTGTGTGTGCACATGCATGTGTTCTGTGTGTGTTTGTTGTGTGCGTGTGTGTGTGTTGTGTGTGTGTGCATTTGTGTGCGTTGTGTGTGCGTGCGGGTGCGAGTGTGTGTGCATGTGCATGTGTGCTCACTAACTAAACTATATATAGTTGTCATTTGACCAATGGTAAGAGATTGGGAGCCTCTACCACCCGCTTGTAAGGTTGAGGTTGGGGTCAAGGAGGACGAGGAGAAGGGAGGTTCTCGATCGATAGGCACTCAACCGATAGTTCGAGATTAGCTAAGCATTATACTAAATACAACTATGTTATATACTATATAGTCGAATAGTCAATTGGTAGTCAACATTCCTCCAACGTCTTGTTGCCTACTATATATATAGTCGAATAGTCAATTATTAGTCAAGACTCCTCTCGCAGCCTTAGTGCCTACTATAGATATAGTTGGGTCAAAGCATTACTACTAGAGATGGGATCTCCATAATCCCATGAGTGTGTGTGTACTCGCTAACTAAACTATATGTAGTTGTCACTTTACCAATGGTAGGAGGTTGGGAGCCTCTACCACCCGCTTGTAAGATTGAGAGTTGCGGTCAAGAAGGATGAGGAGAAGAGGGGTTCTCAATTGATAAGCACTCAACGGATACTTCAAGAGCAGTTAAGTTGTATAGTATATACAACTATGATATATACTATATAGTCGAATAATCATTTGGTAGTCAACACTCCTCCAACAGCTTGTTGCCTACTATATATATATATATATATAATCGGATAGTCAATCAAGAGTCAACACTCCTCTAAAGCAACCTATTGCCTACTTAAGATATAAATGGGGTACGTTGATACTAGAGATGGGATCTTCGTAAATGCCACCAAGTGTGTGTGTGTGTGTGCTCGCTAACTAAACTATATATAGTTGTCACTTGACCAATCATAAGAGGTTGGGAACCTCTACCACTTGCTTGTAGGGTTGGGGTTTGGGGCCAAGGAGGAAGAGGAGAAGAGAGGTTCTCGATCAATAGGCACTCAACTGATAGTTCGAGAGCATCTAAGCTATATATTATATACAACTATGTTATATACCATATAGTTGAATAGTCAATTGGTAATCAACTCTCCTCCAACGACTTGTTGCCTACTCGATATATTGTTGGATAGTCAATCAATAGTCAATGCTCCTTCAAAGGCCTACCGCCTACTATAGATATAGTTGGGGGAGGTTGTTACTAGAGATGGGATCTCTGTAAAATGCCACCGAGAATATTATTACCCAACAAACGGTTTGAGATTATAAGGGCCCACTTCTCATAATCCTCCAACATGCCCGACAATAATGGCAAATCGCTAACAAGGATTTCCTATCTCGACTAACTCTAATGAATGGCAAAAAAACTATTTGCTTTCCAGGTTCGGGCATACAACTCAAGGCACTTAAGTGGGGAAGGTGATATATATATATATATATATATATATGGAAGGCAAGCCCTATTTATATAAAAATGCTAAAGGTGCCCGACATCAAATTAAGACTCGTGGCCACCCACTAGGATTCCTCTTCAATGTTTTATAATTAAAGATAAAGAATTCAAATGCATGTTTGATCACCAAATTTGCGAATGGGGAAGGAGTCCATGAATAGGGAGTCGCATTCGATTGGGAGTGGCTAAGGGATATACTAACATTTTTGCATGCAAAAATCAAGGGCCATTATCTATATGGGATGCTTATTATAGTAGAGGGAGTATATGGGCCGTTATATATATATATGGAAGGCACTCCCTATTTATATAAAAATGCTAAAGGTGCCCGACATCAAATTAAGACTCATGGTCACCCTCTAGGATTCCTCTTTAATGTTTTATAATTAAAGATAAAGAATTCAATTGCATGTTTGATCACCAAATTTGGGAATGGGGGAGGAGTCCATGAAGAGGGAGTCGCAGGTTCGATTGGGAGTGGCTAACGGATATACTAACATTTTGCATGCAAAAATCAAGGGCCATTATCTATATGGGATGCTTATTATAGTAGAGGGAGTAGAGGTGTTAGACAAGTTCCTCTACTTTTCAATCCATTTCTCATATTCCTCTCTTTTATCAATTTAGTTACAACCAAAATATATAGAATATAACTAGTTATAGAGTCACTAATTCTAGTGGAATATGAGTTGGAGTTGGGCAAGACTATATTACTAAAGGTGGTAGAGCATCGTAGTCGAGATTATAGAGTTTGGGTTTCCCTTAACCTCCTAAGATAATTATAGATGTCGGCATGAGAAAAAAACCTCTCAAACATCAATGTCATTGGAGTGGGAGGTGCCTCTAACTCGCCCTTGGCTTCCCAAGCATAACATATACATATCTCCAATGTACATTAGAGAGATTCTATGAGAAATGGAAACTAAAAGCAAAGAGAAGCCTAATGTTATGCATGCGTACAAGATTGAAAGTGATTTGCATTATGCACTATACACTACACACCAATTATTGTAAAGGGTTAAAGATCATATATAAGCTATATATTGTGTATGTTGAATCAAGAAAAACAATATTAATTAGAAAGGGATTCCACGTGTTAAAGCCTATATGATTATTAGTTTCGTATAACGTAAGGGTGGAACCCTATGAAAGATTCCATTACCATAGTAGTCAAGGGTGATTCATTACCATTTTGCATTGAACATTTTCGAAGATTTGGTTGTAATATATTTCGCTCAGGGTTTATCTCTAGATACATAGGATACCGAATCATATACATAACCTTAAGAGCATGGGGAGGCTTACATATATGTATGTTGTCTTCCTCTAGGTATTTCATCACCCTCCGGGTACGGAAAGTTATTTCTCAAACATTGACTACACCTAATATTAACTACACATACCAAGCAAGGGGAATTAAATTTTAGGTTAAGTGGCAGTTGTGTACGTCATCTATTAGGGCTTATTATTGATTATTTTAAAATTTTAACATGAAAATAAGTTACATGAAAATTAAATATTAATTGACAGATTTATTAATATTATTATATGGTAGCATATATTTCACACATACACAAAAATTACTATAATATTTTTAAGTAAAAATAAATGACATTTTTTTTTAGAACATATGATTTTTTTGGTATTGTTACTTATTTTACAATAAAACTCTAGATTATACAGGTATGGTTCATGTTCTTTTGCTAATGTCAAAAGTAGAGGCAAATATAGTTAAAGGAAAGAAATATTTAATTCTCTATTCTTACTTTTTGGGGAAATGTCTATTATATTTATGGAGTAATTGGTGAGTTTAGTCCAAATACAACTTTTCAAAAAACTATAGGAGATACATAAACATTTTTATTGATTTCCAAACAAATGATGCTTTGTTTAAGTTTGAGTACCATCACCTATTTAATATTGGTAAATCTTATTTACAAGAAAAGTTGTATAGAAATTACTTTCTTGCATTTTGAGCACCTCCCACAATAGATTCTCTCCATCCATAGAATATTTCTTGTCCTCTGTGATAATTTCATAAGATTTTATTATTCTTTTTGTATAACAATTTCTCTAATTTTTGATTTATTGATCCTGATGTAAATTTTAAAATACGTGAATGTAAGCCGTTTTTGTTTATTTACATTATAGGAAAGATTTATTAACTAAAATTGTGAGAAGGGCGTCCAATCCAATTATTGAGTAGGACATTCCTAACTTTTAATCGAGCTCTGCAACCAAATATTATATGTTCATTATGATAGCTTAAAATTTTTATCTTAACCTTAAAAATTTCAGAAAAAAATCAGCCAAACCATAGAGAGAATCAAGACATACATTATCTAGGGTTGGAGAACATTATCTCTACAATGGGTCTGTCAGCTCTCATCCGCAACCCGGGTTAGAACCCTTCAAGCCTATGTTGAAAATATCACCAATATAGTGACAAAACATGATAAATGTTGAATGTCGTTAATGTCATTATGATGTCTTGGAATGCAAAACGAGATAGGAGCCAAAATGTAGGATCCCGATCTCTACCTTCGTTCCTTAAAAAGATAGGACACTCATCCAGTGCTTACAAATCAACTGTGACCATCACCTCTATTTATTTTACTGTAAACACCTCCCCTTCTAATCAAGCATGGGCAACTCACCCTATCCTGCAGGATATCTTCCCTTTACCATGCCTTGGGATAAGTATTTTTGTTTGGTTTTCGGTATAGTACTCTAATCATGTATCTTGAGCACTTTGCTATGTGATGCTCCTTTCGTCGTAACCCTTCTCTTTGTTTAATATATTTTACCCTTTTTCAGGAATATATATATATATATATCAAACAAGAAGATGCTCTTCCAAATGCATGCTTTTCTTATTATTTATTAGTTTTTTTGTTTTTGTTTTGATATTTAACATTTCAAGCTGTTTAATAGTTTTTTTGTTGTTTTTGTTTTGATATTTAACATTTTAAGCTCATGTTTGGGAGGATGCAATTCAAATCTTACCCTATACATCATTATTGCAAAGGATAATTTCTAGCCTTCAATCAACCATCCATCTACCCCCGCGATTTATTTTTGTTTTCAGTTCATTTCCATACCTCTGCTTTTCACGTTCTCTTATTTCTCCATACATTTTATTTTTAATTTTAATTTCAGAAGATTGAATTTTCGAATTTTATACCTAAAGGAGATTACCCGTACCATTTTCAAGAGAAAAACATTGCTGTCAGATTAAATCTCATGATCTGACTATAGAAAATACCCTGAGAACATCTTTTGCGTTTCTCAAGTCAATAACCTCTTTATTACAGGCCTAAATCTACAGGTTTTCAGCCTATTTTGTGTCCATGATTGGCACCCCCTCCTACCACTGAGACATAAATGCATAAACCAATATAAAATATGTAAATTGAAGTACTGAACATTAAAAAGAAATCTCAAACTTGATATAAAAATTACAAACATCCAAACTTCTGATATACACATTAGCTCATCGCCTCATATCCTCAAATCCACCTTCAAGATTATCCATGCTGTTTTTAGACTTGCTTCTCATTGTGTTCAGCCACTCCTCAATCTTCTGATCTATCATATTATTTCATGGTTGTAATCTACTACTTATTTGTGCCAATAGGCACTTTACCATTCACATTAACTATAAAGATTAAACTTACAATCCACCATGACACATGTCAAAAAAGGGCCGAGAGGTCCATCTAAGCCCATCATCATAATAGTAGGACCCGTCAGCACATATCAGGTCCCAGTTTATAAGTCTTCGTTAGTTGCAGGATCCATTGCTGGTTTAAAAAAGCATAATATTTTGGTTTTCCGTGCATGGGATATTCTTATTTCTTTAAGCGGCATATTTAAGGATATTTTTTTATACATGCAAGATAAATAACAGACTGAACAAGAACGATTAAGATTTTTTATTTTCTATCCTTCACAGTTCAGTAGAGGTTAAGGGTGAAAAAAAATTATAAACAAATGAATAAGCATTCATGATGTTTTCAAATAAATGTAGATGACAAACCGAAATAGCTGGAGGCACCCCCACAAGAGGATCTTGGAAAATTTATTTGCAAGAGCGAGGCCCAAAAGGCTACTCTGCATTCCTGCAAAAGGAAACTCAAACCTATAAAATTAAGACAAACTAGATGATAAACAGAGGATTACAAGAATTGTGTCCATTCCAACAAGATGATAAGCAAGGTAGTTGATAATTACCTGTCTCAAAGGAAAGAGTTCTCTGAAGACCTTTGACATCCGGTGATGTCTTAAAGGCAAGACCAGTGAGAAAATAACCAGCCACAAAAGCTAAGGCATGAAATCCGACAATGGGTATAAGGATGGTAAGCCCAAAAGGAGAGCAAATGGCATTAATATTTGTTGCCAATGGAGATCCAACACAGAGTGAAGTTACAAATACTGATGTTGGTGGCAGCAATGGTCGAATCACTGAACAAACTTGGGGTGCAAACCTTAAGAAGAAAAAGATTAATCAATCAAGAATCTCAGTGGTTAACGCAGCTAACTAAAATAATGTAGTATTTCTGCAACCATCTTATTTGTTTACAAATTGGAATGACAATCTGCATTACATAATTGGCTTTTTTATTGGTTATTGATTAACAAATGTCTAACCACGAAGCCTAAAATTTACAATAATTTTTTAAAAATGAACATATTAATTTGGAATGTTTCAGTACATAACACTAGCTACTAGCTACAATTGTTGACTAAAAATGCTAAACAGATTTGCAAGCCTTCAAATACTAGCCATTGAAATCATGCTCGGACCATTAACCAATAAAACACCTATTTAGTTAAACAGCTCATTTGCCACCTGCAGGACTACAGCCGATAAAAATCCAGCTTTCATATTACAAAATGAGCCTTGGATCTGCATAATAAAAAGGACAGACTCTTGAATTTGGTTCAGAATGAGCACACGAAAACAAAATAAAAATTATTCTATTAGCACAATATAATTTTCTTTTGTATTATTACTCTGCATCATATACACAACGATACAAAGCCAAATTTATATGTGAGGTTGTTCCTAATATTTAGGAAACAACTCGCAACAATATACCATATATGTAAGTTGTTTAAACCTACATAACAATCCGTAATACAAATATAAGTTGTTAATAACAACTTATATACCCACAAAATATATACGTGATTTGTTATTACAAATCACTCACTAACTATTCAGTAACTATCTACCATGAATAATTACCATAGTGAATACTAAATCCTAACATTCCCCCCCTTAGTGTTTACATGGTATTAAAAACTTTCACACTTCCTCTGCAACTTGTCACCCATGTTTGTTTATGATCTTGGTACATGAAAGATCCCCAAATGGGTCTCTCTTGTTCTCCAACAATTTTAGATCAATTAAAAACACCAAAGGCTGATTTATGACTATTATGGCAAAAATCAGATTTTTCAACGGCTGGAAAATAATTTAAATTTAAAGCCGTAACTGCTGCAATCTTCAAGATAGCATAACTTTCTCTACACAACTCCGATCTAGGCAAATGACATATGCCCGAACTTGGAAAAATACAAGGAACAAGATGATGTAAACCAAATTATAACAGCAACTACCAAACATGCAGATCTGACCCTCCTACTATTTCGGCCCACACATTTAGGGCATCAAATGAGTTCCAAAAATTATTTTCTCTATCCCAGATGCTTGCCTATATTTTTAGGAACTCATTCATATGGGAATCATAATTTTTGGATGTCAAATCAACTCAGAAATCAGATCTGAAATCTGATTATAAAACTGTCTAAAAACCACCGTGAAAACCCTTTAAAAATTATAAAATTACTTTGGTTCACTTCACAAAAATCTGCAAATGATTTGACAATAGAAATCAGATTTAAATACCTCAAAGAACACGCCAAATCAGTCCCACAATAGAAGAACTGCTGCAATTTATTCTCCAAAATACCCTCAAAATACACTACTGGAAATGACTGAAAATAACACTGAAAATCTGATTACCATCAATGGGAATTTCTGAGTGAAAAACCCTCTCAATCCCTTGGGGTTTTCGTCCACAAGAGAACTCTTGGGGTTTTCGTCCACAAGAGGTATAAACTAAGGTTTTTCGTCCTTAGAATATAATTTGCAAAAGCTCAAAGCTCAAATGCAAGAGAAATATCATATAAAAATCTGGAATATAGAAGAGGCAAGTCGACTTCCCTTTTAAAGGAAAAGAGCCAACAACCAACCTCCAAATCAGCCAATGAGCTCACATGATTTTTCCTATGCAAACATTTAATATTTTCCCATATTAAATGTTTTTCCCAACAATATTTCCCTCCTAGTGCAAGTTGCATTTCTCTAGGGAAAATACATAAATTAATTATGTTTTTATCTTCCCTAGGCTTCATTACTCTCCTTTGGCCCAAGTCGCCATTATCCTTTCTAGGAGGAATAAAATATAATAAATCCCTTTACAATGACTTTTGCCCCTTAAGGCAAATCGTATTTTCCATAGGGATTATAATTTATTTATATTAAGCTAAATAAATTAATATAAGTGCTTTAATAAATTTATTTTATTTTTTTATAGCACTTTATAATAATTTATTATAACTTAAGTCACCCTTATAATTTTCCTTTGGCCGTTGGGTTGACAAAATGGGCCAAAAGTCTTCGATTGGAAAAGGGGACATTACAGTACAACACTCAAACTAAAGGTAGAAGAAGGAACACATCAACTTCTTATCAACCATGCACTTTCAGAACACATCTGACCGACGAGGATGGGAACATGCTCAAGAATCATCTTCTTATCAACCAGTCACTCTAGGGAACACATCTAACCTAGCAGTGTGGGAACTCAAGCAGAACACATCCGAAACCCTCTGAATGGTTTTCCATAAGTTAACCACAAACCTAGGTATGAACAGGAACATATCTCGATTCAACCTCTTCAAGACTCATGAAGTTGCATTTCACTTGTGCTATCTGTCTTCACTATGTTATTACATCAGGGAATAATGTAGAAATCCACATATACTTGTGAACAGGAATATACCACATTTGTTCTTATTTTTCACACAACACTGAAATCCACACCAAACTGAAATGCTGAAATCAAACACACCGCAAAACTGAAAAAAATACTCACACCGCAAAACCGCCACCACAAGATGCGGCCACATGGTCGTTGGTGGTGACGAGTGGTCATTGATTGACCTCCAGCGTCCGATGCCTCTGTCCTCCAATGTCATGCTGCTAGCTCAACCTCATTTGGATATGAAGCTCATTAGTTTCCACATTGCATTATTTGTATAACTTGCCCCCGTGAATGTGAAATAGTTTATTTCCGAACGTCGGGTAACACCGAAAATGCGTCTGAGGCAAAAAAAAAATTATCTTACGGACTTTTTACAATGACACGACTTTTGACGACAACTCACAAATTTGACAATGACACTTTTGACTATACTAAAAAACAAAAAAGACAACTTTGAGACTATTGACGATACAAATACTTTTCTTTTAAAGACTCAATTATTTGGATACTTTACAAGACTTTTGATGATAACACTAAATGATCACAAATACACAATTTTAATAATAACAATTTCTCAACGACTTGAAATTAAATCAAACCTTTGACACAAAATAATGACACTTGATGATAAACACAATACTGGTGATATATAAGACTTTTACCACTTTTGAAGGTGCAAACTTTTATTTAAATGCCTAGACTCATTCACCAACTCGACTCACTATTGATAAATGATAACCATGAGTTATAACACTTACTTTATGTGACTCACTATTTTTCAATTGACTCTAATGGACACATTAAAGACTTAAAAACAAATTTGACCTTAATGTGGTGGTGGAGAAAAATTAATTATACCAGACCGTAGAAATAAAAGGTGAAACTTTAATTCACGGCAAGAAACTTGAAGCTCGGGAAGATAAGAAGGCAGCAACATCGAAGTGGGGAGAAATGTGGTGAATTGGAACCAAGACATGCCTGTAGATCTGCAATTAGTATAACTGAATATACTTAATTGATGAATCTGAAAAATCCTTCACGCATTGAAAATTATTATTCTCCTCCAAGTGTATGCAAGCCTAAATCAAGCTTTTGAACAAATCATACATGTGAGACCGTTGATAATGCCAAAGGATATAAAACCCTGCTTTCTTGATAACTGTGTTTTTCCTCGTTGTCTCTCAATACACACGGATCAAGTTGTGCAACACGTCGATCTAAGCCTGAGTACACCTCACCTTGTAAACGTGCTTTTAAACAATGAACAATTGCATAACAGACGTGCCATACAGGAGCAGAAACGTAGCCAAGATGTTAAACGCAGAGACGTCTGATCTGGTGACTACTACGATAAAATGAAAGACAGAAACATGTGAAGAATGATGTGAATTTCCTGATCTACAAACAACAAAATGGGGTGCAGATCTGATTTAGTAGTTCTTCTCAACCAGGCAGCTCGCAAGTTAAGATAGCTTGTACAAACGAGTCTATCTATGTGCTTACAATTTCAATTACTTCACAAACTCTCATATTGGACTCCCTGCTATGATACCAAATCTTGCATTTGGTTCAGAATGAGCACACGAACACAAATAAAAATCATTCTATTCAGCACAATATAATTTTCTTCCGTATTATTACTCTGCATCATATACATAATGATACAAAGCCAAATTTATAGGTGAGGTTGTTCCTAATATTTAGGAAACAACTCACAACAATATACCATATATGTAGGTTGTTTAAACCTACATAACAATCCGTAAATACAAATATAAGTTGTTAATAACAACTTATATACCCACAAAATATATACGTGATTTGTTATTACAAATCACTCACTAACTATTCAATAACTATCTACCATGAATAATTACCATAGTAAATACTAAATCCTAACACAGACAATACTTTCAAGTTTCAGGCTGGCAAAGCTATGCCCTAGAAGGTTGTAACCAAAAATAACATAAATGTTAATAGTATATATTAATCAATTTCCCAATTTAAAAGGTTGTAAACAGAGCTGTATTAGCATCTACATTACTTCTTCTAGTAGATTTGCACCTTTAGATGTTGTGAGAGTTGCTACTCACATGTCTCCCAAGACTGCTTCCTCTATGCTTAGTTGAAGCATCTCCCCAGCTGATGCCCTTAAATCCATTGTCGGTGATTACACTGCGGTGGATAGTTTTCCCTCGAATATAGATGTGGATTAGAGTACCATCTCCCTTTTTCATTTTTCCCTTTGCGGGGATAGACTACCTCAAAATGCCTTACCCTATAGCAAATGTATGTAAATGTTCCATTGGTGCCAAATATTTTTGTAGGCTTGCTTTAGGTATATCTAAATTCTTCCTATGACTCGTGAAATTCCATACAAAATGGGTGCATATGTATCTTTAGGATCAAGTATATCTACATAATGAGATATGTAGTCTGCACCAAGCTACTCTTTTTCACTTTATCCAAGATATCGTCAATGGAACCAGCTAAGCTTGCTAGTCTAGTTTGTGACGGAATTCTACTATTGGATCCTGTATGAGATAGAGAGGGCAAACGAATTATCCCCCTGTGAGGCATTGCAAGTTCTTGAGGTTGAACTCCAGTATTTAAATGAAGAGATGGAATCTTTAAGAGTGGAGCTTTTAAGTTGGTTGCATGTTGCTTGGAAGCCCTACAGGATCATCATGCAGAGTCGCATTATATATTTGAGACTCGTTCTGTGCACAGGAAATTTAAGGCAAATATGTTCTTTTGGATCCAGACCACAGTATGTGCTCATACAACTACATATGCTGGGAAATTCAAGGTGTGGTAGGGTGTCTGGTAGAGATATGGTGGCAAGACAGATTCGATTGGTTCCAGGGGAGGATCTTTCGCGCATATATATATAAAGGGCCTTATTCTCTCTAGGGAGAAGCTTTCCAACTTTTATATTGTCTCTAAGGCTGAAGAAAAAAAGATGTTAGAGATCTTCAAAATCAGACAAATTTGGGATACAAAGAGCAAGGATACTGGAGGAGGTTCTTCAAACAGCGTGAATGTTCGAGTATTATGAACCTGCTGTAGACCCTTCCATGGAGTAGCTAGTGGTGCAGGCCGCCCTCATTCAGTTGATGGTGAGAAGAAGCCAATGGGCTTCTAGGGTATGGCCTTGCCAGCCTGAAAGAATCTGTGTAAGACATTTGCTTTGCATTCATGGCCCACTCCTCCTAACCCCTCCTCAGCCTGCCGACACCCATTCCCTCTCCCCGTCCTCGTGCATCCTCCCTTACCCCTCCCCTCCTCTCTCTCTACTATATATATATAGGTTTCCATCCATAGACCTTTCATGCACAACACAAAGTCACCAGAAAACATCTTATCCCAAAAGAGAACAATTTCTTCAATGAAAACTAAGGTAGGAAATTCAACTCGAAAAGTGTAATCAACAGTGATCGTGCTGTTTTCCTTTGTTTGGGAGTAAATAGTTATACTATTCAATCCATACTTATTCAGAAGCAAGCCTGCTGCAATAGGTGCAACAACAATTTGTGTAATACTGGACATCATTCCTTGTACATCAACAGGCAGGTGCTTTCCTAACAACAGAAGGGTAAGCATCGGTGTGACCACAACTGCTGAAGCCGTTGATAAAGCTGTCATGACTATGCTCAAAGGAGCCATAGTAGGCTCTGTCAGAAATGTTGCATAATTTGAAAGTTGTGCCCCACTAACACATGATACGAGAATTATTCCTGCACCTGTAGATACACATCCACATCTAATTATTGACCAAATTTTTGAAAGAAAAAGAGTGATGATATTGTCTATCAAAACTTCATACCAATAGCTTCTGGAAGATGGAAAATGTTTACAGCAATATTTCCAAAAGCAACGCCAAGCAAGGGCTTTATGATGAACTGTCCAATGTAGCCAGAGGCTATAACTCTTGGTCGCTTGATCGCAAGGATGAAGTCCTTTGCACTTGAATTAATCCCAACAGCAAACATCAAAAAGCCAAGTGCAGGAGCATAATACCTGAAACGTGATGCAAAAATGCAATCTTCATCAGTTATATCTTGATTGGTTTGATCATTGATGCATTTAAGAGACCCTGCATTAAAAAAATAAAAGTAAAACTAGCCTACAAGTTGGTTAATCTCAAATTTATGCAAAATCTTGAAAATTAATGCTATCTTTCTGCCGACAAATGTCATTTCCTCATCTGCAATGAAATTAATTAAAAAGATTGTTTATCTATGGTGGAAGCAGCTGACAGTTTTCACAACAAAAGAAAATGTCACCACAAATGCAAGTGCATAGAGATCAATGATAACCATAACCACCTGCGATGCTTCATAACTCTCAGTGGATGCCATTATATATCTTTAACATTAAAAGAGAATTATATATGGATGTCATTATATATATTTAACATTAAAAAGAATTATATATGGATGTCATTATATGATTATATATATTTTACATTAAAAGAGAATTATATATATCATATCATGAGTGATGTCATGAGCATCTTGCATTCAAGAGTATTATTAAATTCCACATTTCACATCAGAATAATGAATAGAAGTTTGCATTGAGAATATATATTTTTGAATAATAATGCATTAGAGAAAAATTATGAAGAAATTGCAAACAAATTTAGAAATCGACGTTTCGGACCACACTCAAGGTCAATCATCAAGATGAATGATAAGATTACAAACGTGGGCTCCTAATATAGATAAACCGTTTACAACAAGAGGAAGAGATCAATAATCAATGCTAGAAGAAAATGTTAAATAATCGCCCAAATAGCACGAAATAACATACATTATCTATTAATTTCTTTTAATTTGTGTTTTGAACATTAGTTCTATGAATCGCTTAGTTCTAGCCCTTCATCTTTATTGACATTGTCAAGATGCTTACTAATCTCAATGGCCTCCTGATCTTTCTTTTCATATAATGCTCCTCCTTCGCCAAAATTAACACTTTTTCCAAGTGTATTTCATGAGAGGTGACATGTACATGCTCAACTAAGGCTGAGTTTTTAAAACAGTCATGATATATATCTGAGCCATGTTCCTAAAACCATTTGTTGAAACAATCTCTCTATTTCTTTGATGTACAGCCTACCACACCTATAGTCAAGTCAATAAACCACCCAGTCCATTCTTGGTTCCAGAGTATCTTTGGTGGATTTTTTAATTATCATGCTTCCAATTTTGTTCTTTGGAGTGAAAATTGGCATTATATTGTGCTTCCTGAAAATTCTCTCCGATTTGAAGTATATGCCTTCACTGAAAGGGAGAAAAGCGTTGGGAAAATCCACTGTCATAACCTCGTGTTGGATCAAAGAAGAAACAATCCTCTTTTCAACCTTGTCAAAGACCCACTAAATTTGCTTCAATTCTCAAAACGCTTTTGAAGTAAAGTTTTTTCTTGTCAATATGGTCTGCATCAGAAATCTTGAATGCACTGTAAGTGAGACTCGAGAGTATAGAGTAAACCAAGTTTTTGAGGAGGATGGCGTCCACGAGGCATGCAGGTAGAGGTCATCAGGAGTGCTTTTTCCAAATCTTTTGAGAAGAAGAATAATGCATTATTCTTCTTCAAGGTAAATTATTTTTCCAGCATTAATAAAGGAAAACATTTTTTAGCGTCTGCATTCAGGACATTTATAATGCCTGCCATAAGGCAGGTCCATGTTGATTTTCTATTCTAAGATATTTCTTTTGTACTCCTGCTCTGTTACTGGCATGATTTAACCTGAGCAAATAATGGTATGCACCTTGTCCCACAGTTATTTGGCCTTGGAATTTCTCTCTGCAATGACTGAGCTCATTCTAGAACCAAGGTCCATAGTTATACTCATTGTTGGCTAGATTTTCTGCATAGCATCAAACCTAGGCAGTCATGAGATAAATCTCCTCATTTAACCGGTGAGGCTCCCATGTCAGATTTGTCAATTTAAGTATGCTAATATCTAAATGGGGTTTTACTTTAATTACTCAGTTCATGAACCATAACTGAATAACTCTGCAGCAAGTAAGCAGTTGTTTTAAAGAAACAAAATGTTATAGAGAAAGGTAATTACATAAACATATAAAAGAAATGGGAAAGATGTGCATCCCAATCAGTAGATGGCAGAGCTGATTGCATGCACATAGAAGAATCCAATAGATATAAACACAGAATTCTAAAACAAAGGCAACTCTAGATCCAGATCTAAAATAACACAAAGTTTATAAAAAAATCTAAGACTAAAAGTAGAAACACAAGACACCGTGACACAAAGTTCTCCGGAAACCTGCTCCTTTGTATTCCTTTGCTCCAAGTGACTCTCAGGGGTTCAACACAAAGTCTAGAACACAAGATTGTTGCTTACCAATTCTGATCATTAACCCGAAGGTTCTTCTCCTACTTATAGAATGTAGGAGGGAAGTACAAATAAGAAATCTAACTGAACTAAAACACAAACAACAAGTAAAGATGACATTTGACAATCATCCTCCACTAACTTCTCCTTAAGTGACACATGTATCACTTAACAAATAGAATGGTTCCACATGACTTTAGTAATAGTTGCAAAAAACCAATAACTTAAAGTTTTACGATTTCATTCGAGAACATAGAAAATAGAAGAAGAAAGAATAGAAGAAGTCATGCCAGCTATAATATTTATGTCTTCTTCTTGTTCTGATATCGGATATACTTGTCGAACATGTAATTCAAAGATCTTTCCATCTGCTTTAACCATAGTTCAAAAAATCGTAAATCGGGATTAATTAACACTTCATGCCAAATTTTGAATCGGAATCGGCAAAAAATCGGCATTAATCAAAGAACTTTATCGCTACTTTTAAAAACATTTAAATTCATAAAATATACTTAAATTAAATGTAAAAACAATGTTAAATGATGCGAGAAGTGACTCTATAGAATGCCATAGGCCCATATGCATATTTTCAATTAAGTTTTGACCAAAAAAGAGAGTACAAAGTTTGCAAACAAAAAAATAAAAAATATTGTTTTATGAAAATAAGAAAAGTATTGCCATCAATGCATAGAGCTCGAGAAAATATGCACTTTTAGAGAAAACAACACCTGAAACGGAGCCACATAATGAAAGTTATAGCACATGCAAGTTTTTGCTGCTACATCTTCCCGGACCCTTTCCAAAAATGGCAAATTTTTTTCCTTGTGATTTTTTCGCCAAAAGGAAAAATATGCCAAAAAAGGAAAGAAATTCCAAAAACGGAAAAGAGGAGAATGGAGGAAACCCGAACCGCGCAAGTGAAAAAACGACTCAGATTTGGGGCCACGATTTTCCACCACGATTTCACCCGCGATTTTCCATGATTTTCGAGTGTACCCGAGCCGCGCAAGTGAAAAAACGACTCAGATTTGGGGCCACGATTTCACCCGCAATTTTCCACGATTTACCACGATTTTATTCATCGACTGTATTTTATCACCAAAAATCGCGATTTATCGCCATATCAAAAATCGCGATTTTTCAGAAGATATATCATTTTCATGGTTTCCTGCACGCAATTTATCGCCGATAAATCGCGATTTTTGAAACAGAGGTTTTAACCACTCGCTTCATTCTCTCATCTCGAATCGAAAGCAACCCTTCATTCAACACTTTGATGCACGCTTCCACATTTTCCAAGCTCGGCCCAAACCTTGCAATATCCGCCTACAGACACCACCCTCCGCTAATAGAATTCATCGTGAAAGGCTTAGTAGCTTTATCAATTCTCTTTTGTACCATCAGAAGAGACCCTTCCAGGGAATTAGGCACCTTCTGTAGAACGATCCGCACGTATGAAGTAACATTCTCGTCCACTCTCTCCTCAGTGAAAGAAATGATATTGTCTGGTAAGGATGATGTCCTACACTCAAGTGTCTGCATCCTCTTCAGCAAAACTCTGCAGATCTCCAAACAGAAAGATACTGCAAACTCTAGTTGCTTCCCCTTCTCAACTGATACATCCAGTACAATTGGTTCTACAACCAATACATCTCCTGGCAGCTTGTTGATCTCCCCCAAAGTACTCAGGTTACTCTCAGCAACTGTGTTCATGTCCACTATGCTCGTTACCAGTTGCTTCAGCTGATTTGCTACATCATCCATAACCTTTAGGCGGGTTGGCACTTCTCCAAGTTGTACAGAAGCTTGACGCATAATCAAATCCTTCCATTCGTCAATAGCTTTTACTTGATTGCTTGCATCCTCCATTTCCTGCATAAGATGATCACTCACCTACTCTGAAATGGGCTGAATGGAAGGCTTAGCAACCTTGGCTATGATCTCGCACAACTGAGATACCTGCTTCTGAAGTTCTTCTTTCTCCGCCTTTTCACTGTCAAGCCTAAGGAATAGAGCATCTATCAATGTCTGCGTGTCCTGCTTCAATCCTTCAGTGGTGGCTTGACCGAGGGGTACTCTGGTTACTGTAACATCTTCTGCCGTGAGCTCCTCCTTCTTTCCTTCTGCCGGAATTGATATCTCAGCAAACTTCTGCCCTGATTCCTCGATGATCAACCTAGAAGTTGCTTTAGCAACTTTAGGCCTTCTATCTCTTCCACCCAGATTCTGGAGTAGCTGCAAGTCGTGCTCTTCTAAGTTCATCTCCACTCTCGCTTCTGGAACCAACTGCGAAGCCAACCATTCCGAGAAGTTACTTCTCGGAGAATGAGAAGTCGCTAAGTGCACTACCATCTCCCGCTCTGCCTCCTCTCCATCAGAAAGTGCCACGGTGTTATGGCTGCCATCCTCTGAATCATCCAAGGACAAAGCTCTTTCAAACTCCGCCATCTGCAGCTTCAACATCTCCTCTGGAACAGGTGCTGAACGGAGTGGCTGAGGAGAGAAGACGAATGTCACCGGATTCAGTGGAGGCATGGAAGTGTCCTGCTGAGGTGCAACAATTGGTGAAGTACTGGGTGCTGGAGAAGCTGGAACCAAAGTCATGTCCGTGGAAGTGATCTTCTCCTTAGATTGAGATCTTCTGTGTACTTTCAACTTCTCGACTTTCTGCTGCTTTCTCCTCCGTGCTTCCGCTTGAGGGAATCTCCTACACCGAAGTTGCCCATGATTTGATTCATCAATACTTCATCAAGGCAATATCCCTTTGTCAGCAACCAGTTTGAAGTATTCACCAAAACAGCTCCAGACCTTTCTTCAATTGTATGGCAGCCTCCTACGTTATCCTGAAGTATGGCTTTATCTCCTCCCATTTGATGGTAAGTGTCAAGTACCACATTCCCATCATCTTTAAGATCCGCAGGTATCTGCGCTAGTCCAAAGTCGAACACTTGCTTTGATAGACAGCTTTGCTGAAATCTCTCTTTCTAACCTCATACTCACTTTTGCACTTCATCCAGAAATCTTCTAATGAAGGCACATGTGCGTACTCCTGGGAGATCGTCTTCCTGGCTACTCCAAATGGATCGAAGTTCAGCCGTGCAGGGAAGAATTCTTGCTCATACTCGGATAACATCTGCGTCTCCATCCCTTGAGCTCTATGAATGTTAATGCAGCTGTAATGCCCCATAGTGATTAGAAGAAGCCCGTAGACTTGTGCCGCTTTGACTCGAGTCAGTGTAACTCCACAAGTTGCTGCTCGCTCACTCCATGGCGATCAATCTATCATTCGAATGCCCGAAATCTTTATTGGTTCTCCGTAAAAGCCCGTAACCCCGAGGTATGTGAAATCTACAAACCGAATGAATAGACTACCAATCTTGGACACATCTTCCCAAGCTTACTTTCTTACCCTCGCTAGCCTTCAAGTCTTTGTCTAGCCTGCAAATGAAATCGTAGAAGAATTCATTATTGACCACTTTGGAATCTTTCTCGCAAGCAGGTACAGTAAGTTGTGGGTAGCACTCAAAAATGGGGTCCTTAGAAAGAACACCACATCTATCCAAATTGGAAAAGACGCCTTGTGAAGTCAGCAAGATACACCAAGTAGGAAGTCATTTTGAAGCCGAAAGTACGCTTCACGTTCGGAGTTGCTCACCAATGTTGTCGCTAATAATTTCCAACCAATTGATTATGGAATCAACCTTGTTGACTTCAATGGTCCTGATGAAAGCATACATCCATGTACGGAAAGTGTAAGCATTCACCTCGCCATTCATCTTGCATAGCAACTTGACAATATCATCGACCTCCTGCACCAAATTGGACCGCGGAAGAGTTCTTGGGAACTTTGAAGGAGATCTAGGCTTCTTCATGTATCTGTTGTTCATTATGCTCACGCAGTCAACTCTATGCTTCTCCCATCTGCTGCCGGCATCCTGAATGCTAATGGAAGTCGCCACCTTTCACACTGGAATCTTCAAACAATAATTGATGAACTCTGCATCCAAAAATTATTGTTTTCCCCGTAGCATCTCGCACCGATCTCGGATGAAGGATAGTAAGATCTAGCACATTCCATAATAAACTCGCAATTGGGTTGTGCATGGAAAGGCTGCAGCACTCGGATAATTCCACCGCTTTTAACCGCACGCATGAGTTAAGTCTTTTCCGCTCTTGATCTATCAATCAATTCGAAAGAGGTTCCGACCTAGATCTGTGTCTCCTATGTCTGCAAGTTTGGAAGCGATGCATGACTCCATCGTGCTTTCTTTTTCATCTCTCTTCGCCATGGCTTTGTCTATCTTTGTCTGAATAATTCTTTTTCTTCTTACTTGGCCGGATTTCTTCAAAATTGGTGCAGATCTGGACAATTCTTCAGATTCGGAGGATATATGCAATGTATTGGACATTGATTAAAGCTCCTTTTCTTTTGTAAAGCACCTGTAATGAATTCTTGCAATTAATTCAGACAAAAATGGCCACCGGAGCATGAATAGTGAATTTTAATTGTAAAAATCTGCACTTTTCAAGCCTGCTGCCCCAAAAATTGATGTTTAATTTGCACATAAAGAGAGCATGAATCCTTTCAACAACACCTGAGCACCTGTAACACCTATGCAAACAATTATGCAGACAAAGATCAACCTCCTTCAAAGCATGCGCCAAATTTGGAAGCTTTTAGCCTTGTTTTCACTTTTGTCTGAGCAAAATCCTTCTTCAAATGGGGCGCACTTTTCCTCTTGGCTGCAATTCTTTACCTGTGAATTAAATAATTCACCCTTATGGCAGCCCATGCTTATATAACCCTCACAATTCTATAATTAATAATTGCCCTTCCTATTCCTGGCAATTAATTAATTAAAAATCATGCTTCTCTCTTTAAAAATAGCATGTTTAAGGACAACCATCCAATAAATTAAATTAATCCAATTTAATCATTCACACTTCACTTCACTTAAGCTTCACAGTGTGCCTTGACCATAGCCACTGAAAATAGAATTTAATTTAATGATTTAATGCTTCAAAAATCATTAAATCTATCCTAAATGGGGCGCACTTTTTGACATGAAGGGGGCAGCCTTTAAATAAATTAAATTTAATCAATTTAATTCATTTAATTCTATTTCTTTTATTCCCCTTTGACTTGTTGACTTTCTTCCATGCTTGGGCGCCTATTTTAGAAGGAGAAATAATTAATTAAATCCACTTAAAGGCTGCCATCATCTCACCAAAGGGGGCGCACTTTTTTGCACAATATAATTCTATTTTTAAGAATTTTCACAATGGGATTCTTTACCCTGCAAGGCAGCCCCGGAAATCCCATGATCCACTTAAGTGATTTGACTTTGACAATGGGATTATTTACCCTGCAAGGCAGGCAATAAAATCCCATGATTTCACTTAAGTCACTTTCCTTTTATTTTATCATGGGAATTTTTACCCTGCAAGGCAAGCAATAAATTCCCGCCTACCTGCCTCTAACTTTCCCACTGTAACTTAAGTGAATTTTATATCACGGGAAAAAGTACCCTGCTAGCAGATATAAAATTCCCACCTTGCCTGTTGCTTGTATTTTTCCCATTGCAGCTTAAATCCTTTGTTTTCCAAAAATGCGCCCAACCCCGCAGGGGCTTTTCTGTGCACGACTTTGTTTTTTTCCAGTGATCCAGACCTCCGATGGCGACTTCCTCCGAGCATAACGTGCGTATATGTTTTCCAGCTGCTCCAGGCCAAAAATCGGGCTTACCCGGCACAAGAATTGTTCTAGAGAAATTTCACAAAAAACGAAACGAGACAACACAAAAACACGAAAAATTGCCAAAAATCACAAATAAAGCCCAAAACTTATTCCAAGTTAAAACCCTTCTGGTACATAGGAATAATGACATATTCAATCATAACAGAGTTAAAACGGAGCGCAAATAGCCTCATACGGGGCTCAAAATAATTAAATACAAATTTCTCGCAGACAAAGCCCAACGACAGAATATAACAATTTTGGGCATCTGGGTATTTGGCGAAAAAGACTAATATGGCTCTTTGGGAATATCTTGACACAATACAAGAACTTTCAGGCAATAAAAACACAAAACGACCCATTATTTTAAAAGTACGAAAAAATTCGGATAGGGTAGTCGCAGATTTCAAGATGAAATCTAGGTGACACCACTCACGATTCTGCATATTAATCCACAAATACAGTCAAAGCTCCTTCATTACTAATTTTCTTATAGAAAGCACTTTTCTCAATATCTAATAATATGTTTGCTCTTTTTTGTACCATCACTCTCAGACTGGGTGAATCTGGATCCTGATTATGCTGTTAAAATCAGGAATTCAGTGCATCAATCCCCATAGTCATGCTAGTGAAACTTAGATATCACTGAGCGTGGAGAGGGGATTCCTTGGAAACTTTTTGATGGCCACAACTCTACCCTTATTGGAAAGGGATTTACCAGGCATGCTAGCTAAATGGTTGCATTTACTTCGGGACTGAATTTGAAGGCTGACGTTTTCTATAACAAGTGCTTCGTGTTGTTCTGGTTTGGTGAGACTGGTCCTGTAAAAATGGCCTCAAAGCTGCACAAAGTTCTGAATATGAGTAGTGAGCACTCAATTTCCAACAAATCTGAGGAAGGGGTCAATAATCAGATACCAATGAAGAGATGACACTCCCGAGGCACACATTGACTGAAGAAATGAGAGAAGGTTGCTTGTGAGGAAAAAATCATAATTCCATGGATGACATAAAAGCAGAGTTAAATTAAGATCAACTTGTAGAGACGCAACAAATTACACATTTATGAAAGGACAAGGCTTCAAATCAAGAGATAACTTTAACGAATGTCTAGCATGTGTAGAAAATTGATTACTCCAAGTTGAAGACATAAGATACAAGCTTTATCTGTGTCCAAGTCGAGATCTGTAGATAAATACTTGAATCTTGTAGAGTAGAGAAATATGGTGAAAAGCATGGCGTGGAAAACTTTTCATTTAAGGGGTTTGCCACAGAAGGGTGCAACAACGTGCAAAATAGTATTGAAGCCAAAATGTGGAACCCCTTAAGAGCTTGCTAAGAATTGAAGTTTAACTTGGAGCTTTGCCCAAGAAACAAAAGGACAGAAGTCTTCAGTTACTGGATTACTGGATTCCAAATAGGGAGGGACAGTTAGTGACATCATAATATCCAAGATACTCGTTCCTCATTTCAATGGCACAATTTATAAGGACTGATTAAATGCTTGGAATCGCAATTTGTAACCCCATATCAAGACAATCGAAACACATAAAGACAAAAAAGCTTGATAGCTTGGGTCCATATGAATGATCAAGCCCTCCCTCAATGGCAGCCTTATGTCTAGCTTCTAGAAACGACAGAGAAAAAAAGAAAATTTTACTGGGACAGAATTTAAAGCAATTGCCAGGGTGAAAATTTACCCCCTTAGGTACAAAGAAAGGCTGTTGGCATGATGGCTCCATTTTCATTAAACATCTCGTCAATGGTTTCAGAAATATATCGGGCAATCCAATTGCCACTCTATCAAACCGGGTGTGCAAGACAGAGAGGTGATCCTTCACATCTAGTTTGTCTCGAGAGTTATTTTCTCATCTCTCCACCATTGCTTCTTTAGAGCATGCTTTCCAGCTTGCTTTAAAAGTGGAAGTTAAGCCACAAAACAAACTGCCAAAGCCAATTCAATCTTTTTCTTTTCTGAGAAGGATTTACTCTTCATCTTTTGCCCTTTCCAACTCCTCTCACACCCAATCATCATCAAGGATTGGGTATTCTTCACTGAATGGATTCATTAAGGGTTCAACTTCTTTACCTGACAATGGAATGAATATTGTGTTTACCACAAACACAATGGACATTCTACCGACGAATGTTGTGCCCTCAAATCAAAGAACCCTAAGACCCTTCTTGCCGATCAGATTTCACAACCTCGATATTCTGAGACTTGGGTAACTAATCCCAATACTTCTAATTCTCATCTCATTCTTATAAACAATGACTATTTAGTCAACAATAGGAAAGCTTTGTTCACTTATGATTGTGGAATATATAAAATTTTGGTAGAGCTTATCCTTGACAATTGCAACCAGAAGAACTTTATTTCAATGTGTGATAGATGATCTTCAGCTGCCAACTACGATTCACGCACCATTTGGGGTGGGTCAAGGAGGCACATTCCACATTGTCTCTCACAAATGTTTTGTCACATTTTCCATCAAACCATTCCATGATACAGCTGATTGTCATGTCACTCCCCTTGATTGTTGCATTGTGATACTTGAAGCACCTTATCAGTATGGCCACAAGGCTGTTTTCAATGGCTTCCACAAGACCTACTACATAAGATTGGTGAAGTGTATAAACTCACTTCTTTTGTAAGTATTTGCTCTCCAGCAAACCCACAATTAAACATGTCAATCCATATAAGTTTCTTACACTTTGTATCATTTGGGAAGCAAAGACGGATAATGCTGACAAGCTCCCAACTAAAGGAATCAAATCTCTTTTTAATATGTATTTTGATGTTTTAAGAGGCCTAGCAAAATTCGTCATTTAAAGTGCGTTCAACATTTATTGAGCTTTTGTTAGATTCTTATTGCCCAATTGACAACCTTACCACACTAACTCATACAAATGAGTGCTGAGATAGAGAACCAAATCAAGTAGTTGCTTGAAAGTGGAAAGATCCAACCTAACGCTTCTCCTTGTGGATCACCTATTCTCATCATGCCAAAGATGGAACATAATGAATGATGGTTAGTAAAAATATTGTTGTGCTCTCGAACAAAATCACTATGAAGAACCTCTGCCAATTTCCAAGGATTAATGATCTATAGGACCAACTTCAAGGCGCAAGTACTTCACTATGGTTGAATGTAATGTCCCCTTTTCCAAGCAATAATTAATTGAGGCAAGTTGAATAACCTTTAATCCACTCCCCTTGGATTAAAGGATAATTAATTGATTTGTGCTAATGAATTAAAAATTAAAATATTATTTATTTGTGCAAGTCAAAATAAAAAGGGGTAAAATCGATTTATTATGGGCCAATTAAATATCATTTGAAATAAATTGATTTATTTGGAGAAAATAAAATAAATAAAAAGCAAGTCGATTTCCTTGGGATTAATTATTTGTTATTTATGGGTAAATCGATTTTATTTGGCAAAAGTCGATTTTCTTTTGGGCATCAATTATTATATTTAATTCTCTCATGTATTTTATTTTCAAATATTACCTTGGGGAATTAACATTTGCATTGGAGTTTGACTTTCAAGCTATTTTAAATTAAAAGCTCTCCTCTCTAGAAGATGGTGCCAAAAAGGAGAAAGAAACATTGGAGATTGCACAAAGACAAATCTATAAAAGGAGATGATGGGCACCCTTTTTGGAGGTTGACGGTTTTTGGAAACTTATATTCATGCTTAAAGAAGGATGTATGCCCACTAACGATCTAAAATAAAAGATGTTTTTCAACACCACCAATATGTGAAGTATGTATGTCCTTTTCTTTTTTCTTGCATTAATAAGCTATCTATATAAAATTGTCATTTTTTTAGTATGTGAACTTGATTTATGAGGGTATTTGTGACTTCTATTTGGTGAATACAATCTGATTATTGTTGTTGGTTATTGTGATCCAAATTGACTTGTTTAGAGGGGTTTTGTGACATGTTTTGATGGTATTTGGCAAGGGTTTAAATCTGATCTGTTCTTGCACAATTTTCTAATGATATTGTCTTGTTTTGATGATATTTTGGGTCTTTCATACTTGTTGTTAATTATCTAAGGTGGATCGACTAGTTTGGGGAATTTAATATCACATTTGGAAGGGTTTTTGATGAGTTTGCAATCTGTTATAAATTATTAATTGCAGATTTGGAAATGACATTTTGAGAGTTGGAAAGCTAAGGGAAAATCTGGAAATTAATTTATATGTTGTTCTAACCCTAGGCGACTTGTTTCCAACTTTTGTGGGCAAATTTGAAGGGTTTTCGGTGCTCAGAAAATTTTGTTTAATAGCTGGTTGGAAAGGCCATAATTTTAGCTTTCAAATGCATTTTATTTCACTAAAAAATATTGAGTATTGATCAAGTTATGGAATTTTGAAGTTCAGCTGGTTTTTCAGTGTTTTAAATTAATTTACTACTGCTGCAATTCAATATGGTTAATGAAGTGTCATCTCCAACTAGTTAACCCATCACTTTGGCTCAATCCAACCCCATTTGGGTTGTATTGAAGCCGACACTAGGTTAGTTGAGGTGAACCTAGAAGGGTTACTCTTCTAAGTTTACTTTTTGCAAGTAGTTTTCAGATTTTTAATTAATATCCCAAAAGGGGATATTACATTGAATTGACTTATGGATATCACCAAACCCACATATAACCCAATGATATTAGAAACATGAATTTCAACATCAAGCTTGGACTCTCCAAGTGGTTGGCCATGTCATTTGGCCTCACCAATGCATCTGCCACATTCACGCACATCGTCAATGATGTTGTCTAACCCCATCTTAGAAAAATTACTTTCATTTATCTAGATTACATCTTGGTCTATCTAGATTACATCTTGGTCTATCTAGATTACTACTTAGTCAATGCATAGAAATCATGGACCTTTTTCGCCAACATTATCTCTCGGCTAAGATGAATAAGTCTGTTGACGGACATTAGTTTAGTACTTGGTATTCCTCATCAACAACCATTGAGTACATGCAGATCCGCACAAAGTAAAAGTCCTTCATGAGCAACTCACTCCCAACATTTCAGATCTAAAGAGTTTTTTCAGGGTACGAACTCCATAGAAAACTTATTTGTAACCACCCACATGAGGCCCGACCTCTTCATCAACTCACTAGTTAGAAGGATCTTAATTGGAACCCATATGCAGCTCAAACATTTAGCTATTTCAAAGAGGTGGTTTTCTCTGTTCCAATGCTTGCTCTCTCCAACTTGCAACAACCATTGGAGCTTGCAGTGGCCCGCACCTTCTTATGCCATAGGTGTGATATTAAGCATGGAGGAAATCCAATGACTTATCATTCGAGAGCCTTGTCTGGCTACAAGCCCACTCAATTATAGCACCTATAGTGGGGAATTATATGTCTTGGTCCAAGCACTCAAGCAATGGTATCATTATCTTCTTAACGAGGAGGTCAGTCATATATACTAATCACCAACTACTTAAGCTCTTGAACTCTTAGTCTAAGATGTAGTAACATCGACATTCAAAGTGGACATCTTGCATTCAGCAATTTCATTTGGCGATCAAGTATAAGAGAGACGTCACTAACAAAGTGGCAAATCATCTTAGTCATCCTCCTCGAGTTCTTATAATTTTGGATACCTAGTGTGCGGTATATGATGAGTAGAAGGTCTCTATTCCAAGAATAACCACTTTGGTTGAAATTTTGAAGCTATGCAACAACACACAATCGTGAACCACAACTCGAGGTGGGTTGTTATGACTTCATTCATCTTTGCATTCTCATGGGCCCTTGTCCACATCTTTTCCTAAATGAAGCTTGTTCATCCTCCTGCCATGGACATTTAGGCGTATGGAAGAACGCAAGCAACACCTTCAATGTTACTTTTATTGCACTTCTATGTTGAAGCAAGTTGAGGATTCCGTTTGTTGGCGCTCTCGTTGCGATTTGTCTAAGCCTTCTAATCAAAAAGCTTGAATTGTATCAACCCTTATCAATACTTTCTTGACCATTGTAATCCATTTCGATGGACTTCATTTGTGGATTTCCCATATTTTTGGTTATATGTTGGTTTTTCAAAATGGTGATCTTATCCTATGCATCAAGACAATTGATGCTCCATAAGATGCAGATTTATTTTTCAATCATGTTTGGAGTAATTTCCGCTTCGCTAACTATAATTTCATATCGTTATTGAAGCTTCTTGAGTCAATTTTGAAATCATTGTGTAACCTTCTAGGTTGTCGATTGTCTTCTCTCGCTTCTTTTCATCAATATAGTGATGGCCAAAAATAGGTTGTTAATCACACTTTTGTCCAATCTCTCTGCATTATCAAAAGACTAGGCAATGGGACAACTATTTGTATGTCATGTAACATAGCCACAATCCAACTATCGATGTTTATAAAGATCGTCCTCATTACAAATTATGGTTTGGCTTCCAACCTATGACGCTTATTGTGATTCTTGTTCTATTCCATCTTGAGATACGTTACGTGTACCGCCGAGAGGAGAAAAACAAAGCATCTCTAATTGTGCAAAAATTGGCCAAGCTTCACACAAAATTTAGGACATTCTCGAGAAATTTCAAGTCAAATTCAAGGCCCTTCATGACCAAATTGAGTACCTCATTATTTCCAAGTCGGTGATCATATTGGCTACACTTGGATAAACAAAGCTTTCACAACTAAAATCACAAGTTGAAGCCCGTCGGTTATTCTCCTTAAACTATCTTCCAAGCAATTGGTCCCAATGCTTTTTGCCTTGACCTTCTAGCTCAACTTGCCATCTTTGATGTTGTTAATGTGAACAAAATCAAGTTGTGTGACCCATCTTACCTAGGGAAGGAGGAGCACTCCCAATTTTCAACAATCACTTGCCAAATATGTTTTTCTTTGTTCGGACTCACACCACTTGCAAGGGCCAAACCATATCTTACCTTGTTGGTCAGTAAGGCATTTTGCACAAAGATAGGGCAAGTGATTATCTAAGTCATCTATTATATAGAAGTTTATAGTTACATATCATGTAGAAAGGGGTTGATTTCCTCTAAGTAGGGAGGAAATGACGAGGACATACAACATAATTATTATATTAATTATGGTTATCAATTATTAATCATTGAAATCCATATGTGCATGCATACTAAGGAATTTAGACAAAATTAAACAAAGGACTTAACACCAAGTAAATCCTAGCCTAATTCCTTAAACAAATACATCAAGATAAAGCATGTGAAAAGAAGCTAAATAACTTTGCACAAATATTAAAAACAAGAATGCAAACCTCCCTTCGTTGTGTGGATGTGCTTTTGATATGTGGGTATTCTTTACAAGCTGAATGCAAGCCACAAACGATCAAGGAGCTTGATAAAGGAAGAGATCTCAAAATGGCACAAAAGCCATGTTTGAATCTTCTCTTACTACTTTAGCAAGTAGGGAGTTTTCTCAATTTGGCAAGCCTTCCTATATGAGAAATGAGTATGAATGTCTTACAAGGACATGGTGTGTTTTGGTAAGGAGGTACTAGGTTGCTTTTATAGCTTTCCTTTTTGAGAAAAGCACTTCTAGTGAATGTGGGATAATGGAGATGTAGAATTAGGAGTGGATAAGCATGATTAGAAGTGATTAATTAGGATTAATGACCCATGGGAGTTAGAGGAGGTTTAATTAATCAATTGGGATTAATTAATAGGCCAAGTTTAGCTTGTAGAAGCTATTTAGAGGAGTTGTTTATTAATTAAATAGAAGATTGTGAAAAAGGAATTAATTAATTAAAAGGGGATTTTAACTAACGAAGCAACGTTAATTGACATCCAAGATGGGAAAAATTAGCTAATTAGCGAAGGTTGCTAATTATAGAGTGATGATGGGAAGAAGAGCAATTAGTGCAATTTTATTACTAAAATTGTGCGGCGAAAATCAGGTGTCTACATTTGCCCGTCTTTGATGTGTTGCAGAGCGAGTGACGCCATTTCAAAGATAGTAGACAATTTTATTTTGTATGGGTAGAAGAAAAATTAGTAGGATGGACGATGCCCCCTCAAGCGTTGATGGGGTAATAGAAGAAGGTAATTGACGCTCAAAAAGAAGAAAAAAATGATCGCGCGTAAGAAAAGCCCATCATGGCGGCCGATAGCCCATCGAGGTGGTTGAAACCACTACAATGAGGGCTATATATTGGGGATGGGTAAAAACAAATCATTTTCACCCTCTCGATCGGTAGAAAAAGAGCTCGGGCGATCACGATGAATAAAGATGACAACCCTAGAGTTCTTACACCGTGCAAAGCGAGTTCGAGAGTACCGACGGATGCACTGGACACGAGGCTCAAGTAGGTGATGTTTTGTAGATTATTTTTGGTTGTGGAAGTTTTTATTTTGGTAGCAAAAATGCTAAAAATATCATGTCACGCAAGGCCGATGAAATTGACATTTGTCAATTTCAACAGTTTTGCTATATGGCGTGGTGGGTTTGC
Source organism: Taxus wallichiana var. yunnanensis (assembly GCA_018340775.1). NCBI lineage: Eukaryota > Viridiplantae > Streptophyta > Pinopsida > Cupressales > Taxaceae > Taxus > Taxus wallichiana. The sequence continues at coordinate 990,582,916 of CM031237.1, read as the reverse complement.
AACAAAATTAGCGGCCTCTATTAGGTAGTAGTGACCTTGCTACAAGTAGTGATGACCTCACCGAAAATGGCAAATTCACTTCAACTAGTGGCGTTTTGTTATTTTGGCGTTTAAGCCCCATGTAGTGGTGGCCTTACCAAAAACAACAATTTTGCTTTAAATCGTTGCAAATTTGCCAATTTCAACGGTTTCGCCATAACATGTGGTGGATTCGCGAAAAACTAACTTTATTTAGTATTAAGTATGAGCTTCATGAAGTTTTGTAAAATTGGCTTAAGTCTAAAACGTAATTTTTGGTTCGTCAATCACGAGCATCGCAAACATTGCAAACACTACATCCGCATGACTGGGCAATTTTGGAGGAGTTGGGTTAAATCTATGTAGCATTGATGTGAGCATTACGAGTTGATAGGCCACCGCTTTGATCGTGCATTAACGAGAGATGGCATTCGGATACGAGCACATTCGAGCTCCCGACAGGGGAGATGACACTCACTTTGGAGGATGTGCATAGGATACTACAATTGCCAATCACCGGGACCCGATTTACTTGTATGATATATAGCCACAGTTATGAGATGATTTGAGCGATGGGGCGGTCCAACCTGCCCAAGCGGCGAAGGACCAACATAGTGTTAGCGGGAGATTTACGACCGCGACATGGTGGAGGATTTGCCCTAATGATCAAGGCACTTGTCGGCGGCATTTTGGGCGATATTTAGCAATTGTGTTGGCTAGATTTTCTGCATACACAAAACCTCAACATCATGAGATAAATCTCCCTCATTTAACCTAAGTGAGGCTCCCGTGTCAAATTTGTCAATACAAATGTGTTATTATCTATCGTGGGTTTTACTTTAACCACTTAGTTCATGAACCATAACTAAGAAATTCTGCAGCAAGTAAGTAGCTGTTCAAGAAAGGAAGTATTTTATAGAAACAGGAAGTAAAGGAAATACAGAGAAGAAATGGGGAAGATGTGCATCCCAATTAGCAGATAGCAGAGCTAATTACATGCACATAGAAGAAACTCAATAGATATGAACACACAGAATTATAAAACAAAGGCAGCTCTAGATCCAGATCTAAAATAACATGGAGTTTATTAAGGGATCTAAGATTAAAAGCAAGAAACACAGACACCATGACACAAAGTTCTCCGAAAACCTCGCTTTCGTTTGTATTCCTTTGCTCCAAGTTGCTCTCGGGGTTCAAAGACAAAGTCTAGAACACAAGATTGCTGCTTACAATTATGATCATTAACTTGAGAAGGTTCTTCCTCTAATTATAGAATGTAGAGGGGCAATTACAAGTTTGAAGCTTTTAGTTGTCAATCGGCACATGTGGAAGTCGGAAAAAAACAAGCGCAATCTCTCTCTGGAATTCCTCTTTGCATGACATGTATGACTTGCAGTGAATCAAATAGAACCTTCTATTTCGCACGCCCGTCACCTATCTCCAAGTAGTTGACTTCTTCAAGTAAAGGCTTTTAAACCAATCACTTAAGTTGTATAATTTAATTGATCACTCAATTGCTTTGTTGGAGGAAAGAAGAAAGAAGAGGGAAAGTTGCAATCTTGTCCTTTTTCATGACGCATCGCAGCCTAATTCTTTTGCCTTTGACTCTCACCAAACCGGATCTGGGGTAGCTTAGAGTCGGAATTGAAACAATTGAAACAAGCACGTTGGATCTAGAAGCGGCTGGAATTTTGCCTTCGCCTTGTCTTCTCTTTTATCCTTGAAGCTTTTGCAATTCTTCTTTTGTACATGCATCAATGCAAGGTTGGCCGTAAATAACTCATCATCTTCATTTTTAACATCTTCGTTTTTAACTGCATATGAGCAATTAAAAATTCTGGAAAGCACTCCGGGTGAATGCAAATTCAATGAAGGCTTCAACTGGAAGATGAGAGCATATGCACAAGATCTTGGAAGGACTTTTCCACGCACTGACTTCTTCACGGGCTGTATTCGAAACAAGAGGATGAAGCCTTTGTGCCGGAAGCTTTTGCAACTATGAGATCTAGATCTGGATCTGCATCTACATCTGCATCTGGATATGGATCTGCACCTGCATAACAAACTCTGGCAACTGGGCTGTGGATGGAAAGGTTGCAGCTCGAATAATTCCACTGCTTTTAATCTGCACGCAGAGTGAAATTTTTCCCGCTCTGGATCTATCAATCAATTCGGAAAGAGGTTCCGGACCTAGATCTGTCTCCTATGTCTACAAGTTTGGAAGTGATGCATGACTCCGTTGTACTTTTTTTTTCATCTCTCTTCGTCATGGCTTTGTCTATCTTTGTTTGAATAATTCTTTTTCTGCTTATTTGACTGGAATTCTTCAAAATCAAAAGTGCAGATCTAAATAATCCTTTAGATTCGGAGGAAATATTCAATGTATTGGACATTGATATAAGTTTCTTTTCTTCATAAAAGCACCCGTATCTAACTCCTGCAATTAATTCAGACAAAGATGGCCACCGGAGCATGAATAGTGAATTTTAATTGTAAAAATCTACACTTTTCAACCCTGCTGCCCCAAAAATTGATGTTTAATTTGCACATAAAGAAAGCATGAATCTTTTCAACAACACTGAGCACTGTAACACCTATGCAAACAATTATGCAGACAACGATCAACCTCCTTTAAAACATGCGCCAATTTTGAAAGCTTTTTTGCCTTGTTTCCACCTTGCCTGAGCAAAATCCTTCTTCAAATGGGCGCACTTTTCCTTTTGACTGCAATTTTTACCCGTGAATTAAATAATTCATCCTTATGGCAGCGCATACTTATATAACCCTCATAATTCTATAATTAATAATTGTCTTTCCTATTCCTGGCAATTAATTAATTAAAAATCATGCTTCTCTCTTTAAAAATAACATGTTTAAGGACAGCCATCCAATAAATTAAATTAATTCATTTAATTCATCCACTCTTCACTCAACTGAAGCTTCACAGTGTGCCTTAACCTTAGCCACTGAAAATAGAATTTAATTTAATCAATTAATACTTTAAAAAGTATTATTTCCTTCTCAAAAGGGGCTGCATTAAATAAATTAAATATATTTAATTTTATAATTCTATTTTTAAAATTTTTTTCTCCACTTCCCTTTGTTGACTTTTCCACAAGCCTAGGTGCCAAATTGGGTGAATAAATATTAACAAATATTTATTTAATGCATTATTATTCACCCAAGGTGGGTCGCACTTTTTGGAATAATAGAATTCTATTTTTAAAAACACATGGCAATGGGAATTTTTACCCTGCAAGGCAGCCCCGGAAATCCCATGATCCACTTAAGTGATTTGACTTTGACAATGGGATTATTTACCCTGCAAGGCAAGCAATAAAATCCCATGATTTCACTTAAGTCACTTTTCTTTTATTTCACCATGGGAATTTTTACCCTGCAAGGCAGGCAATAAATTCCCGCCTGCCTGCTGCCTCTAATTTTCCCACTGCAGCTTAAGTGAATTTTCTATCACGGGAAAAAGTACCCTGCAAGGTAGGCAATAAAATCCCACCTGCCTGCTTGCTTCTATTTTTCCCACTGCAACTTAAGTGAATTTTCTATCACGGGAAAAAGTACCCTGCAAGGCAGGCAATAAAATCCCACCTGCCTGCTGCTTCTATTTTTCCCACTGCAGCTTAAATCCTTTGTTTTTCAAAAATGTGCCCATCCCCCAGGGGACTTTTTAGTGCACGACTTTGCCTTTTCCCAGTGAACTAGACCTTTGATGGTGACTTCCTCCGGGCATAACATGCGTATATGTTCTCCGAATACTACAGCCAAGAATCGCTAACCCGCAAAAGAATCGATCTAAAGAAATTTCACGAAAAACGAAACAGACAACACAAAAACACGAAAAATTGTCAAAAGTCACAAATAAAGTCCAAAACTCATTCCTTGTTAAAACCTTTTTTGGTACATAGGAATAATGACATGTTCGATCACAACAGGGGTTAAAACGGAGCGCAAATTGCCTCAAACGGGCTCAAAATAATTAAATACAAAATTCCCGCAGACAAATCCCGACGATAAAATATAACAATTTTGAGCATCTGGGTATTTGGCAAAAATGGCTAATATGGCTCTTTGAGAATATCTTGATGCAATACAAGAACTTTCAGACAATAAAAACACCAAAAGACACATTATTTTAAAAGTACGAAATTTTTTTCGAATAGGGTAGTCACAGATTTTAGGATGAAATTTGGGTACACCAAACCGGTATATGGGTGTGATTCCCAATACGGTGGAGTGACGTCGTGTATTTGTGTAGGGATACCACATTTTGGGTCAACTCTACAAATGACTTGCATTTGGTTGAACACAAGCAAGGTCGAGCATGGGAGCATATTGCAATGGGACATTCAAGTAGGCCCATTTGACTCTTTAGAGGATGACGATCCACAAATCATTGGGTGGATCCGATCGTGCAAGGGCCGACGGGGCTACAGAGAGCTACTAGCGTACGAACAAGCCAATTGATGAAATACTTGCATGTCAACATCACATGGAGGCCATACCTAGCCATGCGAGCCTAGCCTAAGACCTATGTAGAGTTAGCCTATGCGAGAACAAGTGTTATCTCGTTTGGCCACGAGGATTTCGTGGTGGAGAGATATGAGTCGAGATAGGATCCTGAGATAGTTTCTATACATGCGGGGGGTTCCTACAGCCCTCATGTGTTTGCCCATATTACTCGGGAGATACGACAATGGGGTCTTACTATTGACACAAAACACCAGCAATGACAAATTGGGCCACATTGGCCGTGACACTATGGGACATGCGGAGAGGGATCATCGATCCCGGACTACTAGAGAGTATTGGGTCCGGAATCAGCAGCCCAATCGATTAGGTTGACTGCTCCGAGAGAAAGCCCTGTCATCAATGTGGCCGAGGCAATCGTTATAGTGCGTCGACATCGTCATCCATACACGTCGTCAAGGCACAACACAAAGACGACCTATATGCAAGTTGTCAGCAAAGCAGGAGGGAGAGGATCATTCGAGGGTCAACGGCGCAGAGATGCCACGCTTAGCGGTGGCCTACCAACAAAGTAAGTACAGGAGCAGGCGGTGCAAAGTGAGTAGTGTTGCCGTGAGTAGAGCATCCAAGAGTGGAGGTAGAGGGAGTGGGGGCAACGATCAGTGAGCGTAACCCCAAAGCAGTGGATGGAATGGTTGGGGGACAACCCCGAGATGGTGGAGATGGAGGTGGATGGGGACTCCGGGAGTAACTATTATACCTGGCCCCAGCATCATAGCAATGACCACAAAGATAGCAAGGGGCGATTCCAAGATAAGGGCAAGACCATCGGGCACACCACAGTTTCACAATAGGTAGCACAGTAGTGTTTACAAAGATATTGGCTCGCGAGGTCAAGATAACATGTTTAGTCGATCTCCGAGTGCAAATAGGGATGCGAGAGATTGATCGCCTGACAGCAGAGGTGGCGCAATTGAGTGCCGTATTAACCCAGATGACCTCAAAACGAGATATAGCCATATAAGAGCGAGATGTTGCATGGAGAGAGAGATAACTACATGCATGACGTGCCACAAAGCGTGCTACATTGCGGCGAGAGAGGGACGATCTTGTAAAGAGCAAGATATAGCTCGCAATGAGAGGGGCTCTGCTAGAGCAGTGGAGCAATGACTGCGCAAGGAGCGAGATGTAGCTCGAATAGCCTCCGGAGTCCAGGGTGTGAAAGACATGTTAGATCACATTACGCGATTACAGGGAGAGGCTACATACTACATTACCCTATACGAGATGGTCGTCCCGACAAATCAAAGGGTCATGCGAGCTATTCTCGGAGGTCAATAACAAGCCAATCGCGAGCCCATCGACATCACCAAATCACATGCCTCGGTGGGTACTCCTTCGAGAGATGGGACCACTAGGGTCATCCACCCGAGCACCAACAGTGGGACGAGGCGACGCGCACCATCGCCAAGGCCATCGAGCAATCCAACGCTGGGGAGAGTCATGCCAAGAGCGACTCATATAAATCGAGGGTTTTTATTGTATTATGATGAGATATATCATACGGTTTTGAGACCGTTTTTTTGTAAACTCGAGTGCCTTATAGCATCCCCGGATATATGGAGATGACGATTTTGGATTTTATCTGTATATTCCGAGTTTGATTATGATGTTTTGACATTAATTAGCTCATGATAGTTATATAGCATTTTATTGTGATGTCGAATGGATGATGATAGATAGATGTCGTGTTGTGTTGAGTATATGATAATGTTATATGTGTTGTGTTATCTCCTAGATATGATCTAGCTGCATTGATGTGTTTTGATTTTCAAATATATAGATTAGTTGTTTTGTTTTTATTACATCACCTACTTTGTCGTGCCTTAGTAGGGGAGAAAGGAACGAGTTAGCTAGAGGAAATGTTAGTTATAATGGGGAGTTAGTTGGACAGGTGTTGAGATGAGTTAATGTGATGAACAAGGGGGGGGGAAGACCATGTTATATCTTCTCTTATTACATACTTAAAATGCCTCTTATTTGATGTAAAGCATACAACAAAAAGGTAGAATGACATGAGAAGCCATAATACCAATATTTGTAAGATGCTACAAGACTGACTCAAAGAAAATACCAAAGCAATGCAATACGAGAAAGTAAACAAACAAGTAACCAAACAAGTAAAAACACACTCAAACAAGCAATGTTTAAGAAAATGGTACCAATGTTTTTGTTATTCTACTTCAGTACCCAAATGTTGTAGTTATACGACAAGGGTTAAGATGATGCCCCAAGCGAGGATACACGCAAGGGAATGGATGAAGGATGTAGAAGTCTAGATAGAAGAAAATGTGCACTATGATTATGTCCCAAGCAATGATATATGCCGAAAGATGGACATAAAAAAAGAAAGTAAGCTTGTTGGTAGAAGAAGATCACAAGATGATCTACATGTCGTGTGCTAGAACGAGCGAGCATTGAAGTAGGATGTTTTGTAGTATAGCTTCCGATTTTTAGTGTTTTTGTGTTAGACAATGTTTTGGGTTTTGTGCTACATTTTGCAATGTTTTTGGATTTGTGGATTTTGTAAGTGTTTTTGGATTTTCTAAGGTTTACCAATGTTTTTGGATTTGCTAGGTTTTTTTTCTTAATGTTTTTGATTTTCTAGGTTTTTTTAATGTTTTTGGATTTCTAAGGTTTTACCGATGTTTTTGGATTTTCTAGGTTTTGAATGTTTATGGATTTTCTAGGTTTTACCAATGTGTTTGGATTTTCTAGGTTTTTTGAATGTTTTTGGATTTTCTACATTTTTGCAAACACTATGTATAAAAGAACACACCAAGATCCTCCCAACGAGAGGTGAGAATATACAAGGAAAATTCTCGTGCAAATATACAAGAATAGGACAAGCCGGATCAAGCCAAGAGGAACAAGTTCAACATGATTACGAACTCAAGCCATGGAAAATCTAGGAAGGAGCGGTCATGCCCCCAAGTACAAGGTGCTTGTGAACAATAGAATCCTCCCATGGCGCCAAAAACCGGTTTTCACCAAAGGACATGCCCAAGGCGCCACAATTGTGTGGTTTTCACCATTGAGAATTTATTTGTCTTTGCTATTTTGTTCATTTTTTGTTTTCAGTTTTTTCTTGACTTTTTGATTTTTGAGCATCCGAGCTTAGGTATAAAGCATTTGAGGTGCATGAAATTCATGGGATCCCGAAGCTCTGTACCATTAGGGTGAGTGAGCTTATAATCTCCTAAACCAAATTTAGCCACCACAATGTATGGCCCTAACCAATTAGGTTCAAATTTTCCTTATTTTCTTGTTCCTTAGTAGTATTGAACTGATTTATTTAAGAACAAGATCGCCTAACCTCAAATTCTTAGAGATAATGTGTTTTTTGTAGCTAGTACGAATTCAATTTTGATACACTTTGAGGTGATCCAAGGCATGGAGGTGTTTTTCATCAAGCAACTCGAGCTCTGAAGCCTAGCCACTCTATAATCATCTTCATTATCTAGATAATCCTTCAGGGATATACACAAAGAGGTAAGCTCAATCTCTAAGGGAATAATGGCTTCATTTCCAAAGATAAGGGAGTATGGTGTGGCTCCTATAGGTGTTCGATGGAAGTATGGTAAGCCCATAAGGCAAGATGAATCTGAGGTACCAATTACGACTTGTTTTACTAACCAATTTCTCCATGATGCAAACAAGCATTTTATTGGTGGCCTCATATTTGCCCATTACCTTAAGGGAAATAAGGGGTAGACCACTTTTGACATATTTTGAAGCATTGAAAAATGGTCTTCACTTGCTTGTTTTTGAAATATTTACCATTTTCATAGAGACAATAGCAAAAGAATGCCATAATGAACAAATGATGTGGTTCATGATGAATTTAGATATTTGAACCTTGTTATATAAGTGAGATGGACAACCTCCCCATTTGGTAAAGTATTCGGTTGCGGTGATGATATGCTTATGGCATCAAATGAAGTAGGTGTGAGCTTCCCTATGAGATCAAGCCCCATTTGGAAAAACGGCCAAGGCATAGTGATAGAGTAAAGGATTGAGATGGCACATAAATCAAGTTGCCATGTTTTTGGCACAAGACACATTTTTCGCACATATTGACAACAATTTATTTCCATAGTAGGCCAGTAATAACCACACGCAAAAATTTTCTTGGCTAGAACCATGCCACTAGTATGAGCACCACAAATGCCTTCATGCACCTCTTTGGTAGCTTGGATAGACTCTTCTAAATTTAGACACCATAACAAAGTCTATATCATAGCCTCAATGATAGAGAGTTCCCCAAGGAGGGTATAATGAGTTATTCGTTGGATAAGGGTTTGTTTTTGGGAGTGGGAAATGTCAGGTGGAAGGTACCATCTTGTAAGTAATTGTAAATATCTACGTACCAAGGGGAAAAGGGACTAACAACCTCACATACCAAACAAGATTTTGGCATGTCATAGCAGGTACTATGAGATGTTAAACAAGGAAATGTAATTCACTGCTATTAAGAGGTAGGTGCAAAAGAGATCCAATAGTAGCCATAACATCTTTTGACTTATTTTGCATCCATGGAATATGTTGGAAAGTGATTTGAACAAAATATTCCTTCAAACTATCTACCATACATTTATAGGGAATAAGTTTTTCATCCTTGACATTGTACTCATCAGTAACTTGTTTGATAATCAACTGTGAGTCACCTATAACCTAAACTTGTTTGATATTCCATTTAATGGAAACTTTCATACCAACAATAAGGGCTTCATATTCCACAATATTATTGGTGCAAGGAAAACCAATTTTGAAAGATCTTGGAATAAGATCACTAGTAGGGTGATAAGAATGAATCATGCACCTGAGCCATGAAAGGTGAATGACCCATCAAAGTAGATTTTCCAAGTAGTGGACTCTTCAACAAATAAGACCAATGCATCAGGTAAGTAAAGACTCAATAGGTTTTTGCTCTAATGGTGCTTCCCCAAGTTGGTCAATGAGCAATTGTCCTTTAACTACTTTCTCTATTTTTGATTGACATATTCAATGTCAAATTCACTGAGTAAAATGATATCCAATTGGCCATCCTCTAGTAAGAGTGGGTTTAGATAGAGATATACTTGAGCGGGTCAACTTTGGATATGAGCTTGGTCTTATTATTCAACAGATAATGGCGAAGCTTTTTTGAAAGAAAACACAATAGCTAAACATGCCTTCTCAATTTACGGGTAATTTAGCTCATAGGATATCAATGTGTGGCAAAGATAATAGATGGATCTCTCTTTATGTGTGTGCATCATATTGTGTTAAAAGCGCACCTAAAGCAAATTGGGTAAGTTGAAATGTATAGAAAAGGGGTTCGCCTGAGGTAGGCGGGATTAAAACAGGTGGATTGGCTAAGTATTGCTTCAATTGTGTAAAGGCATGTTGGCATTCAAGGGACCCCATTGAAATCAACATCCTTTTTTAGGAGATGGGTGAAGGAATGACACTTATCAGCAAGTTCGGAAATGAATCTATGGATAGCACTGGATTTTACCCCCGCAAGCTGTGAAGCTACTTAAGGGTTTTAGGAGGCATTTCGATGATAGTTGTAACTTTTTCAGATCCACTTCAATTCCTCTTTTAGAAAAATGAATCCCAATAATTTTCTATATAACACCAAACACACATTTATTTGGGTTTAACCTAACTTTATACTCCCAAATCCACTCAAAAAATATGATGAAGGATCATGGATGTTTTCATTCATGTTTTGGACTTTCCTAGAATGTCATCCACGTAATCTTCTACAATGTCGTAACATATCATGTAAAATATACAAGTCATGGCACGTTGATATGTATCCCTTGCATTCTTAAGGCCAAAAGGCATGACTTATAATAGAAAGTTCCCCAAGGAGTGGTGAAGGCAGTTTTATGTTGGTCCTCTTCAACTATCTTGATTTGATTGTAGCCAAAAATCATCCATGAGGGATAACATTTCATGACCTACGGTAGAATCAACAATCATGTCGATGTTGGGAAGAGGAAAATCATCTTTAGGACATGCCTTATTGATATCCCTAAAATCTGTTACAAATCAAATCCTTATTCCAATTGGATTTTACGAACATGCACTATATTCAGAAATCCACTCTAAATAGTCAAGATTCAATAGGCCTAATAAATCGTACTGTCAACAATTTCTCAAGCTCTTATTTGACTAGGAGAGCTACATGTGGATGCATTTTACAGATTTTGTTTTATTAGCTTAGCTAATTCATGAACAACTAAATTGTGCACAACCAAGGAAGGATCTAAGCCTAGCATGTCCACATAGGACCAACCAAACACATCAAAAATTCTCTAAAAAGCATAGTAAATGTTTTATGTTCTTGCAGGATTAAGGGAGGCTCCCAACTTGACAATCTTAGGTTGTTCCTCTATGTCAATGTTGACGTCAATAGTTTCTTCACCAATAACTTAGAACCATCTTCCATACATGTAGGATCGGGGGAGATTGAGTTCTTCCTCTATTGGTGTCTCAACAATAAGATTTTCACCAACATAATGGTCACTTATATAATCCATTTTTTATTTTTGACATTGTTTTTCCGCAAGTGCCTCAAAGAGGTTTTCACTATGGGATTTGGATTTTTATTCTTTTGTTTTTTTAAGATATTTTTGCATTTTTCACTTTTTGTTGACCATAGAACTCAACCTCCTCCCCAAAGTACACATATGTATCAAGGTTGATGGAGAATCCCTTCTTATGATCCCCAACGGGATGTCATCACGTAGCCCCATGAACTTTGTGATTACTTCCTCATTTTGAAATAGATTAATTGGTATGTGATTGTTTTTCCCAATCGATGAGGGAGGGGTATACAAGATCAAGTTCAATGGTGGAAGGGGATAAGGTTAAAATAGGAATATCGGAAAATAGATTTGTAGAGGCAAGGTCTTCGTAGAGACTATAAGGAGACCTCGGTTTAGTCATATTCAAGAGAGTATCTTTGTGCTCAAAAGAGGTAGCATCAACTTCTATAGTTGGTGCACCATATGGCTCTATACCAACACCATATTTGTCCATCTTCTCATGTGTGCGAGAGAGGTTCCCGCACACCTTGTTCATGTAATCCACACCCATAACCTTGGTATCCCATGGCATATATCATCTTGTTAGGGATAACATAGTCTGAGGATTGATAGCAGGAGAAGCATATTCTCATTAGGTGATTGGGATGTGTAAGTGATATCAAATATTCATTTGCTAAGAGGCCACTAGGCATAACTTTGTCGAGATTATATGTGCTCCCGTGTTCTTTATGGCCGAAAGTTGGGTCTTGCCACGTGTTTTTGGGATAGTGGGAGATTATAAATGAGGAGGGCTTGTTAGAGGTCATATTCTCCGCAACCAATGTTAAGGATTTTCAACTTGGACTCCCATGTGGAAAGGGGATGTGGAGGTGGATGAACCAACTGCATTGGGTTGAAGTGTATCAGGATGGATATGAGAGGTGAGGGCCTCTACTTCAAGTTCAACAACAAGCTTTGTAATAGGGCAATCATAAGTTTTTTGATAATGGCCTACTAACGCTCTACAATGGGAAAAGGGTTGCAGGTCACCAAGAATCATGAGCTCCTGACCTTGATAATGTAATTTGATACATTGGTGGAATGTGGAGGGGATGACCTGCATGGCATGAATCCATGGGGCCAGGAGGATGTTATAAGGAAGCTCCAAATCAATGACATGGAATCTAGTTTCGTGTGTGACATGCCCAACTTCCATAGGTAAAGTAATGGTTCTTGTATTGTCTCTGCATTATCATAGGCCTTAATGGTGATTACATTAGGCTCAAGATCTATATCATTATGCCCCAAATGTCTAATAAGATATCGAAGTGCAAATGTTTAAACCAAATCCATTGTCCACAAGCACTTGTTTGAATTTCTTGCGGGTAATGATCACTTTGATGTACAAGGGTAAATTGTGCATGTAGCTATCCATTGGAATCTCATTTTGGCTAAAAATTATATGTTCATATGGGGTGATTTGTGTAACCAAGGCTTAGAAGCGCGAAGGGTCAATGTCCGTTAAAACTCTTGAACTCTTGAAGGGTCTTATAGAGGATGTCTTTGTGAATAGTAGATATTTTGAGAAGATCCAAGATAGAAATCTTGGTGGTTTGTCTTCTCAAGCTTCTCTAAGAGATCGTAATGACCATCCAAAGGAATAGACAGAGAGGGGTCTGGGGAAACAATGCGAGTGTGTCACGTTGTAATGGACACACTCCTAGGACTTGATTTTGATAGTGGTGATATGGTTGGTGATGGGGTGGATATAGCCAATTAGTTGAATGGATGTGATGTCTTGACAACAACATGATTGGTACTTTTACCTTGTGAGGATTGACCTCGATCCGGCTTTGGTTCTTCTTATTTCTTATGCTTGGGAAAAGGTTCCTTGTATATACCCAACTGATTATTTGATGATTTATTGGGTTTTTGTTGCATCAAGTTCTATATCTCCTTGATCTAGGAGATCTTGAATATATTTTTTAGTTTCATGCATCGATCCATTCCATGACCTTTTACACGATGATATTCACAATATTCATGGTCTTTATACCATGATGGTTTAGGCACATCATCTTCAAAAGGTTTGGTATTAGGGAATGTGACCATATTGGTTAAATCAAGTTGTCGAAGGATCGATGATAGGGACTCACTAAGTGGAGTATAGTCCCTACGTTTGTTTTTTAGTTTAGACAGTCCCCAAGCAAATTTTAAATGTGGGTTATTTTGGACCACTTGGATGTGTTTGGAATATGTGATTCCATCACCTATGACATTTTTATTCTTGTTGAAAAATTTGGATTTTTTGATAGGTTTAGGGTCATAGTCCCTTTGAAAGGTTTTAAGACCCCTTTATACTAATAAGGCCTTTTCGATTTGACTACCTTTCTCAATGACTTCTTCAAAAGTACCTACACAATGCATTTGTAAATGGAAGGCAATCTCGGGATGCAAATTAGGTACAAATATGATTACTAGTTGCTTCTCCGAATTGAGCAAGGGAAGTGACTAGCTAACCCTCACCATCTATAAGAAAGCGAAAATGTTTTCATTGTTTATTGTTTATATTACATAGGTCTAGCATTGTAATGTCGCTTTCCATATTAAACAAGAAATGGCAAACAAATCTTTTAGATAAGTCCACGAAGGTAGAGATTGACCCTTTGGGAGATGGAGAAACCATTCAAGTGTTTGGCCTCCAAGACTCGTGGGAACAAATGAATGAGATAATTATCACTATATGTGACTTCTTGGCAAGCCATGAAGAAGTCCTTCACATGATCTCTAGGGTCACTTTTCCATGATATTTTCAAACTTTGACAATCGAAACTAGGTGGAAAGGGGGTACATAACATTTCCCGATCAAAGGGGTAGGGACATAGTTCTTCGAACCGATATTTCTTGGTGTGTCCACTATTGTTTTCTTGTAAAATCAATAAGTGCATGTTTTCAAGGATTTCATTCCTAGTCAATAATTTGTCACACGAAGGTCATGGAAGGTATGTAAGTATGGTTTGATTTAGAGGCTTTTCCTCCACAATTCTCCATATGATGTGTTTCATAGGTCACTTTGGGTTTCTTTGTATGAGTGACCTTAGGTTTGTCCATGTGGACATGTGAAGCTAAGCTCGCCAATTGGTGACTAAGTGCTTGTAGTTGTTGAACCATTATGTCTTCATTACGCGGTATAGGGAGGGGTTCCTCACCCTCCATTCTAGTTTCACGGTTTATCTTGACAAAAGGTATGTGATTTCCTATTTTAGTCATTTTAGAAGGTATGTTTACAACAGATCCTTCATTAGGACTTTCAGAATTTGTCGATGTAGAGGCGTGTCACTGGGTCTAAGATGTCTTCAACATTTGTTAAAGGTGGAAGCTTTGTTTCTTCCTCCCCTCGAATCATACTGGTTAAAAACGTTAGATCAAAATCGAGGGAGTTTAACATCTAATTCGACAAGCGAAGGAGGAATTGATCCTTGTTTTGATAGATAAATTTATCAACCTAAGCCGGATTGTGTTCAAATACATGTGGTCTTTCTTCTTCTCCCCCACTATGATCAATAAGATCAAGATCGTCATCGAGAACTGATTCTTATATGGGGATCCCAAAGGAAAAGATTAGGTTCACATCATTTATATCCTAACCGAGTTATAGGTGCCATGGTGGCTTGTGACACTTTAAATGAGTTTGTGTTTGAATGTGTTTGTATTTAGGGACCTTCTAGGTTGATTTGGGCAAAGTAATCAACTTATAAATGAACTTTTGTGAAGATTTGGATGCTTATGTGAGTTTCCAAAGGGAATCTAAGCAAAACGGAAAGCGTAATGAATGCATAAATGAGGATTTTCCAAGTTTAAGATGTTTGATGAGTTTTCAAGGAAATCTAGGTAAATTTCGACAACATAATGACTATAAATGGTCATTTTTTTCCTAGTTTTGGATTTGTGAATTTTCTAAGGAAAGCTAGAGAAATTTTGGTAGTGTAACAATTGTAAATGGTCATTTTGGATGTGTGGATTTTCTAAGGAAAGCTACGGAAATTTTATCATAACAACTATAAATGGTCATTTTTCCTAGTTTTGGATTTGTAAATTTTCTAAGCTAGAAAAGTTTAAAAAATTTTACAACAAAATGGTTAATCTTAACAATCAACCAATTTTTGAAAACAAGTTTAAGTGTGAAGGTCAAAATGGTTGGCCAAATTTTGACAGAGTTTTAAGTTGTTACTTTTGATAAATGAGGCCAAAATTTGGATGAAGTATATGGTTTTGATGTGAAAAACATGGTTTTAACTCGGATAGAGTTTTTCCTTGTGAGGTTTTGTGAAAACAAACAAGTTTTAAGTTGGGCAGAGTAATACATTTTTGTTGTTTTGTTTACAAACACAGATTTTGGGAAGAAGTCAAGCAAATAACAACTTATCCCTAATTTTTGGCCATCTAGCTAATATAAACAAGTTGTTAGGGCGTCCTTGATATACCTTTCAATACGTGAGGCACAAGTCCGTGAAATTAGGAAATGTTGTCTAGCGGCGTGGTTCAAATGGTCAAATCCCCCTCCCCTTCACTCCAACCGTTGCAGTGGAACTTGGCCAAAAACGATAGTTCTTTCTTGTGGGATCCATTCTAGGACTTGCGTATGGGAGGCAAAATGCACCCCTCACTTTATAAGATCCACAAAAATGAACCCTACTTAGCCAAAAACGACTGATCTTCCCACGAATTTATATAGCCCACCGACACATGGGCTTTGTCCAAATGATTAGGTAATGATGTCCTAACCACCGAACCCTACTAAATAAAAAGTGTCTAACTGTTTCTGATTTCCAAGATCACATTTCAGCACATGAAAAAAGAGCATACGCAGCTTGAGATGAGGTACAAACAAGAAGCCAAAAGATGCCAAAAGATGCCAAAAGGAAAACAAACACCCTTGTAAAATGGTTAAAGCAAAGGTTAATCTAATATATAACGTTTTTGTAAGAATCCTAGATGATTAAGGCAACAATCAACCCAATATTTTTAACCTTTTGACAAGCAACCTAAGTGTTTAGAAAGATGATTAATCCCATATACTACGCAAACATGAAGGAATGTGCGATTTCTTAAGTAAAAAATCAACCAAAGTGTGAAGTAAAACAACGTAAAATGATGAGCACACAACTTGGTTTTTTGTTTAATTCATTTTTTTGTCTTAGCAATAGTCTTTGGCAAGCGGATATGGCAACCTACACACCAAAATTAGTAGTTTCACAACAATTAGCTCTAAACAACAAAAAAAAGCAAGACAGTGAAAAATAAAGTTCTATCTCATGCGAGGCGGTGACACGTAAAGCGAGGCCATTGTTTACCAAAGCAAGGTTGTTGCAGTAGTTATCACGAGGCCACTAAAAGTTTGGAGAGGCGCTTCTATGTAGGATGAATCCGCCGAAAAGCAAGGCCGCCAACATACTACCAAGGCCACTAAAATTTTTGTGAGGCCATTAATAGACAAGACGAAACCGCTAAAACAAAACAATGGTTTTGCTATTTAATAAACTTACCTTGATGTTTCGCTCCAAAATACCATTTTTGATGAAATTTTGCTCTTTCCAGCCAATTGTAAGTTGGTTTTCATGTCAACAAATGCTATCAAAAAGTACTCGTGGTTTCATCATAAGGTGTGTAAAAGCATGTACATACAGATTTTGGTAAAACAAAAGTGAAATACTCAAAATATTGCTGAAAAATAGTGACGTAAACTAAAGAAAAAGGACAAGATAACAAAAAACGCCAACAAAATGATAGGTCTTTTTAACAGAGCGAGGTCGCCACAAGATGGGGTAAAATCGTTGTTCCAAGTCGAGGCTACCACAAAGTAATGCAAACAGCAGTCGATAAACACAAAGCTGCCACAAAACAACACAAAATTGTCATTAAAGGTCAAGGTTGCCACTAGATACATCTATACCGCCCCGTTCATGAATCAAAACAAACACAGATAATACACAGGGCGAGGCCACCATGGGAAGTGAGGTCGTTAACTATAAAAGCGAGGCCATTGTTAACTGTGAGTGAGGCATTGCTTACCAAAAAGGGCATGTTTACTAAAGCAGGCCACTGTTTACTGCAGAGCGAGGCCGCTGAAATCTTCAAAACTCAAAAACGAGGTAAAACAATCAAAAGTCGAGGATTTTGCTTGACGTGATCAAATTTTGGCAGCACTTCGCCTCTTTACTACCTACAAACAACACTCAACACTACCAAATACCAACAAAGATCAACAAGAACATGGAAATTTACAACAAATTCAAAGAACTTGAAGGAAAAATGCATGTAAAACTAAATAAGAAATGTGCATGAGACAAAGGGGTGTCCCACCGGCATGCCATATGTATGCATGCTAAGGAATTTAGACAAATTAAAACAAAGGACTTAACACCAAGTAAATCCTAGCCTACTTCCTTAAACAAATACATCAAGATAAAACATGTGAAAGGAAGCTAAATAACTTGCACAAATATTAAAAACAAGAATGTAAACCTTCCTTCATTGTGTGGATGTGCTTTTAATATGTGGGTATTCCTTACAAGTCGAACGCAAGCCATGGACGATCAAAGAGTTGATAAAGAAGAGATCTCAAAATGGCACAAAAGCCATGTTTGAATCTTCTCTTACTACTTTAGCAAGTAGGGAGTTTTCTTAATTTGGCAAGCCTTCCTATATTAAAAATGCTCTTATGAGAAATGAGAATGAATGTCTTACGAGGACATGGTGTGTTTTGGTAAGGAGGTACCGTGTTGCTTTTATAGTTTTCCTTTTAGAGAAAAGCACTTCTAGTGAATGTGGGATAATAGAGATGTAGAATTAGGAGTGGATAAGCATGATTAGAAGTGATTAATTAGGATTAATGACCCATGAGAGTTAGAGAAGGTTTAATTAATCAATTGGGATTAATTAATAGGCCAAGTTTAGCTTGTAGAAGCTATTTAGAGGAGATGTAGAGGGAAATTAGTGGAATTTGAGGGGTTTGACAAAGGGGATTTAATTAATAAGAGGGTTTATTAATTAAATACAAGATTGTAAAAGGGAATTAATTAATTATAAAGGTAATTAATTAATTAAAAGGGGATTTTAACTAACGAAGCAACATTAATTGGCATCTAAGATGAGGAAAATTAGCTAATTAGCATAAGGTTGCTAATTATAGTGTGACGACGGGAAAAGAGCAATTAGTGCAATTTTATTATTAAAATTGCACGGCGGAAATTAGGTGTCTACAATATGCAAGTGGGTTAGTGAAATTATTCAAAGGAAAGATATAAATATAAACCGAGGTGGGTAGTTGGAAGTTGGTAAATGGGAGATGGAAACATTGAATTTGTAATGTTCTTATCCTATAAATACAGGGTTTTATTATGTAAATAACCATTTAGAACTAGAAATCATATGAGTCCTCTAGATGTTTATTTTTTACCTTTCTTTAGTTCTACTTTGCTAACGTTTAGATTTGATCTTTGTTTCGAAAGTTTCATAACGTGTTTCCCAAGCACCAACTAGCAAGATTTCCATCTTAAAATGATGATGAGTATCCAATTGAGCTCTTGCTTGAACACTTCATCATTACAAGACACCTTATCAACTCCAAAGTTACAATATTTGATACGTGCATTCCTTGCGGCAAGAGGAACTCAAATTTTCGAGTAATTTGCATACTTGAGGGCATTGCATGTAAGTGCCTAGAACCCCTTTTTAGATACCTAGGTGTGTTTGCTCTAGCAAGCAAGAACGTATGATCAAGTTTTAAGTTGAGTGATCTCCCAAAGTCAATGGATGGAATACTTACGTTAAATATCTGGATGACAAGAGAAGTGGACTCAAAAATGTCCTTTATATCATTTTGCAAATGAGAAGCACAAAATGTTTGATGTTGAAAGCTCCTCTTATCTCAATGAAGTAGATGGTTGTGATGAAGAGAAATAGATCCTATAAAAAATACAAGATAAGCATTACTTCACGAGAATCTTTGAGATAGATAGAAAACAGAGAAATGACATACACAAGATAACAACGCACACAAGATTTATCTCTGAAAACCCTTCGGGAAAAAAACTCAAAGCATGGTAACTTATCTTCCTTATTGTATCGACTCAACAATTATACCATACAATAGTGTACTTCCAATATTGCTCTATCCTACCGCATGTCCAATTATTGTGAGCACATCGGTAAGTAACCGTCACAACAATATTACAATACAATGGGTACCAAAACCATGGGCCAAGAATAAAACCCATAATTCCACATAAACATGAGTTATCTAACCACCCATAATAACATAGGTTAAATCACTTATATGGGCCCACAATCTTATAAAGAGGACTGTTGGCTAGATTTTCTCTGCACACCAAAACCTAGGCAGTCATGAGATAAATCTCCCTCATTTACCGGTGAGGCTCCCGTATGATTTTTATCAATTATGGATCTGAGTAACTGTTTGTGGGTTTTACTTTAATTGCAAAGCTCATGAGCCATAGCTAGGCAATTCTG
Organism: Taxus wallichiana var. yunnanensis; assembly: GCA_018340775.1. Taxonomy (NCBI): domain Eukaryota; kingdom Viridiplantae; phylum Streptophyta; class Pinopsida; order Cupressales; family Taxaceae; genus Taxus; species Taxus wallichiana. Next base: position 990,563,300 of record CM031237.1, on the reverse strand, counting down.
CAGCAAGTAAGATTGTAAAGAAATATTTGCAAAAGGGAAAATAATTGAATCCGGGAAGAAAACAAAGAAAATGTGCAATCCAACCAATAGTTCGCAGAGTTGGTCTCATGCACATAGATGAAACAAATAGATCTCACAATACAAAATTTAAAGAAAATGAAAGTTTCAAATCTAGATCTGAGATAACACAAAGTTTATGCAAAGATCTACACAGAAGTAAGAAACAAATGCACCGTTGACACAAAGTTCTCCGAAAATCTGTCTCCTTTCAATTCCTTAGCTTTCAGAAAGATATCAAGGGTTTCAGCTCAAAGTCTGGAACACAAGAATGTTGATTACAAATTTTGATCTTTTAACCCGTAGGCTCTTCCTCTATTTATAGTGTATAGAGGGCAATTACAAATAGGAAGTTTTTAATGAATTGCCACATGTGGAAGCTATGAAAAAGGGAAGCAATGTAGCAATCTTCCTCCTGGAATTCCTCTTTGCATGACATGCATGATTTATAACTAAAAATAGAACCTTCTATTTTACATGTCTGCCACCTATTTCCAAGTAATTGACTTCTTCCAGTAACTTGAAGTAACGGCTTTTAAACCAATCACTTAAGTTTTACAATTTAATTGATTACTCAATTACTTTGTCGGAGAAAATAAGAGAAAGAAAAAGGAGAAATTATAAGAAAGTTGATACCCTCTCAATCTTGTTTCTCTTCCATACTCTACATGCTAATTGCAATCACCACTGGCCGTGCCGGAATCTTAAGGCAATAATTAATAAATTGTGCATCCAACCTAATCATTCTCTTTCCTGCAACATCTCGGATTGTTCTAGAAAGAGGATGATAAGACCTTACACACTCCATAACAACTTCAAGCAATTGAGTTGTGACTGAAAACGCCGAGGCTTGAATAATCCCGCTACTTTTAATTGCCCGCATAAGAGATGTCCTTCCAGCTCTAGATCAGTCAATTAAATCGGTGATAGGTTCAAGGCCTATGTCTGTATCATTGATTTCAGCAAATCTGGAAGCAATGCATGATTCTGCTGACCCTTCTCTTTCATCGTGCTTCATCATGCCTGGAATAATCTTTGTCTGAGCTCTTTTTCTTTTAATTCTGCCAAAATCCCTTGTAATTGGATCAATTTGTGCAGATCCGGCAATTTCTTCTGATCCGGAAGATATATTCAATGTATCTGACATTGATTTGGACTTCTTTTCACCAATATGAGCACCTGTGATGAATACCTGGGCACTTATACCAACATGCAAATACTTGGAATAATAAAAATAAAGCTATTCCAACCCTAGCGCCAAAAACTGAAGCTTCCCAGCAGTGGAAAATATTTTTAATGCAAAATCCTCCTTCCTTGGTGCCAAAATCCTTCCGGGCTGCAAGCTCCATCAAAAAGAATTAATTGCTTCTCCCTTATGGCGTCCCATGCTTATATAGCTATGTGCATGCTATTTTTAATAATTGTTTCCCTATTTTTGGCAATTAATTAATTAAAAGCCATGCTTCTTCTTCCAATTTGGGCACCCAAGTCTGCATGCTTCTGCTTGCTTTTTATGAATTTATTTTATTTATTTTTAGCATGCATCCTTGACTTCTCTTTAGCTCATCCACTTGCCTTGACTTTCCTTCTATTTATGGCGCCAAAATTGACTAGAAATAATATTAATAAATATCATTTAATGCATGTATTAATGCCAAGGTGGGTCGCACTTTTTGGCAAGAGGAATTGCTAAAAATAGGAAGTCAAAGCAATGGGAATTTTCACCTGCAAGGTAGCTAAGAAATTCTCATTTTTCACTTAAGTGACTTGACTTTCATAATGAGAATTTTTACCCTGACAAGGCAAGCAAGAAATTCCCGCTTTTCACTTAAGTGACTTGACTTGATGGGAAAAAGTAACTGCAAGGCAGGGAAGAAATTTCCGCCTGCCTACCACTACCAAAATTCTCATTGGCAGTTTAAGTGATTCCTTCCAAAAAAATGCGACTTGTATTATGACTTACGCCTTTAAAATTGCTTGAAAATTTGTCACTTGAGACAGCTTGAAATTGAACGTGGAAGGCAGCCTTGAAAATTGCGAATGACATGAAGACGAAGTACGAGAATAAAATTTACCATTTTTGGAAAGGGTCCGGGAAGATGTAGCAACAAAAACTTGCATGTGCCATAACTTTCATTCCATGGCTCCGTTTTAGGTGTCGTTTTCTCTAAAAGTGCATATTTTCTCGAGCTCTACGCATTGATGGCAATATTTTTCTTATTTTCATAAAATCCATTTTTGCACCTTTTTGGACCAAGCGACTTCTTGCGAATCTTCCTCGAAAGAATCCGAGCTCGACGATTGCTGTAGACATATTAGTAATTAAAAATATTGGATAGCTTTTCAAAACCCTAGGCCTGGGGAAAGATCTAGCAGAAAAATGAATAGGCTACAAGAATTGCCGGAGAAAACAAACCAAAACACAGACAAAAAGAAATAAAACAAAACAAAAGAAGTTACAGGCAATTGCTCAAAATTTCTCCAATTAGCTGATCTGCAAAAATTCTTCCCCCATGAAATGTTCTATGGTAATAATGATGGGGTGAAGTGCTTTATATAACCTAAATCCTCCAATTTTAGCTCAATCTATTTTTAAAAGAACTTTATTTATTTTAATAAATAAAGTTCTTTTAAAAATAGATTGAGAGCTAAAATCGAGGATTTAGGTTATATAAAGCACTTCACCCCATCATTATTACCATAGAACATAACTTGATGAAGGGATAGAGTGAGTTTTAGCATGTGGGTACTTGGGGAATTTGGCTTTTATGACTCTCTGGGATACCTTAAAGCAATGCAAACAACTGCAGTAAAACAAACACAAAACAACCCGTTACTTGAAAAGAACGATTTTTTTAAAGGGGTAGTCCTAGATTTCAAGGTGAAATCTTGGGGACACCAGGACCCTAAAAATCCTTTGGCCCAAACCCCCACTCGAGACTCGACGGCTATACGTCATGCCTTGTTATATAATCTAAAAGGGGGTGACTCATGGAGAATATAAAACACATTTCCAACATTTTCCCACTTGTTGAATACTTTCCATAGGGGTGTCAAGGCCGTATAGTCAACAGTTCAAGGCAATCATGCCCATCGATTTTTTGCACCAAGAAAATTTCTCGATACTTACAAAAGCTTTTGTCAAAGAATCGGAAACATTATATTATATTATATTCTTCTCCTTCACCATTTCTCTTATAAAATGGTATTGAACGTCAAAGTGTTTCGTTTTAGATCTGTTGGTGAAAAAAATTATCGGGTGGACAAATCGAAGTCTCCACCAATGATCACGGGCTACGCCCCTCTGCATTGAATGTTACAACTCCCATTATTGAAAGTAAACTAATCCTAATCCTATCTAAATGTTGTGGGTGGCCAAATTGGTCGGGATCACACAGGGACACTCCACTAAACTTGTGGCAAAGTGCTTGTACGTGGGTACAAGGGAGGAAATTACAGCGATAAGGGGAAAAAGAGGGAAATTAGGCAAGGAAGATTACTTGCCGTGAGTAGATTGCAGAGCTCACACCCATAGTAACCGGAGTAGTTCAACCTTCAATATAGAGGAATGCACAATGAAGCTAGTGGGACCAATGAATTAAAACACCAAGTTTTCAGATTCATATATCGAGAACACCAAGTTCCTCTCCAACTCCATACAAGATCAACTATGCTTGCAAAGTGCATGAAAGAGAGAATAGAGGAAAAACAAGAAAAGGAAATAGAAAAAGTGTAGATTTTATTCCATGTGTAGTGATGAATACAAAGCCTCGACTAATGATATTTATTGCTAGAGACAATAAAGAGACAAAGTAGTGGGAATCTATTCTATTGCTATGCAAGTAATGATCTTTATTTTAGAACAAAACCTCTTATTTTCCCAACTAAAACAAAAGGGCACCCAAAATCCTAAAATACGATATTTGTTTCAGTGTCAAAACATTTAGGAAACTAGAACTCTCTTCATGAAAGTAATGTCCCTTTTGAGGGTTTTAAAACAAATTTCCAGAAGTCTGATTTTTAATTGCAGCAGACTGAAAATTTATTACAGCGGTTTATTTTCCTTGAAATAAGTGACCAAATTCACCAATAATCATCCACAAATATTTATTAATTGATTCTTTATTAATTTGATGAATTTTAGAGCCAAACCGAATTGATTTGAGCCAAAAACGAACTGCTGGAAATGGTTGTTCAGTCTGGGAAAGCGCGGCAGCAAGAAAGGGGTTCGATTTGCCTTGATAAATGTGTGAAAAGACAGAATTAAGCTTAAAACTGAATGGTGATTTGAATTATTCAATCGATTTTATGTTGATTGCACTAAACAATTAAGAATTTAATCATATACAAGTCGATTTGGTAGAATAAACTGGAAAATCAGGATTTGCACATAAAAGATCTTCAATATAATATTAATCTGCAAATATGAATGTTTAAAGTCAATTGGAAAGGGTTTTCATCCTTCCAAAAGACCTCACTTGGGGTTTTCGTCCCAAATGGTAAGAAATATGAGAGAACTCTCTCAATATTTGAAATTACAAATGACAAGTTATAAGCAAATGAATGCCCCACACCCCTATTTATATTATTTCTTCCTTGGCACCAAAATATGAAAAGACATGACCTCTCTCATATGCCTCATTACCCTTCATATGCCTTGGCCGACCCCTTATAATTATTTATTTTCTTTGGTCATCCCATATTTCTTCTCTAATATGCTTTAAAACATTTATTAAATAATAAAAAACATATTAGATGCTTCCTTCTTATTTTCTTCAACTCGTCCAAGGATAGGAATGGCTGGAAATTCCAAAATTATCTTCAAAGGGGGAAAAAGGGACATGACAGTCCTCCCTCCCCAAGATTGCTTGTCCTCAAGCAATCGCTAATGCCTGGATCCCAAACAATCTTCGGCTGCTCTTTCTTTGTAAAATCTTCATTCCAAAAAGATAGTACATCATCTCCGTAACATGTGCTCCAGGTGATGGTATCCTCCATCTGGCATAGGAAGTCATCAAAGGAATGAGCTTTGCTAAGCTCCAAGGCTGCCCACTTAAAAATGTCTACCGGAGTGAATGGACCACTGGACATGTATTCAATCCTGCACATGAAGCAAACTCATTAGAAAAATAAGTGTTGAGAAACACTTTTCATGTTTCTTCTTTGTTTCTCCAAGGCATGGATGGCTCCCAGATCTTCCTCATGCATGGGCTGTCCTCAAACTCCGTTATGTGGCTCCAAACACTACTGTAATCATACATTCTTCCTCCAAAAATCAGAATGTTCAAGTCTAAAAATGACTCATCATAATATGATTTTATTTCCATATTTAGCTGATATCTTCCTCTCTCAATATTCCATGAAGGAATGCATCCAAAAAAGCAAACTTACTGCTGCTTGTGAAGGTGCCACTCTCAAGAGGAGCTGAAAATTCTTCCTTTCTTATTAGAAACCACACTAGAAGGGGCTGGAAAAGTTTATAACAGCCATACTAAAGCTGATGGTAACATGTATGGGTTCCCAAATTACAATTTCCTTATCATTTCCTCTTATTTTGGACCCAACTTCCTTTATCATATTGTGCACACAGTTTTTATCTTGAAACACAACATCCCTTCCTTCTTGAACTACTTCATAGACAGCTGAAAATGCATTATGATTGCTTCCCTTTCCCAAAACATAGATTAACAAACCAGAATCATACATCATCCTTTCTTGATCCCAACACCACAGCAGTGTTGTGGAGGCTGGAAATGATCTTCTTCCACGAGCCAATGATACCATAAACTGATAGTTAGCATGCCCTTTGACTGAATTCTCTGGTGAGCTTGTCCACATGCTTCTATGCAAACTGGAAATGTGTATGATAGCAGCATACAAATCAGAAATGATGGAGCTATTATGTATGCACATACCTTCCTTGACTGAACCATTATCAATACAAATGCTTGATTGGAAGTCATCCTTATTAGTGATCACATCCCTTTGTATGGTAACCATTTCAATATTGATTGGAGCAGCAAAGAGTATCGTAGTATTCACATACCAAAATTTCAGTTTACAAATTTTCATCCTTGCTCTTTTTTCTTCCATGCCCAACTGAGTTATGTGACTAAAAATGTTCATGAAATGTTCAACAAACACCCTTTCTTCAACCACCTTTATGAGCCTCTTGCTCCTTGACATGGAGGAGTTCTTCCTAGCCCCATACATTATGTAGAGGGATGAATACAACCCATGTAATGACTGCTGCGCTAAAACTGGAATAAGGAAGAGACTTGCATCATGTTTTAGTGCCCCAAAAAGTGGCGGTTCAACTCTGGATGACTGCTGTAGCAAACACGAACTTGGAGTGTGACTTATACCACCTTCCCATGCTTCGGAATGCAAAATTCCTCCTCGAAAAGATTGTTGCACCAAAACTGCATGTAGTAGTTGCCTCATATCATGTATTACCATCATTTGGGACTGATTTATCCCTTGGAAAGACTGCTGTTCCAAAACTGAATGTAGAGGATATATTATGTCTTGTTTCAACAACATAAAAGGCAAATTTACCTCTCTAAATGACTGTCGTATCCATCTTGCAAGTATGAAGTCTTTCCCACCATGTGGCATCCAACTTAAAGGCTGAGTTCCCCTACGAAGGTGCAACATATTAGGAATGCCCGGAAGAACATAACTCAAAATCTTTGAGTTAGGATCAGCATTCCTCTCCTTCTTATCGCTTCCCAAATTTTGATGATGCTTGTGTGAGGTATCTTTGGCATTCTTCCTTTTTTGCAAATTTAACTTTCTTGCATCATTAGACCACATGCCAATATGAGTAGCTAAGGAAATATCATCAAATATCCAAGGATTTTTAGCTTCTTCTTTTCCTTGCATGGTTTGCTTCAATGGAATGTGATGTACCCAGATTTCATCCTGAAATTTGTGACTACCCTATCCAAAAAAATTTCGTACTTTTAAAATAATGGGTCGTTTTGTGTTTTTATTGTCTGAAAGTTCTTGTATTGCGTCAAGATATTCCCAAAGAGCCATATTAGCCATTTTTGCCAAATACCCAGATGCTCAAAATTGTTATATTCTGTTGTCGGGATTTGTCTGCGAAAAATTTGTATTTAATTATTTTGAGCCCCGTTTGAGGCAATTTGCGCTCCGTTTTAACCTTATTGTGATCGAACATATCATTATTCCTATATACCATAAGGGTTTTAACTAGGAATAAGTTTTGGGCTTTATTTTTACTTTTTGTAATTTTTCGTGTTTTTGTGTTTTCTGTTTCGTTTTCTGTGAAATTTCTCTAGATCAATTCATTTGTCGGGTTAGCCCGATTCTTGGCCTGTAGTATTCGGAAATCACATACGCACATTGCACTGAAGAAAGTCGCCATCGAGGTCCAGTTCACCGGGAAAAGGCGAAATCGTGCACTAAAAAGCCCCTAAAGGTTGGGCGCATTTTTGGAAAACAAAGGATTTCAAAGGGATCATAGGAAAAATAAGCAATGTGCACGGCGTGAAATTTTATACTTGCCTGAGTACTTTTTCCCATGATAAAAAAATTTACTTAAGCTGCAGTGGAAAAAATAGAGGTGAGGCAAGCGAAATTTATTGCCTACCTTGCAGGGTAAAAATTCCCATGGTGAAATAAAAGAAAAGTGACTTAAGTGAAATCATGGGATTTTATTGTCTGCCTTGCAGGGTAAATAATCCCATTGTCAAAGTCAAATCACTTAAGTGGATCATGGGATTTCCGGGCTGCCTTGCAGGGTAAAGAATCCCATTGTCATAAATTCTTAAAAATAGAATTCTATTATGCAAAAAAGTGCGCCCCCTTTGGAGAGAAGAAGGCAGCCTTTAAAGTGGATTAAATTAATTATTTCTTCTTCTAAAAAAGGCGCCCAAGCATGGAAGAAAGTCAACAAAGCCAAGGGGAATAAATCAATTGCAAATAGATTATCTAAAATTAAATAAATTAATTTATTTAATGGCTGCCCCCTTCATGTCAAAAAGTGTGCCCCTTTTGGGAAAGATATAATGCTTTTTAAAGCATTAAATGATTAAATTAAATTCTATTTTCAGTGGCTATGGTCAAAGCACACTGTGAAGCTTCAGTTGAGTGAAGAGTGGATGTTTAAATTGGATTAATTTAATTAATTGGATGGTTGTCCTTAAACATGCTATTTTAACACATCAGTTAAAGAGAAAAGCATGATTTTTAATTAATTAATTGTCAGGAATAGAAGGGGCAATTATTAATTAAATAATTATGAGGGCTATATAAGCATGGGCTGCCATAAGGATGAATTAATTAATTCACAGGTGAAGAAGTGCAGCCCAGAGGAAAAGTGCGCCCCATTTGGAGAAGGATTTTGCTCAGAGGAAGGTGGATTTGATGCTAAAAGCTTCTAGTTTTGGCGCATGCTTTGAAGAAGGTTGATTTGTGTCTGCATAATTGTTTGTAGAAGTGATACAGGTGCTCAGGTGATGTTGGTAAAATTCATGCTTGCTTTGCATGCAAATAAAATGTCAAATTTTGGGGCAGCAAGCTTGAATTATGCAGATTTTTGTGATTAAAATTCATTGTGCATGCTCCGGTTGCCATCTTTGTCTGAATTAATTGCAGGAGTTAGATACAGGTGCTTTTATAAAGAAAAGGAACTTATATCAATGTCCAATACATTGAATATTTCCTTCGAATCTGAAGGATTATCCAGATCTGCACTAGTTTTGAAGAATTCCAGTCAAATAAGAAGAAAAAGAATTGTTCAAACAAAGCCATGGCAAAGGATGAAAAAGAAAGCACAACGGAGACACGCATCACTTCTAAATTTGCGAGATATTAGAGACACGAGATCTAGGCTCGAGAACCTCTTGCTGAATTGATAGACGAGATCCAGAGCGGGAAAGACTTCACTCATATGTGTAAGAAAACTTCACTCGTGTGTGCAGATTAAAAGCAAGTGGAATTATTTGAGTTGCAGTTTTCCATCCATAGCCCATTGCCGCTGAGTTTGTTATGCAGTGCAGATCCATATCCAGATGCGAGATGCAAATGCAGATGCAAATCCATATTGTTGGCTAGATTTTCTGCATAGCATCAAACCTAGGCAGTCATGAGATAAATCTCCCTCATTTAACCGGTGAGGCTCCCGTGTCAGATTTGTCAATATAAATGTGTTATTATCTATCAGGGGGTTTTACTTTAACCACTTAGTTCATGAACCATAACTAAGAAGTTTTGCAGCAAGTAAGCAGTTGTTTAAGAAAGGAGAATTATAGATGAAAGAAGTAAAGGAAATGCAGAGAAGAAATGGGGAAGATGTGCATCCCAATTAGTAGATAACAGAGCTAATTGCATGCACATAGAAGAAACTTAATAGATATGAACACACAGAATTATAAAGCAAAGGCAGCTCTAGATCCAGATCTAAAATAACACAAAGTTTATCAAGAGATCTAAGATTCAAAACAAGAAACAAAGTACACCGTGACACAAAGTTCTCCGGAAACCTGCTCCTTTGTATTCCTCTTTGCCGTCTGCTCTCGGGGTTCAACACAAAGTCTAAAACACAAGATTGCTGCTTACAAATTCTGATCGATCATTAACCCGGAGGTTCTTCTCCTACTTATAGAATGTAGGAGGGAAAGTACAAATAGAAGACTCAAACTGAACTAAAGTATGAACAACAAGTAAAGATGACATTTGGCAATCATCCTCAACTAACTTCTTCTTAAGTGACACATGTATCACTTAACTAATAGAATGGTTCCACATGACTTCAAGTAATGGTTGCAAAACCAATAACTTAGAAGTTTTACAATTTCATCTCGGGAACATAGAAAATAAGAAGAAAGAATAGAAGAAGTCATGCCAGCTGTAATGTTTACATCTTCTTCTTGTTCTGATATCTGATATACTTGTCGAACATATAATTCAGCATCCTTCCATCTGTTTTAGCCACTGCTTCCTTCTCTGTCCTGAACTGCAGCAACCCTTCATTCAACACTTTGCTGCATGCTTCCACCTCTTCCAAACTCGGCCCAAACCTCGCAATGTCTGCCTGCAGCGCCACCAATCTATTGATAGAATTCATCGTGAAAGGCTTGGTAGCTTTATCAATTCTCTTTTGCACCATCAGAAGAGAACCTTCCAGGGAATTAGGCACCTCGTTAGAAACAATCCGCACGTATGAAGTAACACCTCCGTCCACTCTTTCCTCAGTGAAAGAAATGATACTGTCTGGTAAATCTGATGTTCTACTCTCAAGCGCCTGCATCCTTTTCAGCAAAACTCTGCAGATCTCCAAACGGAAAGATACTGCAAACTCTAGCTGCTTCCCCTTCTCGACTGATCCATCCGGTACAATTTGTTCTACAACCAATACATCTCCCTGACAGCTTGTTGATCTCGGCCAAAATACTCAGGTTACTCTCTGCAACTGTATTCATGCCTTCTATGCTTTCCATCAGTTGCTTTAGTTGATTTGCTGCATCGTTCATAACCTTTAGGCGGGCTGGCACTTCCCCAAGTTGCACAGAAGCTTGACGAATAATCAGATCCTTCCATTCGTCAATAGCCTTTACTTGATTGCTTGCATCTTCCATTTCCTGCATAAGATGATCACTCACCTGCTCTGAAATGGGCTGAATGGAAGGTTTAGCAACCTTGGCTATGATCTCACATAATTGAGATATTTGCTTCTGCAGCTCTTCTTTCTCCGCCTTTTCACTGTCAAGCCTAAGGAACAAAGCATCCATCAATGTCTGCGTGTCCTACTTCAATCCTTCAGTGGTAGCTTGACCGAGTGGTATTTTGGTCACCGTCACATCTTCTGCCGTGAGCTCCTCTTCTATCTTTCCTTCCGTCGGAATTGATATCTCAGCAAACTTCTCTCCCGAATCCTTGATGATCAACCTAGAAGTTGTTTTAGCAACTTTAGGCCTTCTGTCTCTTCTGCTCAAATCCTGAAGTAGCTGCAAGTCATGCTCCTCTAAGTTCATCTCTACTCTTGCTTCCGGAACCAACTACAAAGCTGACCATCCCGAGAAGTTACTTCTCGGGGAGTAAGAAGTCGCTGAGTGCACTACTATCTCCCGCTCTGCATCCTCTCCATCAGAAAGTGCCACAGTGTCATGGCTGCCATATTCTGAAACATCCAAGGACAAAGCTCTTTCGAACTCCGTCATCTCTGCAGCTTGACATCTCCTCTGAACGGGTGATGAACGAAGTGGTCATGCGAGAGAAACGAACGCCGCCAGATTCAATGAAGGCATGGAAGCATCCTGTCACGCGCTTACATAGTTGGTGATCTTCTCGGTACCGGAGAAGTCGAGTCAAAGCTATGGTCGTAGAAGTGGTCTTCTCTTTCTCTTGAGATTTTCTCGTACTTTCAACTTCTCGACCTTCTCACGCTTTCTCCTTCATGCTTTCGTTTGAGGGAATCTCCTACGCCCGAAGTTGCCGTGATTTGATTCATCAATACTTCATCAAGGCAAGATCCCTTCGCCGACCGGCCTTCGAAAAATTCACCAACACAGCTCGAGATCTTTCTTCAATGAATGGCGGCCTCCAATGTTATCCTCGCAAAGATAGCTTTATCTCCTCCCATTTGATGGTAAGTGTCAAGTACGACGTTCCCATCATCTTTAAGATCCGCAGTATCCGCGCTAGTCCAAAGTCGAACACTTGCTTTCATTGATAGCCTGCTGAAATCTTTCTTTCAAACCTCGTACTCACTTCTGCACTTCATCCAGAAATCTTCTAATGAAGGCACATGTGCGTACTCCTGGGAGATTGTCTTCCTGGCTACTCCAAATGGATCGAAGTTAAGCCGTGCAGGGAAGAACTCTTGCTCATACTCGGATAACATTTGCGCTTCCATCCCTCGAGCTCTGTGAATGCTGATGCAACTGTAATATCCCACAGTGATTGGGAAGAAGCCCGTAGACTTGTGCCGTTTCAACTGAAGGTCGTGTAACTCCACAAGTTGCCTGCTCAGCTCCATGGCGATCAATCTATCACTTGGATACCTGGGCATCTTTATAGGTTCTCCAGAAAAGCCCGTAACCCTGAGGTATGTGAAATCTGCAAACTGGATGAATAAACTGCCAATCTTGGACACTGCTTCCCACGCTTCCTTGCTTACCCTGTGAGTCTTCAAGTCTTCGTCTAGCCTGCAGATGAAATCGTAGAAGTCATCGTTGATCACTTTGAAGTCCTTCTCGCATGCAGGTACAGTAAGCTGTGGGTAGCACTCGAAAATGGGGTCCTTGGAAAGAACACCACATCTATCCAGCTTGGAAAAGACACCCTGTGAAGCTGCAGCATACACCAAGTATGAAGTCATCTTGAAGCTGAAAGCACGCTTCACGTTCCGTTGCTCACCGATGTTGCTGCTAATAATTTCCGACCAATTGATTATAGAATCAACCTTGTTGATTTCAATGGTCCTGATGAAAGCATACATCCATGTACGGAAAGTGTAGGCATTCGCTTCGCCATTCAACCTGCATAGCAATTTGACGACATCATCTGCCTCCTGCACCAAATTGGACCGTGGAAGAGTTCTCGGGAACTTTGAAGGGGATCTAGGCTTCTTCATGAACCGGCTGTTCATTATGCTCACGCAATCAGCTCTATGTTTCTCCCATCTACTGTCAGCATCCTGAATGCTAATAGAAGTCACCACCTTTCGCACTGGAATCTTCAGACAATAATTGATGAACTCCGCATCCAAACGAATTATTGTCTTTCCCGCATCACGCACCGATCTGGGTGAAGGATGATAAGATCTAGCACACCATCACGAACTCGCAATTTGGGTCAGTACATGGGAAAGCTGCAGCTCGGATAATTCCGCTACTTTTGACCGCACGCATGAGTGAAGTCTTTCCCGCTCTGGATCTATCAATCAAATCAGAAAGAGGTTCTGGGCCTAGATCCGTGTCTCCTATGTCTGCAAGTTTGGAAGCAATGCATGAATCCATCGTGCTCTCTTTTTCATCTCCTTTCGCCATGGCTTTGTCTATCTTTGTCTGAATAATTCTTTTTCTTCTAACTTGGCCGGATTTCTTCAATACTGGTGCAGATCTGGACAATTCTTCAGATTTGGAGGATATTTGCAATGTATTGGACATTGATAAAAACTCCTTTTCTTTTATAAAGTACATTGTAATGAGTTCCTGCAATTTATTCAGACAAAAATGGCCACCGGAGCATGAATAGTGAATTTAAATTATAAAAATCTGCACTTTTCAAGCCTGCTGCCCCAAAAATTGGTGTTTAATTTGCACATAAAGAGAGCATGAATCCTTTCAATCAACACTTTGAGCTCTGTAACACCCGTGAAAACAACTATGCGAGATAAAGATCAACCTCCTCCAAAGCATGCGCCAAATCTGAAGCTTTTAGCCTTGTTAGCACTTTGTCCGAACAAAATCCTTCCTCTAATGGGCGCGCACTTTTCCTCCCCTGCTGCAATTCTTTACCTCGTGAATTAAATTATTCACCCATATGGCTGCCCATGCTTATATAACCTTCACAATTCTATAATTAATAATTGCCCTAACAATTAAAGGCAATTAATTAATTAAAAATCATGTTTTTCTCTTTTAAAAATAGCATGTTTAAGGACAGCCATCCAATAAATTAAATTAATCCAATTTAATCCTTCACACAACACTTCACTCAAGCTCCACAGTGTGCTTTAACCATAGCCACTGAAAATAGAAATTAATTTAATGTTCTAATGCCTTAAAAAACATTAAATAATACCCAAATGGGGCGCACTTTTTGAGAGGAAGAGGGCAGCCATTAAATAAATTAAATTTAATGCATTTAACTCCTTTCTTTTATTCTATCTTTGACTTGTTGACCTCCTCCAAGCTTGGGCGCACTTTTTGAGAAGAAAGATTAATAAAAATAATCAAATTTAATCCTTTTAATCTCTCACCAAAGGGGGCGCACTTTTTTGCACATGTAATTCTATTTTTAAGAATTTTTTCATAATGGGATTCTTTACCCTGCCAGGCAGGCACCAAAATCCCGTGATCCACTTAAGTCACTTTCCTTTTATTATATCATGAGAATTTTTACCCTCTACAAGGCAGTGCATAAATTCCCACCCGACCTCTATTTTTCCCACTGCAGCTTAAGTGATTTTTATAACACGGGAAAAAGTACCCTACCAGCCAGGTATAAAATTCCCACCACCGCCTCAAGGCTTATATTTTTCCATCGCAGCTTAAATCCTTTGTTTTCCAAAAATGCGCCCATCCTCATGCAGGGCTTTTCTGTCTGCGACTTCGCTTTTTCCCGGTGATCCGCCTCGATGACAACTTCCTCCGGCATAATGTGCGTCTATGTTTTCCAAATGCCGCTCCAGCCAAAAATCGGGCTTACCCGCGAGGGAATCGCTGCTCAGAGAAATTTCACGAAAAACAAACGGACACCACAAAAACACGAAAAATTGCCAAAAGTTACAAATAAAGCCCAAAACTTAAAATAAGTTAAAACCCTTCTGGCACATAGGAATAATAACATATGCGCTCATAATAGAGTTAAAACAGAGCGCAAATAGCCTCATACGGGGCTCAAAATAATTAAATACAAATTCCCCTCAAACAAATCCCGACGCACTGTAATAAAACAATTTTGGGCATCTGGGTATTTGGCGAAAAAGGCTAATATGGTTGTTTAGGATTATTTTGACGCAATACAGGAACTTTCAGGCAATAAAAACAACAAACGACCCATTATTTTAAAAGTACGAAAAAATTTCGAATAGGGTAGTCGCAGATTTCAGGGTGAAATTTGAGTGACACCAGTTGGCTCCGTCAGTGGACATCTTTTTCTCTTATCGTAATGACAAAGGGAAAAGATGAGATTCCAAAGATCTCCGTTTCGTATTTTGTCCTTTGAGCACGGGGTCAAGCAAACAAACACAACACAACACAAAGACAAAAACACAACAAAACAAGGAAAAACAAACAAAGATTTATTTATGTACATACGGTGTTTTACCTCGCTTCTCATGTCCTAATACTTCAAGTGTTGCCCATTGAAAGGCAACGGTAATTCAACTCCATCCTTTAAATTATACAACTTAAGTGATTGGTTTAAAAGCCATTACTTGAAGAAGTCAATTACTTGGAGATAGGTGGTGGACGTGCAAAATAGAAGGGTTCTATTTTCACTTGCAAATCATACATGTCATGCGAAAGAGGAATTTCAGGATGGAGATTGTCAGTTGTTTCTTTCCTCCGACTTCCACATGTGTCAGTTCAACTAAAAGCTTCCAACTTGTAATTGCCCCTCTACATTCTATAAGTAGAGGAAGAACCTTCGGGTTAATGATCAGAATTTGTAAGCAGCAATCTTGTGTTCTAGACTTTGTCTGAACCCCTGAGAGCCACTTGGAGCAAAGGAATACAAAGGAGCAGGTTTCCGGAGAACTTTGTGTCACGGTGTACTGTGTTTCTTGCTTTTAATCTTAGATCTCTTAATAAACTGTGTTATTTTAGATCTGGATCTAGAGCTGCCTTTGTTTTAGAATTCTGTGTTTATATCTATTGGATTCTTCTATGTGCATGCAATCAGCTCTGCCATCTACTGATTGGGATGCACATCTTCCCCATTTCTTCTATGTGTTTATGTAATTACCTTCTTCTATAACTTTTCCTTTCTTTAAACCAGTTGCTTACTTGCTGCAGAACTGTTCAGTTATGGTTCATGAACTGAGTAGTTAAAGTAAAACCCCATTTAGATATTAGCATACTTTAATTGACAAATCTGACACGGAGCCTCACCGGTAAATGAGGGAGATTTATCTCATGACTGCCTAGGTTTTATGCTATGCAGAAAATCTAGCCAACAGAATGTCAACCATTCTTTTCTCCTCACCGCTGCTTGGAAAATCAGCGAATGGCTTCTCTTTCTTGGGAAGAGTGATAATCACTCTTTCTCCTTTCCCAATATGTTCCTTATACACCCAACTTGGGCTGTTTACAAAACTCAGAATTTCTAAGCACCTTTTTTTACCATTTTCTTCCTTCAAAGCCCCTTTTCCTTCCTTACCAATGCTCATGCTTGGTTAGAAATGGCTTGGAGCGATTATGAGACTCGTGCTCCCTTCTTGTTCTTCAAATGATTCATGGTGATGGTGAATGATGTCCTTCAAATCTGATTCGTCCCCCATGAGTTCTCCGGCCATCATTTCTTCTTTATCATGTATATTCTTTTCAATACTTGGGTTGTAAGGCAAATCAATGAAAGGTTCACCTGTGGCTATGGCGGTGGGTGTTTCTAAGGCTTCCAAAGGCTGCTCTCTTTTAATAACCAGCTGCTGTAATAATTCTTCTTTTTCTGCCTCTTCTTCTGTTGATGCAATTTGGAAGCTCTTCTCTTCTGTCTCCCTTCGTGGCTGGGCATGCCTAGGCTTAGGCCTAGATCTTCCACTATCCAACTCCATGAACTCTGTGAATGACATTGCTTCACGGATTTCTTTGGGAAAAGCCATATATTCCTTATAGCTTGCTTCAACATTTTCTCTTCCCGTGGTGCTTGGATCTTCTTCCGGTATGACTTCAACTCTGGTCTTCAGACTCGATCCTCGGGCTGTTCCCATTGGTTGCTTGATATTAATTAGATTTTGGATAGACATGGCAAGAAGATCCAAGGCTTCTGTGAGTCTTTCTTGTCCCGCCATGAATTTATCCATTGAATTTCTCAGGCCCTTTGAGAATCAAGCTCTGATACCACTGTAATGTCCCTTTTGAGGGTTTTAAAACAAATTTCCAGAATTCTGATTTTTAATTGCAGCAGACTGAAAATTTATTACAGCGGTTTATTTTCCTTGAAATAAGTGCCCAAAATCATCCACAAATATTTATTAATTGATTCTTTATTAATTTGATGAATTTTAGAGCCAAATCGAATTGATTTGAGCCAAAAACGAACTGCTGGAAATGGTTGTTCAGTCTGGGAAAGCACGGCAGAAAGAAAGGGGTTCGATTTGCCTTAATAAATGTGTGAAAAGACAGAATTAAGCTTAAAACTGAATGGCAATTTGAATTATCCAATCGATTTTATGTTTATTGCACTAAACAATTAAGAATTTAATTATATACAAGTCGATTTGGTAGAATAAACTGGAAAATCAGAATTTGCACATAAAAGATCTTCAATATAATATTAATCTGCAAATATGAATGTTTAAAGTCAATTGGAAAGGGTTTTCGTCCTTCCAAAAGACCTCACTTGGGGTTTCGTCCCAAATGGTAAGAAATATGAGAGAACTCTCTCAATATTTGAAATTACAAATGACAAGTTATGAGCAAATGAATGCCCCACACCCCTATTTATATTATTTCTTCCTTGGCGCCAAAATATGAAAAGACATGACCTCTCATATGCCTCATGACCCTTCATATGCCTTGGCCGACCCTTATAATTATTTATTTTCCTTGGTCATCCCATATTTCTTCTCTAACATGCTTTTAAAACATTTATTAAATAATAAAAAACATATTAGATGCTTCCTTCATAATTTCTTCAATTCGTCCAAGGATAGAAATGGCTGGAAATTCCAAAATGATCTTCAACGGGGAAAAAGGGATATGACAATGAAGAAAGTAGCAAGGGATTGACTCTCCAACAAAGCTTTGGTATATATCTAAATAAGTGTTATAGTTACCAAGAGTCACTATGAAGATATGTGACCTACGGTCTACCATCTCATAGGGACAGGACCTATCATATGTATCCCTTGGCTGATATATATAACCTATCACCCCTATCCTATTTACTCAACTTTCCAGTATCGTACCATTTTCAATAGACAATATGTAGATATTACATATTTTCTTTATAGCTAGTAGGTACATGACTAGGGATACCACCATACCAAAGCCAACAAGGACTAATTGCCCTTGGACAAGATTTGTGGTCCGTACAAATTTTTAGTCTATGAAAAGAAACTTTTAGTGGGTTGTGACCAAATTGTTTTTCCACGTCACCCATATCTCTTGGCTAATGGCCGTAAAATTTCAACCTTACTAAAGAAGGTTTTTAATGAAAGAAAGAAGAAGATATTAGCTTTAGAACCTAATTTTGAAAGATTATTCAAAAAAACTTTAAGAAATTTAAGTCTAATGCTTTGAATTTTTAACTTCAAAGGTTTAACAGTTAAAACTATCAAAAGTAAATTTTAAAAAGATATGAGGAAAATATAAAAGACAAAAACATACCTTGAAAAATTGGAGTTGCCTTTTCATTTAAAATACTAAAACGTGTGCTCTTCAATAAATGAAGCTAACTTTTTGCATCTGCCTAATCCAAGAGGATTTGGGACCTTGATCGTCTCACAATATCATAGAGTACACCAAACTGGATACCCCCTTCACCACTAGTTATTTTATCAATGCAAGAAAATGTGGTCAAACCATGAAGCCAAAACTTTTCATATATGACAACGTACAACTTCCATAGTGTTAGCCCTATCCAACACATGTTCATCGATATCTTTAGAGAGCAATAAAACATAGAATATAAACGAGTGGAAGGTGATCCGGTGTGTTTCTTGCAACTACCAAGTCGTCACTTCATCTTCTTCATTTGTATATCAATGTGTACCATAGCTATTCATCAAATAGATGGCTAGATAGTAGTCTTTTTGGTTCATATACTGACCTCTCAGATCATTGTACAGAACTTTCATTATACAATCTTGTACAACACTTCTAGCATGGTGCCCTAATGTTTTTGTATTCTCTGTCCTCTCACGCTGTTTATCATTTGTTGTTGGACTCTTATGCACAAAATCATTTCCAATTATAATACATTAGAATCCATTTTTAGTGTGTTGTCCTTGGGTCAGCCTTGGGCCTAGTTCAATGGTATCAAAGCAATAGTCTCTCATTTCCATTACTTTGTATTTGCACACCCACTTATACGAGATCTAACTAAATGAAGCTTGGTCTTCAAACTTGAGACCCTTGGTCTCACCTTCCTATTCGTTTCTTACAACCCCCAATAAATGGCTAACAAATTGACACCAAAGATACTAAACTCAACATGGTTCCACAAGATGATAAAAAATAATTTACAGCAATAAAGAGATGATTTGGAATAACATTATGCACTAGAAAAATCGAGGACAATTGAACGCTTTGCTCAACTCTTGTAGCGAATACAATCTCTCTCAGCCTTGTCATCTTCATCAAACAAGAAGTCCTTTAGAGTATGGATATTCCTAAGTTTGAAGGCAAGATAGATTTTTATGCTTTATATAAATAGCTTAGGTTAATAGCATAGCTTGCAAACTTAGTGAGTACTCTCGAGTTGGCAAGTACTTGTTAAATTTTTCATTGGGTAAGTAAACTCCCCAAAACTCGTTGAACCCTTTAGCCGAGTATTTGGCGAATACTCGTGATTTTTATGATTACTCACGAATTTTTGGCAATTACTCGTGAGTTTTTTTAATATTTTGGCGAGTTTTTGGAAATTGTAAATTATTGTATTTTTAACTTGCATAGATATGCAATTTATGATGATAATTTTCAATGACAGTCATCATAAATTCATAAGACTTATCAGTTGGTTGTTGTATTCGCATGATGATGCAATTTTGTACTCTATTTCTATTAAATCTAATAGAAAACACTTCCAAATGTTTTACAGACTCATTTCATATATTTTATAACTATATTTTGCATAAAATTTATGTTTTTGAAGAAATTTAGGTATGTTTTAAGTTGCCAAGTATTTGCCGAGTCAAAATATTTTGGTCCGCCGAGTATTTTCCGAGTACAAGTATGCAAACTATGGTTAATGGAATCCTGCTATGTCGTCCATTCTTTCTCTTAGTCGAAATATATTTCTTTCTCCTTTTAAGAGTTTCCTTGTCTATGAGAAAATGGTGGGATAACTACTCCACTATCCATGAAGATGACTGTAATGTCCCTTTCTAGGGCTGAATCTGAAAATAAGGGTTTGGCCTCAAACCCAAATGAGAGAAATCTGATTTTTGCTATAACGGCTCTGAAACCCCAATCACAACTCCTGATTTTATTACAGCCACCTGTCAATCACTTCAAACCCTAGAGGAGCAAACTGAAAATGCCATTAGCAACCAAGAGCGATCTGAATATTTATGACAGCAAAGGAATTCATATGACAGCCAACAATATCACCACTTAGCCCTAGCAATGAACCTGATTTTTATTTCCTAGGGCAGCAAACTGTATATGGGATTCACATCAACATACAACCACGCAAATAGAGCTGAAATGCCACCAAATAATTTATCCAACCACGGCAATATTTATCAATCTCAAATATATCAAAAATATGGAGAAACAAATGATAAATCACAGTTGTAATTAATTTTTATGACAACAACAGTACAGCCAAAACCAAGGGCTGGAAAAAATAGATAAACTTCTCCAAAAATCACCAAAATGTAGATTCCAGCCTTATAAAATATGAAGAACAAGAATATCAGCTCAAAATACTAAATTGTGCCCTAGATGGCACCGAACTCAACCCCCAAGCAAGTCACCTAGGGCTGGAAATGAAGAATAGCTACATAAAATCACTTTGAAATTCCAATGTGACCTTCATGTGAGATCACCCTTGCACACAAGAGGGTTTTCGTCCCCTAGTGTGATCCTATTGAAGGGTTTCGTCCTCAATAGGTGACCAAGGAAGGGTTTTCATCCTTCAATGGCAAGAGAGAAGCTACTCACTCCACCTCTAAGGTATTCAATCTCCAAAATAGCATAATCCTCCTTTAGCAAGTCGAACCACCTTATATAGGCCTTGAAGATGTCAATGGGAAAATAGAATCCTCTAGAGAGGACCAACCACCTTAATGAAGGAAAAGAACATTAAAGTCACCATGTAGGCCTCCCACAAGACCGACCTCCATAATGAAGAAATAGAAATCCTCCTTGCATTGTTTGACAAGTCTTCCACCACCTAGTCGAACCACTCCAAAGCCATGATTAGTAAATAAAATAATTAATTACAAAGTACAACACTTACAACCATGGTGAGTTCCCCTTCCTTGATGCCCACGGGAAGAGGAATGGGCATAAGGTCTTCCATAGCGAACTAGCTTGGAAAAGGGGACATTACAATGACCTTACTCCCACAAAAAAATTGGATGGTTTTTTTGATGCCTTGAAAGAAACCTATTGCTGTATTGGCAATTACAATGACCAAGGTCGTGACAAATTTATCCAAGAATATACCGATACTTTCCAATGTCCATACATTCGCTTCTAAATTAAATGTCCAAGAAACTGATATCTTCAGAATGACACGGATTTCATTCATATTCCTTAGGAGCAGCCTAAAAGTACACATGCAAACTTGAAGCAAAAGGCAAGCATAATTCTAAAGGTGAAGCTTCTAAATCCTCCAACAAAAACTTCACACAAGCCTCAGACAAATAATTCTAAGCCCCAAGCCATGTCAAATTCTAAACAACAAGGGCAGGGACCTCTGTGTCACTGTCAGAAGAAGACATCATTTGACGAGAGAAGAAGCAATCTAAGACTGGAAAGTGGTATAAAGTACATAAATGCAGTGGTCAGTCTGCGGAATGTTGCATTTGGAAAGCATTGCTTGCACAACTACAAGCATCATTATCTACCACAATGTCACTAGACAAAGTTAAGCAGATCATAGACTATGAGCCAAGCACAGTGGTAGCTTCTGCAAACACAACATCATCTTTCAATTTGAAGCCAAAAGATTGTTACATTGTCAGTTGTTGGTCAATGGACAGCTAGTATACTTCATTGCTGACAATGGGAGTAGGAAGAGCTTTGATTTCACCTGAAGCAATTCAGAGATAGAACTCACCATTGATGCCTCATCCCCAACCATAAAGCATTGGGTGATTCGCTTTCAAATGACCTACTGCTGAATTGAAGTATATATGCCCACCTGTGCCTTCACTACCAACAGAGGAATAGAGCCATCCAATATGATTTGAATCAGTATCCATAATGGATGAGCCTATATGTATAAAGAGTAAATATAAACTATGTGATGCGCTCCTCCAGATGTTATAACTTCTCTTACAGGAAGTTACAGAATTAGGCCCTATGTCTCTTACACATAGGGATTGGCACATTTCCATAGTGCTTGAGTAGGATTATATTGCAAGCTAACCCTTTGGACAAAGATCTCTTTCCTCAATGTGTGTATATAAATAGAAAGAAGGTGATCCATAACAGAGAAGAAAATTCTTTCTTCCAACGAGATGAATAGCTTAATGGGACTAACCCACCCTTGACTTATTTCTTGTTACCTCTTCATTAACTCCCTGGGTGACCTTCCTCTTCTTTCCATTGTCAATATGGTTAACGTATTTAATTTTCACATTAATGTGTCTAATAGTTAAAAAGTCCAAGTTTGTGATCCTAGGTCCTTGTAGGAGTTTTTGATCCTTAATAACCACTGTGATTTATCTGTAATATAGGAATGAGCTTAAGTGAAAGAAGAATAAAGGTATTTATTGCCATGCTCGGTTGTTGCTTGATAGAGACCTAGATTGTATTAAGCAACCAATGTTTTATCCTTCAGTTGCTAAACACTAGTCATTTGACAACCAGTGTTTTATCCTTCAGTTGTTAAACATGGGATGAAAGAAACGAGTTTTGTTAATGCTAGTCACCAAGCTGCCCAGTAATAAGAACAACAAGGTGTCAAGATCAACCTAATATCTAGTGTATAACACAACAAGTTGAGTAACACATAAGGCATCAAGTGACATATTGTCTTGAGATGATGGGACACAAAAATATGGCCTTGACAAAAGATCACCTGTTAGTGAACCAAGTGAAAGATGGTGGGAATACAAGAGCCGATAGTGTGCTTGCCAAAACTGCGTGAGGAATAAAGGAATTTGCATTCTTCAGCAAGTTTAGCATACTGATCCTATTCAAGTAGAACCCTGCAGAAATGATTTTTAGGATAAAGTCAAGACAGAGAAAATGAGAATTGGTACACACATAAAATTCCATCTAAACAATTATACTGTAAAATCAAAAATAATTCAGTGCCTGCTTCATTTAACTTATCAGTACATTACATGACTTAGACCTGTTATAGCCTTCTTTGCACATAGGTTACTGCAAAATAGCATGCAACTGAAATTCTGTTAAATATCATATGAGTCTTTAAACTGAACTTTCTTCATAAAACATATATTCCTGTAAAAATTAATATTCATTATTTGAAACAGTGGTTGCACATATCTTCGGGAACTCTGAATCCAGTAGAACCAAGAAGAAAACCCTCATTTTGGACATAGTGATGGAAAGTTTTACAGTGTCTGCAGCATTTACAATATAGAAAACATTTCAAGAATAAAAATGTTGCAACATTTACAATATAGAAAACATTTCAAGAATAAATGTTGGAAATGACTGATATATTTTGCATGATTTACCCCTTTTATAGACTGTACATTCAGGCCTGAGTATATTCCAGCACAATGGATGCCGGACCCCTCTAGTCCGGATCAGGGGTCCCTCTTGTCAGGGGCCCTCTCTCCAAAGCCACCTGATGCTTGGAATAAAATAGTGGAGGGTTCCACCTCCGCTCCTAGCTCGGAAAAGCTCTCTCCTTCGCTGTCAGATGGGTCCTTCTCTCTGCGCATCCCCTCTCACATCACGGAGGCTGCTGCTGCTTCTCGTGATCTTTCCTTGGTGGGTAAACTGATGGGTCCTAGACCCCCATTGGAAGATATCAAAAAATGGGCACGGTTGAAATGGCAACCATGTGGAGCGCTTGAAATAGCGGCAATGCCTAATGGTTTCATATTATTCTCCTTCAGCATGAAAGAAGATTTCGCTAGAGCTCTCCTAGGTGGCCCGTGGTTTTTTGGCAGACGGGGCTTCTACCTCAGGAAATGGTCTCCTGGTTTCAACCCTCACACAGAATCCATGACCCAAGCCCCAATATGGGTTCACCTCCCGGGGCTCCCCCTGGAGTTCTGGCATCCAACGGTTATTGAAGGTATTGCCCTCTCCATAGGATCTTTAATTGCTATAGATCAAGCAACAAAAGCTAAAACTAGATTCATCCATGCTCGTTTTTGTGTTAATGCTTGACGTCAGTTGTCCCCTCCCAAAAGAGATAGAGCTAATATCGGATCTTGGGAACTGGAAACAACCCATTGACTATGAATATATTCCTCAAGCATGCTCCTTCTGCAAAAACATTGGTCATCGGGCCTCTAGTTGCCCCTCCAAACCCCAGCCAAAACCCAAAACCCAAAACCTTTCCCCAAAAATTAAGAGAAGCTTTATTCCTAAACTGTCCTCTGTTGAGATCCCTATCATCCCCACCTCTAATTCCTTTGCTCTCCTGGAAGAAGGAGAAATAAACACTTCCTCTGATCCTTTTCCGAGGTCGTCCCCCTCTTTGGCCCTTAAGTCCCTCATCATCCCTTTGTCTCCCTCGGCTCTCCCCCCCTCTTCCTCTGAGGAGGTTAACCTCTCCTTGGTCTGTTTCCTCCTCCCCCTCCCCCCCTGTCTTCTCCACTTTCCTTCCCATCCCCCCTTCCCTCCTCTCGTCCCCTCCCCTCGGAACCCCCTTCCTTGACTCTTCCCCCTTGCCCTCCCCTCTTTCCCCCTATTTTTGGACTCTGTTACCTCCCCCTCGGGCCATTCTTCTGATGATAGCTTTCAACCCCCGCTTTACTAGAAGTAGCAGCAAGAAACCCGATATTGGCACTGAAAAAGTACGGGGAAGGATTCCGAGCAATATCAAACTCCAGCAAGAAGCAGCTCTTAATGTCGCTCGGGAACTCGAGCACAATCCCCATGGTGGTGGGGAGCAAATCCAAACCAAAGAAATGAAGATCATCTCTTGGAATATAAGAGGGCTCAACTCTCTTCAAAAGCAAAGAGTTATCAAAGACATCAAATTCCAGAACTCTCCTGATATCATAATGTTGCAGGAAACTAAACTAAAAAAAGACGATCGACTCCTAAAAATCTGGCCAACGCTTCTTTTGAATCTCAACCTTCAAGAGAACTCAGGGGGTCTTTGTACCTTTTGGGATCCCAGAAGTCTCAAAGGGGATTGTTTGTTCAAGCATCCCAACTTTTTATGCATGCTCTTCCAAGAGATTGGATCGGACTCCACTTGGATTGCTATCAATGTTTATGCCCCCAACTTAGAGACTCATCATGGAAAATTATGGAAAGATATCACAAACTTCATCATCACTTGTGGTAAAATTCCCATTCTTATAATGGGGGATTTTAATTGTCCCCTTTATCCTTCGGAAAAACAGGGAGGAATTCCTGCCATGACCGCCAGCATGGATGCTCTGGCTGACTTCATCAGGGAGAATTCACTTCTTGACATGGAACTCCACGGTTCCTCCTTTACGTGGTCAAACCGCAGATTGGGCAGGAACCATATTCAAAGCAGATTGGATAGATCTCTGGGCTCTCTGGACTGGATCTCTCTCTTTCCTGACTTCTACCTCAACTCCCTCCCCCGGGCTGCCTCTGACCACAGCCCTCTTCTATTGAGTGCAAATCACAATCTGAATACCAAGAATCCTCCCTTCAGGTTCGAGCTTGCATGGCTTGAAAACAATCACCTGAACCCTCTTGTTGCCAATTGGTGGAATATCAAAATTGAGGGCACTAGACATGTTTAGATTTACTAGCAAGCTCAAAGAAATTAAAAAACAACTCAAGATATGGAAGTCGACGGTCTTTGGCAACATCAAGCTCCTGCAAACAGAAGCTAACTCAGGATTTGGCTAAAGTCTCTGCTCAAATGGAGATTGAGGGAGATTGGATCATCTTCACCAAAAAGAAACCTCCCTCCTCAGTGATTATCACAATACGCTTCAAGAAGAGGAGACCTATTGGAGGCAACGCTCTCGAGCCCTTTGGCTCGAGCAGGGGGATCGTAACACCAAATTCTTCCACATCACTGCTTGCAAGCATAAGAGCAGAGACAAGATCCGAGAGCTGGTGTCGTCCTCGGGTACCCTGTTAACATCTGAGGCTGATATCTCCAATGAGCTCGTCTCCTTCTATTCTAACCTCCTCCAGGCTTGACTTCCCCCCTCGGAGCAATCAATGGCTGCTATGCTCCAACATATACCGCATCTTGGTGTCTTCTGAGATGAACAATAATCTGACCAAACCTTTTGCTATGGAGGAAATTCACAAAGCGGTCTTTGCCATGAAAAGGGACAAAGCTCCGGGCCTGGATGGTTTTCCTGTTGCTTTCTTCCAAGTGTTCTGGGAGATCATCAAGCAGGATCTCTTCAAAGTAGTGAATGAGTTCAGGTTAATAACAATCTGCTAAAAGAATGGAATACCACCTTCGTTGCCCTTGCCCCAAAAGTGCATAGTTCAAAAGATGTCTCCAACTTCAGGCCAATCAGTTTATGCAACACTGCTTATAAGATTATCACTAAGATGTTGGCCTCCAGACTTAAACCTCTAATGAAAGATCTCATCTCGCAAAATCAGAACGGCTTCATAAAAGGACGGCTCATCCAAGGTGGTATCATTACAGTTCATGAAGCCATCCACTCAGCCTATCACTCGAAATCCCCAGGAATGATCTTAAAGCTTGATATGCAAAAAGCGTTTGACAGAGTCAGCTGGCCTTTCTTAATTAGGGTCCTAGAAAAATTGGTTTCAAAAAAATGGTGTAGTTGGGTCTTCTCTTGTATCACGACTCCTTGCTTCTCTATTCTTATCAATGGCATTCCGGCAGGTTTCTTCAAAAGTAGTAGAGGTATCAGGCAAGGTGACCCCCTGTCACCCTTCCTTTTTGTCCTTATGGCGGACTCCTCAGCAGAGCTCTGGAGGCGGCTAAAAGTCAATCTATCATTTCGGTCTGAAAATCACCTCTAGCTTCCCTTCTGCCACCCATAGCCAGTTTGTTGATGACACTCTATTGTTAAGTGTCGCCTCTGTGATTGAAGCCCAGGCTATCATGGATATCCTTTCTCTTTACCAATCAGCTTCTCAGCAAACTATCAATTTCAACAAGAGCAAGCATCTCCTTCATCAATACTGCACCTAGGACTCAGAGAAAGATTGCAGATATTTTTGGGTGCAATATTGTGGATCTCCCCGCCTCTTATCTTGGCATCCCCCTCTTCCATGGTAAGCAATCTAAAAATCTATGGAATCCAGTCATTGAAAAGATATCAAAAAAGTTGGTTGCTGGAAAGGGGTTCTGCTCAGTCAGGCTGGCAAACTCCAACTGGTTAAAGCCACCCTCCAAAGCCTTCCTACTTACTTCATGTCTCTTCTCAAAGTCCCCAACTCGGTGAGGGAGGTTGTGGAAAAAATCCAAAGGAACTTTCTGTGGTCTGGGACTGATGAAAGGAAGAGGATCCATCTTGTCTCATGGAAGGAAGTGTGTAAGCCAACTTCTCGGGAGGGCTTGGTCTTCGAAAAATGGCTGACACGAATGGGGCCCTCCTGGCCAAACTTGCCTGGGAAGTGGCTAAAGGTAACTCTCTTTGGGCTCAGCTGCTCAGAGCTAAGTATCTTGCTAATAACGAAGATCTTCTCACTTCCAATCCAATTAGAGGTTCAGCCATCTGGAATTCTGTTATTAGCTCCCTCCCCATTATCCGGGCTGGCACTAAATGGAGATTTGGGAATGGTAGACTTATTGACTTCTGGCGGGATCATTGGATAGGGTCGAGCCTCTTGATCGCAATCCATCATGGGATCCTGTGAAAAGAAGCCTCATTAATAAGCAGGGAAGATTAGTTTCGGGCTATTGGACGATTGTGAATTCCATTCCCTCCTGGAATATTCAGGTCTGGGATGATATTAGTGAACACCAGAGTAGGCTCCTGACTTCGCTCAGAACTGTGCTCGCTTCCATCTACATCCCCTTCTCCCAAAACGAGGATGAGCTAATTTGGCCCCTCTCCCCATCTGGCTCTTTCTCGGTTAAGGCTGCTTATCTATCGATGCATAGTGCTGACTCTGGTCCCCCTCACCAAATTCTGGCCGAATGAGATCATCCCCAAAATTGGATTTTTTTCCTGGCTCTCTTCTAAGAATGCTTTCCTCTCTGGAGAAAATCTGAAAAGGAGGGGTTTCTCTCTTCCCACTAGATGTGTGCTCTGTACTAAGGAGGCGGAATCCTCTGCCCATCTTTTGATCCACTGTCCCTTTTCGCAAGTTATCTGGCATTGGTTCTTATCGAGGATGGGCGTGCTTTGGACCTTCCCTGAGTCCATTCAGGACACCCTCTCTCAATGGAGTTCTCCCTTCACTCACCCGGCTCTAGTTCTGGCTTGGAAACTTCTCCTCCCACATGGCATATGGGGCATCTGGAAAGAAAGGAACAAAAGAATCTTCAAAGACCAGAGTCTTGAACCTGATCGGGTGGCTACCCAGATTGCTCTTACTTTCCAGGATAATCTCAACTCGCACCTTTGGTCCAAATATCAACAAAAAATCCAAATCTGTAACTCTCAGGAGTGGCAAAGGTTGTTAGCCATTCATCCTGTCAGTAAAGGCACTTCCTCTGCTCGAGGATTAGTTCGTTGGCTACCCCCTCCTCGGGGCTGGAAAAAACTTAACACGGATGGGGCCTCAAAAGGCAATCCTGGTAATTCTGGTGGAGGAGCCATTCTTCGTTGCTCATCGGGCTCCATCGTTGTTGCTTCACTCATAACCTTAACTATGGCACCAACCATCGTGCGGAAGCCTTGGCCATCCTCAAAGGCCTTGAGTTGGCTATCAAATTTGGCGATGATCCCCTCCAAGTTGAAAGTGACTCCCTCAACATCATCAAGCTCCTGCAGTCAACTGATTCTGGTCAATGGTCGATACAAAATATCATTGCTGATATCAGAATTCTTCAAAGATCTTTCCAGCAAATCCAGTTCCAGCATGTCCTCAGGGAGGGGAACAAAGCGGCTGACCACCTTGCTAACATTGGTGTTCTCCTTGAGAGTCAAAAAGTTGACGGACAACTTCCCGGTTGATCTCTTCCAAATTACTCGAATGATATATCCCAATGCTGACTGGTGGAATGGGGGACTGATATGGGTTTCGGCAAAACCTTTATGGCCCCCTCAAAAGGCGGCGGCATTTATGTCTGATTTATTTGATTTGACCCTTGGTGAAGAGCCTTTTGATGACGGTGATGTGTAATGATGTGGAGGATTTCCGCACGCATGGGGTAATTCCTCACATAAATCATTTGATGATCTGGCGGGAGGACAATGATAATGAGGCCGACGGCTCCCACGCCCTAGTCGGGATGTTAAATGACCCCTATTGCTCTCACTTCTGCACTTTTCAAAAAATTTATACAATGGGTGGCCAGCTGAAGCGTCTGGAGCTGCTTGCCTGTGACTCGGTTAAAGATGATGTGGAGGTTTGGAACATTTTGCTGGAAAATGGAATTACGACCTTCCTGGAGAGAATGGCGGGCTACTCGGCTCTAGTTTTGTATGTGGTTATGGCTTCCTGGTCGAAGGGTCGGGTTCAGATTGGCAACACATGCTTTACCATCTCCACCAATGCTATCACTGATGCCACGGGTCTTCTGCATCGCCGCGACATCTACTTCAAGCGCTCGCTGCATGCTGAAATGCAGGATTTTATTGCTCCTGGGGACAAGCTGGTCAAATACCTCTCTAGCTACACTCGCGATTCCCTGCCTCCTCCATGGAACAGAGTCGCGGAAGTTATAATGCGTTACTTTACCATTGATGGTCGATATCGGCTTGTTTACGGCCCTCATTTCTTCATCCTTTCTCATCTGTGTTGGGGAAGAAGATAAATCTGGTGGCTTTCCTTTTTCAGTCCTTAGAGCACTCTATTCAGCTGGCTCGTGACGGGGAAGGAGCCATTCTCCACCAAGGTTTGTTGTACCTGCTCTTTTCTGATGCTGCTTCACATGCCGACCTGATTCGCTTCCCCCCCAAAACCGGTCATCACCGCCGCTCTCCCTCGCCTTCCCCTCGCCCCTCCTCCACCTCCCTCCGCTCTTCTCGCGCCATGCTGCGCACCTTTCCTCCGATTCCGACTCGGATGTTGCCATTCTTAGCCCTCCCCTCGTTGTTTCCGAGCCCCCTGCCCCCCTGTTTTCCCCCGCACCTCTCATGCTTGTTTTTAGAAGGCACTGACACCAGCTTTAAAGCTGTCTCTCCGGTCTCAAGCCCTGATTCCTCTCTTGCTGCTGACATTCTGGGCCTCGCTAAGCTCTACCCTGACTCCCGGCCTCGGAGCAGATGGAGATAAACCAGCCTGTGGACGATCCCACCACTCAGACTGCGGGTAACAATCCACTCTTCGACGACAACGATCCTCCTGCTGACACTATGCAATCTTCACCGAATCTGAATTCAACTCCCGCTGAGCCTGGGACTGCTGACACTCAAAGGGATGATCGCAGAGTCGATATGGTTTCTTCTATTTTAAACAAGCTTCAGCGTGCCTTCAAGGCTTTGAAGGCCTGGGAGGCTTTCACCGATTCTACACCAAGAGCGCCATTGCCAAAGATTGCTCGGAGCTCATCACCCTTGCTGAACAACTTGCGGATGATTCGGGTTCTCCTAGAGCTAGAACTGCTGTCTCTGAGCTGAAAAAGCTCTTATGATGTTTTCTTCTTTCCTTCTGTTGTCTTTTTCGGCTTCCTTTTTTTGGAATCTCCATGGGTACTTTTTTGCTATGCTATATATATTGCTAAATCTGGCCTGAAGGGCTCTTTTGTATAAGGTTGTGGGACCTTCTAAAACCCTCTTTTTACCCTATATATTCCAAAAAACAAAGGAATAAATGAAAGTCAAATTTACATCATAACGATTTGCGCAAAAAGAAGTTGAAATGAAAGGTCAAGAAGATGAAAATTCTGGTAGACTATAAATATTGTACAGATCACAAGAGAAGTCGTTAGTTGTTGTTGAGTATTGGAGTAAAAGGTGGATCTTCCCTAGCCTTTATACCTTACTTTGAAATATATGAAGATAGTTTGCATTGCCATGTCTTTGTATTATCTTTAAAGCAAAAATATTATCTTTTTGGTGTCATTGTTTTTGTCTGATATCCTAGTGCATTATGCATATATTCTGTTCAAACTTCATAATAGTTATTCTATTCTAAATTTCTTGTGAATACACGGGTTCGCATGTATTTCCATGTGATTAATGGTGTAAACTTGATAGACCTCGATCTTAACATGTCTTGACAAGGATTTCATGGACCACTGCTGCCAATGGTTTCGTTTGCAAATGAACATTTAACCCATGCGAGAACAAGATGTTAAGATGGTTATTACCTAGTCAACAAGACATATAGAGATGGCTACAGGAAAGGATAACCAAGCTTTTAAGGAAGAATCTTATTGTAGTAGGAATCCTACCAACCAAATAGAGAATTGAGGGGGAATCCATATCAATCAAAATCTATATGAAAGAATTTTAACCCCCAAGTTTGATGCGATCAATAAAAAATTAAAATACTAAACCAATGGCTTGAATAGGCATCAAGTCTTGTTTCTTTCAATTGAATCTAACGGAAGATTGGCAGAAAATCCAATTCACTGTCCTACACCTTGCTTATTACTGGTGAATGATGGAAAATGAGTGTGGTAATTATGGTGACCAGCTGGAAATAACTACTTGGGACCTGATTGTGGTTGCATTTGTCATTGTTTGAGGCTTATATCCAAGAAGACTGATTTTTGGCCCTTAAAACCATGAACAAACAATACACAATGATACACTGTTATAGAGAAATACACCAAGCTAGCATGTTTGTGGAAAGCATCTTGCTTGATTAGCTAGTTGCCACATTCGTTGATGGATTAAAAGAGTCCGTCAAGGGATATGTAAACATTTGGAACCTCCCACTCTTGAAGAGGCCATTTGGTACGCAAAGGTAAAAGGCAGAAGGGTCTTCATTCAAATCTTCTCCAACAACAATCGCTGATTCATAAGGCATTGTAAAATCTACTTCCTCTCTTGTTTCTAATGCAGGACAGCAAAATGGGCAGGATCATAATTCCTACTATTATTGCTGAAATGTATTACAAAGGGCTTTGTTTTGATTGGAAGGAGTGGTGCAGCAGACACAAGTGCAAAACCTATAGAAAAATTCACATGAATGATATTGCACATGAAGCCCAACAGAATGTAGCTAAAAATGATTGGTGGGATTAGCAGAAATTGATGAGGCAAAGACTGTGAACACCATGGGATTCTAACAATTTTCCTTTCCGCAATGCTTAAAACAACTTTTTGTTCCTTGGAGTAATATAAGATGCGTTTTCCAAGGAAAAAACTCTGTATCAGCCATTGAAAGGAACACAGTCAAATGAAGAGTATGTTGAGATTCCTTGACACCAGCAGCAATTATGATTTCATAAACTCCAAGTTAGGGTCGTCTGCAGTTCTGAAAGTTGAGCCATTGAAAAACTTCTAAGTAGCAGTGGCCAATGACACTATGATGGACTGCAAAGAGACGGGTAAGAGACTGAAATTGTAACTAGATTTCTACAAATGAAGTTATGTTTTTTGGTGACTTGAAAATGGTGGATGTGGTCATGGGTGCACAATGGCTGAAGACCTTGGATGAAATCCATATCAATCTTGATGGCTTGCACATAAAATTCGAGAAGGGGAAGCAGCATATTACAATAAATGGGCACCTGGTGCAAATAAAGTGATTTCATCCTATGTTACCAGAAATTTAAAAGGAGACACTTTTTTGGCATCCAAAAACATTTGCAGTTGAAACACCCTGGATACGCCTCAAAATATTTTGGAAACATTTTCAGACCATTACCCAAACATATGTTTTATGGAAACATATTGAATCTGTTTTTGAGAAGTTTTCAGGACAAAATCAGTTGTTTCCAGCCAGTTTTGGAAGGCATTTCAATGAAAAGCATTGAAATTGCATTCCTTTCCATAAATTTTGCACTCATTTGAAGGAAAATTTTCATAATACCAACAAAAAATAGAAGCTAGAACCCAAAACTAGCCCCATATAGAAACTAAAAGTGCTTCAAAAGGCTTAGAGAATCAGTAAAATGACCTGAATATACAATTTATAGTTTTGTCTTCAATGAATTTTCCCTTAGGAGAAAAAAGAGTATATTAAAATAATTATTTGATGCTAGTTGTACCGTTTCTCAACTAAGCTAAAAACATCATAGAAAATGTCATATAATAAATATATTATTGTTAGAATAGTTACTATGTTACTGTGTTTATGGGAACATGGATGTGAACCACGCGGTATACATTTTAAAAAGAAATGGGATTTGTGCAAAACAATGCAGCATGAAATTATTGTGGACATTAGAAGGCCACTCACCTTAAAATGAACAGCACACATTCTTGAATTGCCTTACATAAAAACCGAGTATAAGATAACTACATGTTACATTAGCACTTGAAACATGCAAGATTGATCAAACAATAAAATTCTTCAGAAAAGGTCTTGGACTGAAGATGTGTTCCAAGACTTTGATCATAATTATGTTGGTCTAATCTACCTATATAGTCTGAGTGGAGAACTTTCATCGGGTTAGATTTTTAATATTTTATGTTTATTTGTATGCTTTTGAATTCTTCATTTGAACCACATTTCTTAAGATTTGGAGGGTTGCATTTCCAACACTGCCCCTGGTTTCATATCATACCCATTTACCACTTTGGGTAACATAAATTTCGATGCATTAAATGACCAAACAGCTTGGAGGGGGTGAAATGGGTACAGTGCATAGCTGTAAAGGGTCTGCATGTTAAGATAAAAATGGAGAAACCAACAAGACAAAACTAAAAGGAGCGCAATAGTCTGTTATTCTTGCAGATATATTTTACAACCTATTACATGCACCGAATAAGGAAAAAAATACTTCAACATCCAGCACACCAATTGTTTGGCAGCAAATAAAGTCAAGGAGAAGGCAGTTACGTGATTCCTTAGGATTATTAATTATTTCCAGCTAGTAAGAAATATTAAGAATGATTAACACAGTGCAGAAAAGAGAAGAAAATACTTCAAAAATCTTTGACTGTATTAGAAGCATTAGCATATGTGTAGGGAAATTTTAAAGTCACGTATATTCTTAAAATATTAGAACTTAAGATGAGGGTAAGTAGGTTGGTAAATTTACTTACCCCAAATGTGAAAAATCTTCACCCATTAAGGGAAAAGTAACTATAAGTGAGCCTATTAAGAGGAAGAGTAATTATAAATATTAAAATAGCATTCAACCCTAAGAAGAGAGGTTATGAGTTTGGAGTGTTTATGCATGGTAGTCTGCGAGGACTGTTCTTACAAGTACAGTGACCAAACTCTGAGTTTTCTAGGCCTGTGTCGAACCCCATACCTTAAGAAAGTTTATATCTCATATACTGCTGAAATGGATATAATATATATAATAGCAAAAACTTTAGTTCTGGGGTCTTTTGCAGATATTTCTTGGTGTGTGTTTTCTTTGTTAATAGTCTAGATTTTTCAAAAACTCACTGTCATCTTCAAAAGACAAAATTGAACTCCAAATTTTAAATTCACATTTTAAGTTTTAACAACTGCTAGACTTGTCAGCCACTAGGATTTTCCATCTGTTTCAGTTTTTGGCAGGAAAAATTCGATTTTTAGCTCTTCCAGATTTAGTTTTTAATACTTGGTTGTAGTTTCTTCTTTTTAATCATACTCCCATGGAGATTGAAAGAGCTTAGTTGCAGGTTATTCTATTTTAACTGAATATATGTGCTGTTAATGATCAGATCTGGGTATCTCAGGTTTTGGTTTTTAGTATATTGACAGATCCCAAATTTGGACTCCTAACAGGTTCATATGCCAGTCATGATTACTTAACAAGCCCTTATCCTGTCATGCAGAAATCACAAGGACTGGTCCGGAAATATTTTTGTTGAACAGAAATAGGATGGGCATATGTTGAATAAAAGGGAATTTAAAGTATATCTATTGATCACATTTATGTTAGGTTGATTAATTTCTAGCCATAACGGATCCCACAGCATCCACTAGGGTGAACATCAACTACAATCTAAATACGAATTATGTCATCAATTAATATCTCTCCATAACAGATGCCGCAACAAGAAGTTTGAGAGCTGGCAAGCTGCCAAAGCTCTTGCCAACAAAAGTAATCATAGAGTTGTTGGGAAGAACTACAAAATCTCACCCATAGTAAAAGATTTCAATGCAAGGCTTAGCTAGACATGGCAATTCAAACACTTTCTCTGAACGCCCATGCATCTATTGTTGCATAGAAGCAACTAGAGCAATATAGTAGAGTTGGAAAAATACAATTATGGCAACTACCACGTGATCAAAGGAGCAACAATTGCATAAGACAAGAAAAGACAACCACAAAAGAAGGTAAAGAATGTAAAAATAGCAACAATTGCAATAGGCAAGAGCATGAGCAAAGATTGACTGTAAGCACGGATCGAGAATGAATTTTTCACAAATGCGTAAGCATGGTTGGCAATTCTTCTACCCCATCCATTCACAACATCTTCATAGCAAATTATGATGGTCAAAAATCCTAGCCTTCTCTAAGGTCATGGAATTTGGTCGCCTTCTGCCAGCCACAACCATCACTGGGATCTAGTTACACAAGTCAAAAGTTGAAAAAGCCTTCTCTCTGTCAAAAGCCTTTTCTGCAGGTGCAACCAGATGTGGTTGCCACTGGATGCTCTACAGAAATGGGCCAAGGAAAAATAGAATATTAAAGAAGAAGTCACCTTGGTCACCACATACACCCCACTCCAATAGGGTTTTTATTGCACCTTGAAGATCAAAACTTTGTCTTCACAGGCAGACCATGGTTTTACCAAACTATATGCCTTTTCATGCAAAAATTGTGATTAGAAAGTTGAATGAGGTATTGTATTTTATTATATATTTGTATCTATTTGCACATATCTCTATGTACATCCTCTAGAAGCTTTTTGTACATCCTTGGTACTCTTGATATATACATAATACAAATAAGTGTACAATATGTATAGTTGCTGAAATATTTGTGTGCATTTCACTGTAGCAATTATTTTAATATCATTTGGTATCAGATCCTAGCACTTATGGCCTCTAACTTTCTTTACCTCAAGGGTTTGCATCTTTTTAACTAAATCTAACACCATTGAGTTTCTGACACTCAAGCCCTAGATCTAGTCTCCTGGAGGGTTTTCCACCTCTTACTATTCACTAAATCTACTCTCTTCAACAAGTATCAAATTTGCAGAGGTATCCATTGGGAGTCAATCAACACCCTTTATTTCTCACTACAAGGATCACTTCGAGCTAATTTTCATCAAATTGGCACCACACCCACATATTGAGCAGTGGCATAAGTTTCTCGGTGCAATAGGATCTTTTTGCTACTGTATCCCCAGATTTCACCAAATCTGGGACTGCCCTATGTAAAAAAATCGTACTTTTAAAATAATGGGTCGCTTTGTGTTTTTATTGCCGTAAAGTTTCGTATTATGTTAAGATACTCCCAAGGAGCCATGTAAGCCAATTTCGACAAATACCCAGATGCCCAAAATTGTTATATTTTGTCATTGGGGTTTGCCGGAAATTTGTATTTAATTATTTTGAGCCCCGTTTGAGGTAAATTGTGCTCCGGTTTAACCATGTTGTGATCTTACATGTCAATATTCCCATATACCAGTAGGGTTTTAACCAGGAATGAATTCTAGGCTTTATTTGTGACTTCTAGCAACGTTTTGTGTTTTTGGTGTTTTCCCGTTTCGTTTTCTGTGAAATTTCTTTTCACACAATTCCTTTGTCGGTTTGGTCTCGATCCCTTGCACGGTAGTATCCGGAGACCACCTATGGACGTTATGCCAGAAGGAATTCACCACAGGAGGTTTGGTTCTCTCTGAAAAGA
This sequence comes from Taxus wallichiana var. yunnanensis, assembly GCA_018340775.1. Lineage (NCBI taxonomy): Eukaryota > Viridiplantae > Streptophyta > Pinopsida > Cupressales > Taxaceae > Taxus > Taxus wallichiana. The sequence continues at coordinate 990,526,325 of CM031237.1, read as the reverse complement.
CGAAGTCGTGCACGAAAAAGCTTCTTCAGGCAGGCCGCATTTTTGGAAAAAGAAGGTTTTAAGCTACAATGGGATTTTTGGTAGCATCTGGCAGGTGGGAATTTTGTACCTGCCTAGCAGGGTACTTTTTCCCATGGAAGCAACGCCACTTAAGTCACAAAGGGAAAATTAGAGGCAGTAGGCAAGCGAGAATTTCTTACCTGCCTTGCAGGGTGAAAATTCCCATTGTGAAATAAAAAAATCACTTAAGGCATTGATGGGATTTTCTTAGCTGCCTTGTAGGGTAAATAATCCCATTATAAAAGTCAAACAGCTTAAGTGGACCATGGGCTATTTGGAACTGCGGTGCAGGGGTGAATAATCCCATTGAAAATTGGCTTTTAAAAATAGAAATTGCCTCAAAAAGTGCGACCCCTTTTGGGATAGAAGGGCAGCTTTAAATGCATTAAATTAATTAATTCCTTCTCCAAATTTGGCACCCAAGCATGTGGAAAAGTCAACAAGGGTAAAGTGGATAAAGGAAATTAGAATTAGAAATTCTAAAATTAAATAAATATTATTTATTTAATGCAGCCCCTTCATGTCAAAAAGTGCGCCCCATTTGGAAGAAGAATAATACTTTTTAAAGTATTAATTGATATAATTAATTCCTATTTTCAGTGGATGAGGTCAAAGCATACTGTGAAGCTTAAGTGAACTGGAAGTAGAGAGCTAAAATTAAATAAATTTAATTTATTTAATGGCAGCCATGAACATGCACAAAATAGGCGCCCCATTTGAAGAGAAAAGCTTATTAATTAATTAATTAATTGCCAGGAATAGGAGGGGCAATAATTAATTATAGAATGATGAGGGTTATATAAGCAAGGGCTGCCATAAGGATGAATTAATTAATTCTTTAGCAAGGAAGTGCAGCCCAGACAAAAAGTGCGCCCCATTTGAAGAGGAATTTTGCTCAGAAGGTGTAATTACTGCTGGAAGCTTCAAAATTTGGCGCCTAGGTTTGAAGGAGCTTGATTTGTGTCTGAATAATTGTCTGCATAGTGGTACAGGTGCTCAAGTGAAGTTGATAAAATTCATGTTTGCTTTGCATGCAAACAAAACATCAAATTTTTGGGGCAGCAGCTTGATATATACAGATTTTTATAATTAAAATCCAATGTTCATGTTCGGTTTTCATCTTTGTCTCAATTAATTGCAGAATTCATTACAGTGTGCTTTCATAAGAGAAAGGGAGCTTAAATCAATGTCCAATACATTGAACATATCCTCCGAATCTGAAGAAATATCCAGATCTGCACCGGTTGTGAAGAATTCCGGCCGAATAAAAAGAAAAAGAATTGCTCAAACAAAGACAGATACGGCCATGGCAAAGAGGGATGAGAAAGAGAGCACAGCAGAGTCATGCATCACTTCTAAGTTTGCTGACATTGGAGATACAGATCTAGGTCCGGAACCTCTTTCCGAATTGATTGACAGATCCAGAGCTAGAAAGACTTCCCTCATGAATGCAAAAAAAAGTGGAATCATTCGAGCTACAAGATTTCCATTCACAAATTTCAGGTTGTCGAGTTCATCATGGAGTGTGCTAGGTCTTACCATCCATTATCCAGATCGACCCGAGATGCTCGGGGAAAACAATAATTGGGCCGACGACGCACGCAATTATTGTTTGAAGATTCCAAAGACGAAAGGTGGTGACTACTATCAAGATACGAGATGCGGCAACAGATAGGACAAGCATAAGGTTGATCACGTGGGCATAATGAACAGCAGATACATGAAGAAGCCCAGATCTCCTTCCAAGTTCCCGAGAACTCTTCCACGATCCAATCTGGTACAAGAGGTGGATGATATTGCCAAATTGTTATGCAGGGTAAATGGCGAAGCGAATGCTCACAACTTCCGCGCATGGATGTATGCTTTCATCAGGACCATTGAAATCAACAAAGCAAATTCAATAATCAATTGGTCGGAAATCATTAGTGACAACATTAGTGAGCGGTCCGGAACGTGAGGCATACTTACAGCTTCAAAATGACTTCATACTTGGTTTATGCAGCAGCTTCACAGGGGATCTTCTCCAAGCTAGATAGATGTGGTGTTCTTTCCAAGGACCCTATTTTCGAGTGCTACCCACAGCTTACTGTACCTGCATGCAAGAAAGATTACAAGGTGGTTAACGATGGATTCTTCTACGAATTCATTTGCAGGCTGGATGGCGATCTAAAGGCCAACAGGGTGAGCAAGGAAGCGTGGGAAGCTATGTCCAGGATTGGCAGTATCTTTATTCAGTTTGCGGATTTTACATACCTCAGGGTCACCAGCTTTTCTGCAGAACCAGTTAAGTTGCCCAAATATCCGAGTGATAGATTGGTCATCATGGAGCTGAGCAGACAACTCATGGAGATGCATGACCTACAGTCGAAACGGCACAAGTCTACAGGCTTCTTCCCGATCACTATGGGCCATTATAGCTGCCAGAGCATTCATAAGGCCCGAGGAATTGAAGCGCAATGTTCTCTGAGTACGAGCAAGAGTTCTTCCCAACACGGCTGAACTTCGATCCATTTGGAGTGGCAAGGAAGACAATCTCCCAAGAGTACGCGCATGTGCCTTCATTGGAAGATTTTTGGATGAAGTGCAGAAGCGAGTACAAGGTTAAATAGAAAGATTTCAACAGGTTATCAGCGCGGCAAGTGTTTGACTTTGGATTAGCACGGATACCTATGGATCTTAAAGATGATGGGCTTGTGTTACTTGACACATACCATCGGATGGGAGGAGATAGAGCTATACTTTAGGAGAATAGGGGGCTGACATACGATCGAGGAAAGGTCTGCCGTTGTTCTAGTCAATACTTCAAACTGGTTGCTGACGAAGGGATACTACCTTGATGAAACATTGATAAATCAAATCACGGGCAACTTCGGACAGAGATTCCCTCAAGAGGAAGCACGGAGGAGAAACCAGCAGAAGGCCTGAGAAGATTAAAGTGCACAGAAGGTCTCATTCGAAGGAGAAGATCACTTCTACGACTATGATGTTAGTTCGACTTCTCCAACATCAAGTACTTCACCGATCACACCTCAAAGAAGATACTCGACATTCCTCGGTTGAATCCGCAACACTGCCTTCTCTCCTCGGCCACTGCATCAGCCGCCTCTTCCCCGAAGAAACATTGAAGCTACAGATGGCAAAATTTGAAAGAGCTTTGTCTTTGGATGACTCAAAGGATGACAACCACAACACTATAGTGGTTTAAGATGGAGAGGAATCAGAGCGCAAGATAGTGGTACACTCGACAACTTCTCATTCTCCGGGAAGTAATTTCTCATAATGGTTGACTTCAGCAGTTGGTTCCAAAGGCTAGAGAGGAAATCAACTTGGAGGAACACGACTTGCAACTGCTCCTGAATCTAGGCGGAAAAGACAGAAACCTAAAGTTCCTAAAGTAACTTCAAGGTTGATCATTGAGCAATTAGGACAGAAGTTCGCTAAGATGTCGGGCCCGGCGAAGGGAAGGAGGATGAGCTCACAAAGCAGAAGATATAATAGTAATCGTAGTACCCATAGGTCAAGCCACCACGTATGATCAAGCAGACACACAGAGATATCGATTGATAGATGCTCTATTCCTTAGGCTTGACAAAGAAAAGGCGGAGAAAGTTGAACTTCAGAAGCAGGTATCTCAGTTGTGCGAGATCATTGCCAAGGTTGCTAAATCTTCCACTCAGCCAATTTCAGCACAAAAGCAAGTGAGTGATCATCTGATGCAGGAAATGGAAGATGCAAGTAACCAGGTTAAAGCTATCGACGAATGGAAAAGTCTGATCATTCGTCAAGCTTCTGTACAACTCGGAGAGGTGCCAGCCCGCCTAAAGGTTATGAAAGATGCATCGATCAGTCAAGCAACCGTAACAAGCAAGATAGATATGAACACAATTCTTTGAGAGTAACTTTGAGTACTTTGGCTAAAATAAATAAGTCGCCGAGGGAAGTGTTAATTACGTAAATGTATCAGTGCCCGATGCGATCACTTGAGAAGGGGAAGCAGCTTTGAGTTTGCAATATCTTTCCGTTTGGAGATCTGCGCAGGATTATGCCGAAAAGGATGCGAGCACTTGAGAGTATGGCATCATCTTTACCGATAATGTCATTGCTTTCACTAATGAGGAAGTGGTCGGGAACGTTATTTCATACGCAGGACCATTCCTAAAGAAAGTGCCTAATTCTCTGGAAGGATCTCTTCGATGGTGCAAGGGAGAATTGATAGAGTTGTTAAGCCTTTCACAATGAATTCCATCGAGAAACCGGTGGCACTGCAATGATATCGAGAAGTTCGGGTATAGCTTAGAGGATGTGGAAGCATGTATCGGGTATTGAACGAACACTTGCTGCAATTCAGACGAGAAAAAGGATGTTGTGGCTAAGACAGATGGGAAGATGTTAAATTACATGTTCGATAAGTATATTCAATATCAAAACAAAAGAAGATGTAGATGTTATAGCTGGCGCGTCTTTCTTCTTCTATTTTCAACGTTCCTGGATGTAATTGTAAAACTTTAAAGTTATTGGTTTCAAACCATTACTTTAAGTTATTTGGAACGATTCTATTAATTAAGTGACAGATGTGTATAAGTTTGAATATGGTCCCAGATGCATGTCACTTGAAGAGGAATTAGAGGGGGATGATTGTCGATGTTATCTTTACTTTTTGTTTATGTTCCAGGTTGATTGAGTTTCCCATTTGTACTTTCCCTTCTACATTCTATAAGTAGGAGAAGAACCTTTGGGTTAATGAGGAGAATTTGTAAGCAACATTCTTGTGTTTCAGACTTTGTGTTGAAACCCCTGATAGCTATTTGAAGCAAAGGAATAAAAAGGAGCAGATTTTCAAGAACTTTGTGTCACGGTGCATTTTGTTTCTAGCTTTTGTCTTAGATCTACTTATAAACTTTGTGTTATTTTAGATCTAGATCTGAAGTTGCCTTTGCTTATAATTTTGTGTGTTGATATCTATTGGTTCCGTCTATGTGCATGCAATCAACTCTGTTATCTATTGATTGGGTTGCACATCTTCCCTATTTCTTCCCTATGTTTTATTATTCCCTTCTTTAAATATTTCCTTTCTTTAACAGCTGCTTGCTGCAAAACTATACAGCTATGGTTCATGAGCTGCATGGTTAAAGTAAAACCCCCATATAGATAATTGCATATTTTATCGACAAATCTGACACGGGAGCCTCACCAGTAAATGAGGGAGATTTATCTCATAACTACCTAGGTTTTCAGCTATGCAGAAAATCTAGCCAACACTACCTTCCTCGTTGTTTTAGGTCCTTCAACAACTACCAACAAAGATAAGAAGTGCACTCTCACCACCTTCACCGCCATTGAAAAAAAAAAAAAAAAAAAGACAAATCATTGGCTGAAAACACCTAGTGGATCCTATTTCCAACTCCTAGATATGATCCAAAATTCGCACAATAGGTTGAATTTTCAAAAAAATCAATCAACACCATTTCTATTAAACAAATCCTTTCCAAAGACAAAAGCGTACTCAAGGTTATACAAGAAACGATGACAAAGATTCCAAATTGTGGCGTCCCCGGACATCCTCAAACGTCCTGGGGCATCCCCGACCTTAGGGACGCGTCCCTCTTTTTTTGTTTTTTTCGAGATGTGGGGGAAACATCCCATCCCTATCCCCAAGTCCCTAGGACGTCCGGACGACCTGGGGAGGGGGTGTGTGTCCCACGTAACATTGAATATAAGTTATAATATGTGGGCATAAGCATTTGCTCCCAGATCGATTAAATGTACGTTTTTTCCTCTTTTAAGTTTAAATTTTGTTAAATGACTAAAGTACCCATAGTTGAAAAAAACTACAAGGTAATGTTTAGACCCATGGGGTAATATGTAATGGATAAACAAACGCCCCCATTTATGTGTATGGGTGGAAGCAAAGTAAAGTTAAGAACATAGTGAGTTGATAAAAGACAGAGTGATTAATTGTCAATTTCTTACCCGGATCCTCTTAATTACTCTCATATGTTATCAAAGCTCTTCCTCTTCCCCTAATATGTAGACTTCTTTGTTGTCTTTATGGGCTCAAACAAGCTCCTCGAGCTTGGTACAAGAAGATAGATCTTTTTCTACCAAGTTTTCGCTTCTATCAATGTGAATCAAATCACAATGTTTACATCCCAAAGCAAAACGAGTATCTTTTGATATCGGTATTGTATGTTGATGACCTCATCCTCATTAAAGTAGTGAGACTCCTTGATTGAGGGCCTAAAACACAAGTTGATGGAAAGATTTGACACGGCAGACGACATGGGCCTTCTCACGCACCATTTTCTTGGCTTTCGTGTCATTAATCTCCGAAGGTATTTTTATTGATAGCGTAAGCATGCCACCGATCTTCTTCATCGCTTTTAGATGGTTGATTGCAAGCCTTCTTGCACACCCTATTAATCAAGTATTGAGTTGATTGTTGACTACAAATCTAGATTGGTTGATACCACTTTGTATAGACAATTGGTAGGCATTCTTTTGTACTTGACACATACACATCTCGATATCACCTTTGTTGTTAACCTAGTCTCTCGATTCTCCCATGAACCTCATGAGAGTCACCGGGAGGTAACTAAGCGTATTTCGTGCTATATTTTGGGGCACACTAGTTTTTGATATTGAGTAAACACCAAAGGGTTCTTCTAAAATTGAGGGATTCACAGATGCAAATCGGGTGGTTGTCTTGATACCCGTCGCTCTACTTCTCTGGATTTGCTTTTCAATTTGTCTCAAGTCCCGCATGCATGGGCATGTAAGAGGCAAACAATTATTTCTCTCTTCAACCGAGGTTGAGTATTGAGGTATTGTGAAAGCTAGACAAGAGGCACTTTGGCTTTGACAATTACTTGGTGAGTTTGGTTTTCCTCAGCAAAATGCCACTTTGATTTGGCGTCATAATCAAGTTCCACTAAGATAACATGCAACCCTATAGAGCATCAACGAACCAAGCACAAAAAGATTCACATGCACTTCATTCGAAAGCTGGTCCAGGATGGAGTTGTTCGGTTGGATTTTGTGCCCATTGCTAAATAGGTTGTTTACATCTTCACTAATCCCTTGGCTTCTCCTTGTTATCTTTAGTTGCGACGGTTCTTGGGGTGAAGGAAGTTGTACTTGGGGGATCAGAGTCAAGTCCTTCCTTTCTTTTCATGTTTGTACATGAGTACCTTATCAGGTCAAGTAGTCATAACCCATAATCAAATTGTTTTTTCTTAAGGGAGGGTGTTGGAGGGTGATCACATTAGGTAATGGTTTACTTATTTCCTACCTAGTTTAAGTTGTGTTCACACTATGTTAAGCTCAATTAGGGAGTTTGTTATTAGTAACCAAGTTGTTTTCTATTCAACAACCTTGGTTTACGTATTTATCTTTGTTGTTATTTAGTTTCAACAAATTTGTTATTCACGACAAATTCATAGTTGTGAATAACTTGTAAAGCCTATTTAATAGGCACTCTTGTAGAATGAAACAGTGTGGAGAATATACAATAATATTGGTTTGTTGTGTGTTGCTTTGTGCTTGCATTGTGTGTTCAGGGAAATTCTGAGTGTGTGTGTATTAGATTGGGAGCTTGAACTATTGTTGGTTTCCTGCCTAGATCCTCTTAATTACTCTAATAAGAACATGGGTATGAGTTATTTATTTAATGTAATGATGTAATATTTAAATGTAATGAAAGGGTGCAATGATTTGTATCCACCTCTTGAAAACTATATATAAAGGGGAAAAGACCCTTGAAAGGTTAGTGGTAGATTGGATGGGGGGGGTGTATAGCGTATATCCAACTAGGGGTACGATGTACACCCTGGAGTATCCTGGCCACGGCTACCAGTTTATTGGATTGAGGGACCACTGGAAAAGAGCTTCAGTGCCTCAACAATCCCTCTTGACAGCCACAACCCGGACACGAGTCTTTCTATTGTAGGAGATCTAAGGGCATTAAAGAGAGTCAATCCTAGATATGTGCCTAACACTCTTTATATTAATAAATGAGGATTATTGTGTATCTTTCATTAATTCTGTCTCTGCATGTGTATTGTATACTTAGTTTAAACATTACTTTGATATTAAGCTCCCTATTGATTTTAACATCAATTATATTACCATGCCAGATTGATTGAATTGAGTTTGCTGATAATATGATTGTCATTTTTTTATTTAGTTCGTTTTATATAATAATATTGTTGTGCATAATTTTAAGGGAAAATAATACTAAAAATCGCAATAGCTGCACCAAAAAAGTGGCGGATACGTTCTGGATATGTACGGGTACAGCATGGGTACATTTGTGACATACCAGATACGTACTCGAGACGTATTCATACCTGAGACGTATCAGGGGATTGGAAGAGGGTAGGGTCGTACCCATGCATCGCGACAACCATGCGCTTGAGCTATTGCTGGTTTCCTGCCTAGATCCTCTTAATTACTCTCATAAGAATATGGGTATGAGTTATTTATTTAATGTAATGATGTAATATTTAAATGTAATGAAAGGGTGCAATGATTTGTAACCACCTCTTGAAAACTATATATAAAAGGAAAAGACTCTTGAAAGGTTATTGGTAGATTGGTTGGGAAGGGGGTGTATAGCGTATATCCAACTAGGGGTATGATGTACACCCTGGAGTATCCTGACCACAGCTACCAGTTTATTGGATTGAGGGACCACTGGAAGAGAGCTTCAGTGCCTCAACAATCCCTCTAGACAGCCATAGCTCGGACATGAGTCTTTCTATTGCAGGAGATCTAAGGGCCTTATAGAGAGTCTACCCCAGATATGTACTTAACACTCTTTATATTAATAAATGAGAATTATTGTGTATATTTCATTATTTCTATGTCTATGCATGTGGATTGTATACTTAGCTTAAACATTACTTTGATATTAAACTCCCTATTGATTTTAACATCAATTATATTGCCATGCCAGATTGATTGAATTGAGTTTTCTGATAATATGATTGTAATTTTTTTATTTAAGTTGTTTTTATATAATAATATTGTCGTGCATAATATGAAGGGAAAATAATACTAAAAAATCGCAATAGCAGCACCAAAAAAGTGGCAGAAACGTCCTGGATATGTATGGGTACAGCGTGGATACATTTGTAGCATACCAGATACATACTTGGGACGTATCCATACCTGAGACGTATTAGGGGATTGGAAGAGGGTGGGGTCGTACCCATGCATCACAAAAACCGAATGGTTGTTGCGATCACCTCACAAATAGGAGAATCCACTATATTAGTGCACTCCACAAATTATACGTGCATAATATAGTGTCAATCTAAACAATAATAAACTAACTCCCAATTTACACTTAACCCCTTTGTGAGTGTGAACGTGGCTCAAACCGGGTTGATTTCGAAAAAACCAAAACCACCCACATGTGTGAACACAAACACTCCACCACCCTCTTAAAGTGCAAAATGAAAAGTGAAAAGGGAAAAAAGCTAGGAGACATCCAAATATGGGTATCGGAAACAAAACCTAATCAGTTACCCATTTACAAACAACTGGGAAAAAGAGTTACCAAGGATTACATGAGTCACCGCAAGGTACCCAAAAACCAGTAGAAACAGCTAAAGTGTAGAGAGTACAAATGTCAAGGCATCCCAAGAAGCACAAAAAACTAACCACGATGTTGAAGTAGATAAACACGAAGGTCACAAAAATATCTTATAAGAACATGTGGTTGGAAAACTAATGAAGAGCTAATAGGGGTTGAGAATACCAGAATACAAACATTGCCAAGTTCAAATCCACTACTCTTTCATGAAGAATTGAAGTTTTACTAACCAAAAACTGTTTGGTTTTCTACTCGATCACTACAAAACAATTGACGTTGTAATTCACCAGAATAGCTCCATGGAAGGTGACTACCAACAATGTTTCGAGAGTGTAAAAGTTCACCAAACTTAAATTCGATCTACTACCAACATGTGGTGTGCCAAAAACCGCAAAAAAAAGGGACACGACACCCAAAAAGCAGGATCGGCACCATTCCTCCCATACCCTATGAATGCCTGCAAATACCTTCACAAGGTAACCCATAGACCAGAGCATGCAAGAACCAAAAGCAATAGTATGCTTCTCAAACTAGTCAGGCAAACAAGCAGAAAGATCTGAAGTGGGATACACAAAATGTGCAACTGCAATAGGCACAGTAGCAGAAGCTGCAATAGGAGCATCAAAAACAAAAATAGGCTGAGATACTAACAAATCAAGGTCAATACGTGTTGTAGCAATGATTGGATGTGGACTAGGAGCAGGTTTCTCAATTTCCACATGATGTGGGGGATGCCGGAAGCTAGCATGTTTCTGTTACAGGGAGTGTATGAGGTCATCCATGGCGTGAATGAGGGTGCAAAGAAGAGAATTTTGTTTCTTGAGATTTATGCTCTCTTCCACAAATTTGACCATGTTCTCCTGAAATGCACAAACTTCAAAGAAAAGCATCTCATTCTCAGATTTCAAGGCAAGGAAACCAAGACAGGAAGCCATGGCAGAGAGCAAGAGAGGCAAGCAAGGAGCAAATGCAAGGTGAGATAGGAGCCAACAAGAAGAAAGCAAAAAATGTTTTCCTATGAGCAGGTCATACCGCTTGTCAAATCGGGCCTCACCCTCTGGTCTTTGACACACAAGAGTGAAAAATTGCCAAAGATTTACAAAGGGAGCAAGGACAGCTCCTAGCAGAAATTTGCTTTACAGTACCCCCTTTTACAAAAAAAAACCTTCCTTACAATAACCCCTCTTTACAAAAATTAATATGCCCCTTCAAACAATAAATCCCCCTTTTTGCAATAAAATCGCTCCAATATTCCTCCTTTGAAATTATAATTGCTACCACAAATTGTCTCTCTAAAAAAATTTCTTGTTCAAACAATTCCCGAAAAAAATCCCCTTCAAAAATTTCCCCCTTGTTTTTAACAATCTCCCACATAAAAATATTTCAAAATTTCCTTTTTTAACAAAGTTTTAAGCAAAACAAAGGTCAAGAGATTTTGAACTCCTGACCTTTTTAAGCCAAGTGCCTTACTAAAGGCATATTGCCACTGCACTATATATGTTTTCAAGCATAACTACGACTAAATTTAATTTTGAAATTTATCCGATTGAGAATGTTTTAAGAAAAATATCTCTACCTAAGTTAGGTTTATCAATAGTCGCAGGGCATGGGTCGAGTTAGGTCTTTGCTTAGAGCCTCAATTGTTTGGAAGACTTTTATGATTTTATTTACCACAGTCGGAACGTTAAATGCCACCGCGAGGTAGATCTTTGCCTAGTTGGAGGTTGCTTAGTGAAGAGACCATCTCGGAGCGAAGCCCAAGCCATTGGTGTGAGGACTATTAAAACTAGTTCAGAGAAGACAAAAGGAGCACCGTCGAGGTTGAGAAAACAAAGCCTTTGCTCTGTTAGGATTTTCAAGTCAACCGCCCGAGTTGTAATGAGTGTGTGAGCTGAGCTAACATAGAGACCACGCCACTTAGAAAGAGTGAGCTTTGTTTTGCCGCATGAAGGAGGGTCACCTGAGACAAATAAGTGTCTTAAATGTGGCAACGAGGGTCAGTGCAAACAGCCTACTCAGATGAACCGTGTCGATTTGTATGTGACAAGTTCGAGTTGTTTACTATTGAGAGCTAAGTAGTGTGGCAAGTCGAGCTATATTATTTCCGGAGCTATGGAGCTGAACGGATCTACCGCGTGGAGAAAGCACAGACCTCTACATGAAAACAACAAGCAAAGTGGGCGAGTTGGATTAGGGCCGAGTTGGGCCTTATCAAAGGCCGAGCGGGTCATGATTCAAATCAATGAAAGGAGCTCGCAATGCCATGCCAAGTGAGCCGAGATCCACGAACCGCACAGAGACCAAGTTTCAAGGTAAGCACAATCCTCGGAGTCAAGGAAGAAGAGCTCATTGAGCCACCAAAAGGAATCCACCTCGCATATGGAGATAATATAGGGCTGAGCTCGCATCATATTCCACCCGCCAAGGTCGGGTTCAAGTGCAAAGTCGCTAATCTTGAGCTAACATTAGATCCAACCGAGTTGTGAAGTCACCGAGGCTTGAATGGAGAGTTGAAGCTCGGGGCCATGTGTGGAACTCGTGACTAGGGTTAGGTGAAATATATCTGATCTAAGAGGAGCCATTAGAAGGAGAGTCGAGTGCAATCGAACACATCGCCGAATCACCAAAGTTTGCAAGGCGATCGGGAGCTTGCCTAGCTAAAAGGAGAGCAGCTCGCCATGTTGGAGCTCGGGTAGCAAAATTTTCCTTTCTGAATGTAATATTGGAGTGTGCGAGGATTCCGGCTCAACGAATGCACTATGTAGTTGCAAGAATCGAGAAATCACAAAGAGGAAGATGCAAATGAATGAATTCCAATACTCAACACATGAAATGAATCAATAACTAAATCAACTGCATTCACCCACTAACCATTTGAAAAGCTCACAAAAGAGGTGTACATATAGGAGAGTGAAAAAGTGACTACTAGAATAGTGGATAGCACTCCATAAATATGAATGTGAGTTAAAATTTTGAAATAGCTAATCAAATGATCAACCAACCTAATGTAACTCCTATGACACACTAATCTAATAATGAGAGTTAAGAAACTCCTATGACATATGACACCTAGATATGACACATGCCACTCAAGTATGACATATGACACCTAAGCAAGCTTACACATGAGAGTAGGGATACTCCATGTGTGTAGGAAACATTCCAAGTATATAAACAAATACAAGGAAAATAATATCCTACACCAACACCCCCAAGCATAGCTTAGGTGGGTAGAAAAAGTGGGTCCTGGCAACAAGGCTTGATGAGGTACCCACATAAAAATCAACTCTCACAAAGTGAAGTGAAGGAGAAAACCGTAGGAAAAACTCCCCACTAGAAAGGAAAGAGGAGGGGGCTAAAAAGCCCCACTAGAAGCAAATTGTTCAGTTTGTAGCCACCTTGTATCCTGAAAGAAGCTCTCTAGAGTGACATGTGGATCATAAGCGAGATGCAAAGAAGAGTGGAACACCCCGGAATAGTGAATGTGTCCGCCAAGTGCCTAATGGATGTCCAACCAAGGTGTGGTTCCTATACAAGGAACGCTGCTCCCGTGCATAGTAGATGAACCAATTATTCCATGCAATGATAGTGCATTGAAGAATCGGGTCCTAGATACATGGCCATACTAGGAACCCAAGTACAAAAAATGATGAAATGGGAAGAAATAAGACATCCCAATAAGAACTGAAGTTGGATGAAGTGTTGATAAGGAATCTCCAGCAAGTAGAACTTGCTCCGAGAGATCACCCTCCAATAAACAAAACTAACACGAATAAATATTGTCCAATATCGTTTTAAAACTCATTGGTTGGCACAAGCGGGCACGAAAAACAGAGGACAAAGTCGACACAAAAAATTGCAAAGGAATAGAGAAGTTGTGTGAACATGTCGTGCTCAAAGAGTACTACGGGAATCCACAACAAGCTACTGAGGAAAAAACGGCGATCCTCAATATAGGTCCCAGCAATAAGGTGCCTTTTTAGATGCCCATTTATAATGCATGTACTAAATTCTTCATGGTGTTGAAACAAAACACAAGAAGCAACAAATGCACTAAAGGTGCTTATTGCGGAAGAAAGAGAGGAGAATGACAAAAGGTTTATTGTGGGGGTTGACATCTTATCAAACCGGGGCCCGCCTACCAATCTTCAAAAAGACAATTGTATGTCATCATCACTATCTTCTTCTTTTTCTTCCATTTGAAGCTAAGTTGGATCCGAATTAGAGTGAGTCAAGTTAATCGGGAAGTGTGGTGAGCTACCATGCAAACAAAATCAAGCTAAGTGTGGGAAGCCGAGCACTCGGTGCAAAATCGGGTCACAAGCCAAGGAACACGGAGCTAGTCACCAATGCCGAGTGAGCTAGGATGATACAAAGGAGCTCCCAAGCTTAATCGGACTGCAAAAGCAATCCAACAAAGATACTCCACAAAAGACAAGATCCCAACAATGGAAATCCAACTTTCACATAACCCTTGTTATGGTTAATGAAAAACGAGATTTCAAACAAATCTTACAACAAAATTACTAGACAAGCGTATACCTGACAAGTTTTGATACCATATCGGAGTGCCCGAAGATTCCGGCTCGACAAATGCACTGTGTAGTTGCAAGAATCAATAAATCACAAAGAGGAAGATGCAAATGAATAAAATTCAATACTCAACACAAGAAATGAATCAATTGTATTCACCCCTTGACCTGAAAAGCTCACAAAAGAGGTGTCGATATAGGAGATAAGATAAGATAATAAGATAATCATATCAATGTCCAACGAAAAGACCACAAAAGTAAGTCAATGGACCGCACAAAGATCAAAGCTAAAAGAACCAAAGCAGGCAACTCGAAAGGGTCATCCAAACAACAAGAGAGGAAAGAAGAGAAAAGAAAGAAGAAGGGGAAGCAGGGCCACAATAGCCACAAGAGTGCAGATGAATGGCGCCGAAGAAGAGGGGGGCGAAGAAGCCCCATCTCTGACACTATCACCTAACATCCGAGGCCGACTAGAAGTAGCTGCCGATATGCTGTGTCCTGTAGCTGAAACTATGGAGAGTCTAGAATGTTTGTGTCGAGAGAAAGATGAGCCCTCTATAATCTCCTAGTTGACTGTGATCCATGGGGGAGGGCCCCTAACCGAGTGCAATCATGAGAGCCTCTGGACTAGGAAGTGGCATCCCGGGTCCTGACGGAGTGTCCGGCCTACGGATCCATATTGGTGTCAAGATGTTGTTTGGTGCCCCTCACCGGTGGGAGCACCGTAAAGAAAGATGTGATCTGTCAAGTAGCAATCTGTCTGGGAAGAGAATGAAGGGCCTCAAACCTAAGCCTGAGAGCCTCTTGTAGGTAAAGAGCAAGGCACCGCTAATCACAATCCCTGAAGAAAGCCGCAAATGACAGATGCTCCCGGAATAAGCAATGGAATCTCTCTCTGACCTCATAGTAAATGGGACACCAAAAATGAAGTGTTCCTCCGTTTCGATCTCCCGGAGAGAGAAGAAAGTTGGTAGATCCTCTCATAGTGGTCTAGCCTAGTGATCCTCCACACGAAGTCGATGAGAGCCTACTCTGAACTGGCCTAGGGATATGCGGAGTGCCTGTAACCAGTGTCGGAAGATATACGTAGGCCAGCTAATAAGCCCACCATTGACCTCAAGGAAGTGTGCAAAGAGAAAGCCATCTTGGGACGTAATCCGCCGAGGGCTGATCTAAGTGTCTTTGGATGAACCGCCTGTAAATGTCGTCTCGATAAATTTGTGCAGATCCTGCTTTACTCGGTAGGAGATGGGCAGGAGCGTCCAAGGAGTATCAGAAGGTGGGAGGTGGTCCATCTCGAACCCCAAAAGAGCCAAGAATACGTGAGACTCCGACGTACACAAAGCGGGGAATAACCACTCGTGTCGGAAAGAGCAATAGCCTCAAATGAACAAAGAAGCGAGGTAGAGATACCTATCCCCGCTGCGTAAGAATTTGAAGTCCCCGAATGAGATGCAAAAGCTAAGGCAAATATAGTCTCTTGACTAAAAGGACGAGCCCCGAACTCACCAAGAGGATATTGTGCGGAATCGTATCTCTGCGCACTTGATGATGCATCCGAGCATGAGGATCCGGACTCGATCAACAAAGAGCCTAATCAAAATCAAGTAGGGATGGCCCCCAAACCTCGGGCCATAGAGGACGGTGGGCCTCACAAGAGAATCCAAGAGGGACATCGTTGACAAGATGTCCTATAAGTGGTGGCAAAAGCACTGCCTCTCCAAAGCTCTTGTTGATCTTTGGGGTGAAGAGCAAGCCGAAGACCAAGCGAGGCTTGGACAATAGAACACCTGTAAGTGTAGGAGCTGGTGATCTCAATCTCCACCCCTCTATAGAAGAAATGGAAGTCCGAAGTCTTCAACCCATCAAAGATCATGTCCTTGGTTTTACCAAGGTTAAGCATCACCTATCTGTGGTCACAAAAGAGGGCTAAGGCATCCAACTATCTCTAAAGTCCCTCCGCGGAAGAGGCAAGGAGGACTACATCATCCACAAAAAGGAGAATGTAGATCAACACCTGGTGAAGAAGGCAACCATCCCCCTCCTAGATATGGTCCCTGAGGAATTCCTCCAACTCATCAATATAAATACCGAACAAGGTAGGTGAGAGGGGGCAGCCCTGTTTAACCCCGATGGTGCTCCTGATGAAATCTGAAAAGCCAAAGAAAATGATGAAGGCGGCCCAAAACCTCCCCATACAGGCGCATAATGGTGGCAATAAG
Source organism: Taxus wallichiana var. yunnanensis (assembly GCA_018340775.1). Classification (NCBI taxonomy): domain Eukaryota; kingdom Viridiplantae; phylum Streptophyta; class Pinopsida; order Cupressales; family Taxaceae; genus Taxus; species Taxus wallichiana. Next base: position 990,509,916 of record CM031237.1, on the reverse strand, counting down.
AGTTTTGGAAATACCGATGTCTCTAAGTCTACGAAAAAGAGCTTCCCGTGGTACTAAGTCAAAGGCTTTCCGAAAATCCACGAAGCAACCGAAAACCCCTGGAGGAGCAATATGAGCCTCATAATAGCTCGAAGAGTGAGGATGTGGTCAATGGCTCGTAAGCAAGACAGTAACCCGCGCTCGCTCCCCGGCTCTGCAAGGATACTTGCTCCAAAACTCGTAAAGCCGCATGTGGAGGACCATGGCATAAAGCTTGGAGAACGTGTGGCCTACCATGATTGTTTTGTTGCTGTTCGGGTCGGAAGTGGGACCCGACTTGTGGATGGTGTGAATGATATGGTGGGACCATGACTTCGGGAAACCTGTATAAACCACCTGATTGAAGAGGTACACAAGATAGTTGTTAAGAGTGTCCAAACCATTCTTGAAGAATTCCACCTATAAGCCCTCCCCATCTGCTGCTCTGCTGCTATTCATGGCTGAAATGGCTTTCTTCACATTTGTTTAAGTAAAAATATGACAGGTAGAGGGAGGGGACACAACTTGGATCTGGGGCTGGCCAGAATGTCGTAAAGGGTGGAAGTATGAGTAAACATGGAGTTGGGATGTAAGTCCTGGGGTAAAGAGGAATGACGGGGAAGAATGGTACGCCAGAAACGTTTAGGGGAGTGTATAAGGGATGCACGGAGCTCAAAGCGGCGACGAGAGATAAAGGTGCACTTCTTGTGGCGAAGGAGACAACGTTAGTCGGACTTGAGAGATGGGAAGGAGGGTGAATGTGTAACTCCTCCTAGAATAGTGGACAACACTCCATGAATAGGAATGAGAGTTACAATCTCGGAATAGCTAATCAAATGATCAACCAACCTAATGTAACTCCTATGAAATATGACACCTAGATATGACACATGCCACTCAAGTATGACATATGACACCTAAGCAAGCTTACACATGAGAGTAGGGATACTCCATGTGTGTAGGAAACATTCCAAGTATATAAACAAACACACGAGAAAACACTATCCTATGCTAACATGTATGTTTCGAAATGTAATTAATCTACAAAAATGTAATTATGAGATGCAAAAATCTGTAACTCTACTCAAGATCGGCAAAGTCTGCACTCTTGATGGAGAATTTTTTCAATGTATAAAAACTACAAATGTAATTTTTAACAAAATATATATTTATTTTATTAAAATTAATACAACTCTTTCAAAAATGGTTGCACACCGGGTGAGTAATGTTTGTCGATCCTGCTCACGATACCATGTCGGAGTGCTCGTTACTCTTATGTCAAGATCTGCTCCAACCTAACAACATTGGCAGAGCCTAAAAACATATGCAAGGTGCACAAAAATAGGATCAAAGTCCCATATATTGACTCCACATTATTTATAGTCCGGATTAATTATACAAGGAGGGAGTGCCTACTAAATAAGCTCGAGGTTTCACTACAATCGAATGGTGATTCGATCGCCTAACAAAGAGGAGAATCCACTCTATTAGTGCACTCCACAAATTGTACGTGCACAATATAGTGTTAATCCAAACAATATTAAACTAACTCCCAATTTAAGCTTTACCCCTTTGTGAGTGTGAACGTGGCTCAAACTGAATTGGTTCATAAATAATGGAACCACCCACAAGTGTGAACACGAACACTTTAACATCTAAAGGTTTTCTTGCAAGTAGAAATCCCACAACTGGAAAGAGATGCCATGTGTTTGAAATGTGGGTGCACTCCAAACAAACAAAATCTGACATAAACAATTCTGGCACGCCGGTGGGACAGCTTTGTTTTTGACTAAAAATCTAATACAAAGACTTAGTTTATGCATTTTCAACTGAGATTTTGGTGAGAATCTCAATAATTTTCTTTTTGAAGCATTCTTTCATCACCCGACAACTCCACTAGTCCAATGACCCCATTTTTTGGCCTACAAACCTTGCCCCTTCATGTTTTATATTTTGTTTCTTGGAGCTTTGGTGGTCCCTTTTGCTTGCAGCCTTAGTCATCGCATTTGACGGACAACCATAAAAATCAAAATTCGCCAAATTTAAATCCTCCTCAAAAAATGTATCATCATTCACAAATAAAATTGCATGGACCGAATCATTGGTTAGTTCGTTTTAGGGTTTTAGTTCACGAGTTTGCAAAGGCAATCTTGTTGTGAGTCGTGACTGTGTTGCACACAATTGGAGAAGTTTTTCGTCCACGATCCTAATGTTTTGCATCCATTTTCCACAAATCTGTTGTTTGCATACACTGTCTGCATTTTTGCATTCATTGTCTGCCATTTTGCAGCCTAGCCCAAGCTCCAACAGCCAGCCCTCCATCGCCAGACTCGCCACCATGCACCAGCCTACCAAATACCCGCCAGCAACCGTAACCTACAAATAAAGTTAACTTCTAGTTTATAAAATGTATAACATAAGTTTAGTTTTAGCATTTAGGTTAATTAAATTTAAACTTTATAGTTTACGTTTTAGTTTTAGGTTAATAAAATTTAAATGTTTAGTTTAAAAATATATATATTAACTTATAAATTTGTAAATATCATGATAAACTTTAGGGTAGTTTTAAATTTTAATGTAATAAATTATTTTAATTTTAAAATATATATATTAACTTATAAATTTATAAATATCGTGATAATACTTTGGGTTAGTTTTAAATTTTAATGTAATAAATTACTTTAGTTTAGTATGAATATATTTTAGTTTAGTTTACTTTAAATGTTTAATAATAAATTTTAATGTGTGACTATCTGATTAGCTTTTTTATTGTTTAGTTTTATTTTTTTAATGTATAATAATAATTTATTAATATTATAATTTCAATTTTTCATTTTATTATAATTTTATTTTTCAATATTGTTGTTCAACATATTTTTGGGAAAGCTGTTTTAACATGTTTATTTATATGAAACAAGAAATTACAAATGTGTTTCTCTTAATCGAATTTAATCACTAATTTTATCTCTTGTTGTTTTAGTAAAGAATTTCATACAAATTTTATACTCCGTGAATTTGAATGTGGTGACTAATCTTGCAGCAATGGAATAATATCTCCTTCGTTGCTCTGAAAACTCTTTATTCAATGGAGATGGCTCTACCAGTCCCATAGACCACATTCAAGATATGGCAAATTTTTGTGTAGTCCACAATGTCACAAAAGATGATGTGGCCCTCAAGTTGCTAGCCACATCGCTCAAAGGAAAAGCACAAGATTGGTTCAGGAATTCGGCTCCACAGACAATTTTAAATTGGGACTAGCTAGGAGAATTTTGCATGCATTTTAGGGAGAATGTGGATATTTTGTCCCTGATAGAACATCTAAGCAAAATCAAACGGGTGCCCATGGAGCACATGACATATTTTAATCTCAGATTTGAGAAGACCTGGAGGAGTATCCCTGCTGAATACAGACCCCTTCCAGGTATGGCTCTCTTGTACTATTTGAGAGCTCTCAATTCTGATATCGTTGTCATGATACAATCCCTAGGTGGAAGGACCCTTTCTAAAGCCTATGACCCTTCCATCCAGGCAGAGACCCATCTCATACAAGCAGGTCTGATTGCTCCTATCCTATCGACTCCTTTGTTTCTGGATGTTCATGCTATCCCAGCATCCAAGGCTCACATAAGCAAAGCCATCATCCCATCCCGCTGCCCCGGTTAAATATATGACTCCTAGCTCATTGGCAGAGATGAAGCATCTTGTTGCAGAGCTTTCTCATGAAGCCTCAACTTTCAAGAACCAGCTAGCTCTCCAAAAGCCTCAAGATCAGCTTTCTGCCTTAAACCCCCATGTGCAAAGTAGGCTTGCTGCCCCGAGCATTCCCTATTTCAACCCAAAAAGCAAGTTTAATCCCCACTCTGAGCTCATTACTACATGCTCCTTGCAAGCAAGAGAGGCTCCGTGTGTCAATGTAAGTCCCTTTCAAGCTGCAACAGCCCCTCAGGTGATAACAGAACAGCAACTGGTAGGGAACCAGACTTACTTCACAAAAAATGAGTTGGTTGATAACAGTGTTTTCATCCAATCAGAACAAAAGAGTCACACCACTGAGAGGGCTCATATAAATTAATGGATTGAGGTCACAGAATTGTGTGACAGTGAAGAGGAGGAGGAAGGGTACATTGGTGAAGAGATTGAGCAAGAGGAAGACTCCTGGCTGCAACTGGGGATTGTTATCGAGAAGAAAAGCTGCAAGAGGAGGAAGAACACCATGAGGAGGCGGAGATGAACTTATTCTCCATTCAAAATCAGGTTTAACTCTTCTGAAAAATGGGGCCGAGGAAAGAATTCTCTTTTCTTCAAAATTGTCACAAGCAGGAGGAGGAGGAGGACCGAAAGGAAGATAGCAGCAAGATGGACTCATTTTCCATCTTTGAGGCTGGATATGTTGTCCTTGATGGAGAGGAACCTGTTCTTTTGGATCAATAAGTTTTGGGTGACTGCAGCAGCCAAAAGCAGGAGAGCTACACAAGCTTCCCCTTAAGGAAGGGATGCCCAGTCAGATTCCTTGCCTCTTTGGAGCCCAGTGGTAAGTTGTTACCGGTCATATGCTCAATTCAGAGAATGAGAAGGAGCCCAAACTTGAGGAGATTCAGCCCATGCCCATTCCAAGAAATCAAGCATTCACCAACGCCCAATGGACACAAGAAGATGATTTCAAAGAAGGAAGAAAGCCCAAAAGGTACAAGATTTTGCTTTTTCTCCTCTCACGTTTCATGGATGCCACCTAGTTAATCTCATGGCAAGAAATTGTTAGAAGCGGCAGCTATTTTTCTCAGCCAGTTAGTGTCTTTGTTTAGCTCAATTTGTATATATTGTTAGAGTAGGATAGGATAGGCTTGCTTTCAGAAATAATAGACGCATCTGAAGAAAGTGAAACTAGCCCCCAACCTCATTCCATCCGGGCTGGAACCTGTAATTACTGTGTTTAGCCTCATTCCAAGGTCTTTTGAGTCGGGGTTCACAAATATCTTGGGAAAGCAAGTGCTTCTCCATCAATGGCTCTAGTGGAATGCACATACCACCTATGGCACCCACTTGCCACTTAGTATGGTTAAAGGAAGGCACACCAGAAGCTCAGAATTCAGGTACAAGTGGCAGCATTGAGCATCATTCTGGGATGGCCAGTGGACCTGCTACTATTGTTCTGCATCCAGGTCCTCAGACAGATCCTCCGGAAACTTCTGGATGACTTATTTCTTCAATGCAATTTGTTTCGGTTGTTCTATTGGGCTTCCTTTATCGGTCTGCTATGATGGCCTCATGTTAACAGGGTACCTTAATGTTTTTGTAACATCCCTTTCCCCAAATTCTGGGATCAACATTTGAGTCAATAATAAACTTTGTGTGATCTTTAGAATGGTATGTGCTTTGAAGCATTAATGAGATGAGTTAATATTTGAGAATAGTTTTGAATTTATAAGTTGAAGAGTAAAGGAGCTTGGCAGCTGCTAAGGTTTTAACTATTCGGGGTTTATAATCCCACATGTATTAGTGTTTGTGCTTATATATGCTTTATATAGCGAAATGCTTATATAGTAATGTGGAGAAAGAGATATAGACAGCTCGATGGAATCTCCACATAGTTAATTTTGAGGGAGACATCGCTCATCATGAAAACCAAGGTGACTTGGTCAGCCTCTCAAGCATATCCGTGTGGCATGGTATCATGTTATCAGGCTGACGGCTACAGAGTATAAGATGCATCCACATGGTGTAATGACATGTGTTCAGGTAACAGGGATCTTACAAGGTCTTGTGCTCGGTTTGATTGGGAAGCTAGCCCAAAAGTGGACACATGTCACCAAGTCAGGTGATCAGGTGTCAGACAATCCAGAGTTAGCTCAAGTCATGGAGGCGACTTCTAAGAATGAGATAATCCGAAATATTGACATGTGTCAACATTCTGGAAACTTGAGTCATGGTACGTTGAGGGAGGAATAGTGACAAGTGGCAACAGTTACATGTTTTCGGATGTCGGATGGATCAGAGGTTATCGCAGTAGTGTACCCGTACACGTGAACCCAAGATGCTGCCACATGGCGTAATCCTTGAGACCTGGTTTAGTTTGATTTCACCATTCACTGGAGACAAGGTATCCAAATCAACAAGTGGACCAATAGGAGTTTACTGTGTGTGTTATAAAATGAAGTGCAAAATATAAATATAGGAGACAGTTTAGAGCTCAACAAATGAACCAGTTAAAAACGGTTGTGTGTTATCTTTTTAACAACACAGTACATAAAGACACTTCTAATAGTTTGTTAACAGGTCAAATCATATTTTATATATATATATATATATATATATATCAAAATCATGAACTAAAGTTTTAAACACAAATAACAATAGTTTATAATTAATTAAGCACATAATTGTATCAATACAGAGATCATTCCAATTACAAAGATCAAAATACATTGCTTTATAAGAATGGAATACTTGTCTTTTTTCCGGATCAATCAAACTTTGTCTCTCTCTTGTGTGTATGGGATTAGGCACCTTGAGCTATAGTCACTTATCCGTGGAGGAAAAATGTCAAATAAACCACGTCTTGCCCTAGCCAAGAATCATCTAGGTTATACGTAGTACCCCAGTTAGGACACTTATGATAACCTCTCTCCACAAGCCCACCATCTGCCTTCACCTTTCCACATGTGAGATGTCTGTAAATGTATTACCAAAAATCTCTCCCAAAAATGTGATGATCCTTTTCAAAAATCATTGCTCACCTTTTATAGGCTTTTCCCCCAAGTAATTGACAACCACCACACCCGTTTATAACAATACAATTTATTACACTCCCATTGATAGGGTCTAAATCAATATTTCACTCCCTTTTAACAAGGGTCGCTATATGGTCAGTTGAGTAGTTAAATAACTACTTTAAACGATCAAACATTCGCTATTGGGATAGAGGATGAGGACGTTGGAGAGCGAACTGGTTTTTCCATCCTCTGCCCTAGGGCAAGATGCTGAACACCCTATTCTTTCTCCGTTTTCGAATAGCAAGGAAGCTCCCTCCCAAAAGACTGTCCCGCCTTCTATCTGCGAGATTCACTTGGGTTTCGAAACTGCTCTGGAGACTAGTGTTGCGATTTACAAGAAAAGGGCGGTAATTGCCAAATTTTCAAGTAGATGGCTTTCGACGAACGACATCCAATCTTGGTGTGAAAGACAATGGGGCAGTGGTTTGAGAATTCATTTTCTAGCTAAGGTCTTTTTCCTGATTCTCTTCCGGAGTGAAGCTCAAGCCCTAGAAACCCTGCAACGCCGAGACAGGTACCTTACGGATTCAGGTTATTTCTACGACCATGGGTCCCTAACTTTGATCCATCCCACTGGGGATAGATGAAACTCTTATCTAGGTGTGCCTGTAGTCCCTTCCAATTGAGTATTGGAGCCCTCAAATTCTTTCCAAAATTTGCAGCCTAGGAAGAGTCACTTGGATCGATCCTAAAACCCTCGATGGCACTTTGGTAGCCTTTGCCAAAGTTTGCATTTTGGTGACGCCTCTAAAGCCTTACCCAACTTTATCAAAATATCTTCCCCCTCTAGCTTTTGGTTGCATCTATGGAAGCCAAAAAAATTGATTTTTCGGTGCTTCCAATGCAAACAAATGGGACATTTTCAAAGGGATTGTCAGCTTAAACCGAAACCTCTCCCAAAAGACAAATGGGTTCCCAAGAAGGTCGCTCAAAACTTGGGTTCGAAGGATCTGGCTCTTCTTGAAGGCCCCAAGGATGTTCCATCACCATCTAAACTGGTCTCTTCTAGCCCCCATGTCCCCTCGTTCCCTTATTGCTGATAAGTCACCAAAGATTCTAACCTTTTTCTTAATCTTCTTCAAGAGGGTATGGATGCAGGCTATGGAGATTCTATTGAATCCCTCAATAGATGGGTTCTGGAAAAAGATCTGCTCCCAGATCAGTTGTGTTATGACGAAGAGGGAAACTCAGATGGTGAGAAAGAAGATCCATTCATTCCCTCTAAGTTGTCTTACTCACTGGCTATTTCTCATCGGTTGGGGAAAACTCCCGCTTGTGGTTCTTCGGGTAAGTCGGGCAGGAGATCTTTTCAAGATCGATCTAGGGTTGAAGTAGTAGCCGGTAAACAAAACTTAATCAAGACTTTCTTCAAAAATAAGGGTCGGGAGTTTGAAAACTTCCCCTCCATCATCATGAATATTATCTCATGGAATGTTAGGGGCACTCACGCCCCTAACAAACAACGCTTGTTCAAGCGTTGTGTGCTGGAGCAGAAGGGGATATCTTCTTGATCCAAAGAAACTAAAATGTTGGGTTCTGAAGTGTAGTCACAATGGTTCAAAAAATGGCACAGGTGGAAAGGTGTTTTCGCAGATTCGCTCGGTGCTTCTGGGGGTTGGGGATTATGTGGAAATCCTCTAAAGCTGACATTTCCCTTATCTCCAAGGATTCCAATCTGATTTGGTGTAAGGTTCATATTCTTCATTCTGATTTCAGTTTTTATATTTGCAATGTCTATGGTCCGAATAATATTATTGTAAACGTCAACTTTGGGGTTATCGAAAGGGAGATTGCCTCCCTCCCTAATGCTTTGATTCTCATTGTTGGGGATTTCAACGCCATTCTTACAGACAGGGACAAGTCCGGTGGATTGTCAAAATCCATAGATCTCGGTGGGACTTTCAAGATTTCATTAATCAAGCGTCCTTGCTTGACATTGAACCAAAAGCGGTTGGCATACTTGGACTAACAAACGGTTGGCCTTTCAGCAAAGAGTGCAAAAAGATTAGATAGATTTCTTTCCAATGAAGAATGCTTGCAACATAATATTCTCATGGATAGTTCAATTCTCCCCATCTCTGGCTCCGACCATTTCCCTATTGCTCTTGAATTTTCGGTGGATATGGCGCCTAAGAATTCACCCTTCAAATTCGAACTATGTGGCTGCATGATTCCAGTCTTAAAAACTTTGTTAGAAATTGGTGGGCATCTTTTGATGTGCATGGGACCCGATGTTCATCCTCTCGAGGAAGCTTTCTCTTCAAGCTCAAGTTGAAGGCTTGGAATATCTCTCATTTCAAAAATATTTTCGTTGAAAAATCTAGGGTTGAAGCGGAGCTCAAAGCCTTGAATGCTTTCATCTTTGTCAATGGCATGGGACAGGTGAATTCGAAGTCAAGAGAAGCTTCTTCTGGCTGAATTAGGGGAACTTCTCCTTCGAGAAGAAATTTACTGGAAGCAAAAATCCCGTGAAGCTTGGCTTAAGATGGGGACAAAATTCCAAATTCTTCCATGTTTCGCCAAATCCAAATGCAACGCTAATTATATCTCAAAAATTGTGATCTACTTGATAAGGGCTAGGGAGTGTACTAATCGAGTTTGATCCGCAAGGAAGTCGTTGCCTTTTTCCCTAATCTTCTTGGTGGGAAACTCACTCGATCTTGTCGGCGAAATTCTCTTCTACAAGATTGCATTCCTATTATTGATGAGGCTTCTAATGCAAATTTGCTGGCGCCTTTTTCCATGGAGGAAGTCCGCATGATGTGGTTTTTTCTATGGAGCGCTGAAAGGCTCTAGGGCCGGATGGGTTCCAAGCAGCCTTTTTTCAAGATTTTTGGGACATTGTGAGATCTGATGTGTGGGATGTTGTTGAAGAATCCAAGATTACCAAGAAAATTCTTGGTGGATTGAATCATACTTTCATCTACCTATTTTCCAAGAAAAACAGCTTCTTCCTTTGATGATTTCAGACCTATCTCATTATGCAATACCTCCTATAAAATCATCTCTAAAGCTATAGCTCTCGAGTTAAACCCCTTCTTGACAGTTGGTGTCTAAGAGCAAAGTGGTTTCATTCCCGGGCGAAATATTACTGAAGGCATTATGTTGGCTCACGAGCTTTATGCACTCTCTCATCAACAATAGACAACCTGGTATGCTTATCGACTCGATTACAATAAAGCCTACGATAGGATCAATTGGCGGTGTCTGATCCTCTCCCTTCTCAAAATGGGCTTCTATAAAGATTTTTGTAGTTGGGTCTTCAGCTGCATCTCTTCTCCTCGCTTCTCGGTTCTCGTAAATGGTTCGGCAGAAGGCTTCTTCGAGAATAACCGTGGTATCCACCAAGGGGATCCACTTTCTTCATTCCTGTTTATTTTGGTTGCTTGAAGCTCTTAGTAGGTCTATCAAATCTGCTAGAGCTCGGGGTGATATTTGTGGTCTGGTGGTTGCGGATGGTGTTGATCCTCTTTCTCACCAACACTTCGCCGACGATACCTTTCTTTTCGGCGTCTCTTCTTTGTCTGAAGCTAGAGCTTTTCACTCTTTGTTGGATACCTATGCCAAAGTTGCTTGGCCAAGTGATCAATCTGCATAAATCTATGATCTTCTTTAACAATCCTCTCCGATTACAAAGACGTATTCATCATTTGCTCGGTTTCGAGCTCGGCTCTCTACCTCACAAATACCTTGGCATCCCCCTCTTTGTGGGTCAAGGTCATTCTTCTCTTTGGGATCCTCTAGTTTCCTCTTTCGAGAAGCGTTTGCTTTCTTGGAAAGGCAAGTGGCTCTCCTTATCCGGCACCTCCTCCTTATTCGATCTGTTCTTAGTGCTTTGCCCATCTACATGTTCTTCGTTCTCCGGTTCCGCATGTATGGTGCTTCTGAAAATTGAAAAGCTTCTTCAAACTTTCTTATGGCAAGGTTCTTCGGAAGACAAAAAGGTCCATCCGGTCAAGTGGAATGTTGTCATCAAAACTCCCAAATCTCTTGGTGGTGTTGGTATCTTGGATCTCGGCCTCCAAAATATAGCTTTGGGAGCTAAACACATTTGGAATTTGTTGAGCAATCCGGCAATATTTTGAACCAAATCTTAATCAAGAAGTACCTAGGTAATGGTTCTCCGCATCTTATTCTCACCGCCACTGATCTTCCCAAAGGCTCCCATATGTGGAACTTTATCTCCTCATGTCGCATGTTCTTCTCCAACCTTGTCTCTTGGCAAATCGGCAATGGTGTCTCTGCCAATTTCTAGGAGGATTCCTAGAATGGTTGCACCCCTCTCTGTGAGATTTTGGAGCTCGCTCCCATCCGCGATCTTACACAAGTTTCTTGGGGTACTAGAGTCAAGGATTACGAGTTCCAAGCAAGCTGATGGTTCTCCCACCCTTTCTTGGAAAGACATCAGCAATTTGAATTTACTGAAGCTACTAAAGATCTTTTCAAATCGGAACTGGGTAAGAGAGTGGTTGCTTGCCTCCCCTAGAGGATCATATCTTGTGGATGGGCTCCAAATCCGATGAATACTATGCTAAGTTTGGTTTCAGTGCTTTGTCGTCGAGAAGAAATTGGTTCTTCCTCCTGGGCACTGGACGTGGGATTTTGCCTGCCTTCCTAAGGCGGGTGCCTTTTGTTGGCTAGTCTTTAAAGGTAAAATTCATACCCAGGACCGAAGGAAAAAATGGGGTGTTGTTGGTCCTTCATGCTGTGTTCTCTTTGTCTTAATGCGGGAGGATGGTAATCACCTTTTGTTACATTGCCCCTTCGCTTTGCATTGTTGGTATTGGCTTTGCAGTCGGTTAAACCTTGCTTGGGTACCTAGAGAATCCATCTCTAGTACCATTTCTTCTTGGCCTAGGGTGGGTATTGGTACTGCTCTGGGCTCGATCTGGATCTATGGTCCTATCCTCTTGCTGTGGCACCTATGGTGGGAACGCAATATGAGGATCTTTTGCAAGGAATCTTCCGATCTTCCCAACTTCCTTAACAAGCTAGAAGTAGCCATTTCAAACAATGTCAGTTCGAATTGCAAAGTTCTCTCTAATGTTTCCAGCAGAGGACGTTGAGATTCGGCAGGCATGGCCTCTCATTTGCCTTCCTTCTCCTGGTGTTATTGTTAAGCGCGGGATTTCCAAAATGGAAAAAATTCTTAAAAGGAAGAATGCAAATGGCTTCCACCCCCTGTGGGTTTTGCAAGCTTAACTTTGACAGGGCCTCAAAGGCAATCCAGCATATTGGGGGCGGTGTTATGTGACTAAATCCCCGAATCTTTAATTATTAAAAGCTTGTTGAATTATTATATAATTCAAGTTGGAGTTGAGATTATTTATGAAGCACTGTAATAAACTATCGAAAATACACGGAACCGTAGTGTTGGTTCGTAACTACTCTTGAGAATATTATAAAAGAGACATATGAAAGTAAAAGAGAGACATGTACTTCGGAAAAGGAAATTGGCAAGTAAATCTTGGAGTGAATTTTTAATCACCCTGATAATTGAACTTGTGGATAGTAATTCCAAGGTAGACCAAGTTACAAGCGAAAGGCGGTGGGCAAAGAGAGAGCACCAAAGGTGTCCTAACAGGGGGAATTACAACATACAACCTCGGATGGTTCTTGGTCAGGGCAAGGTGAAAATACACTGGGTGTATAGTATTTCCTCTCAATAGTGCAGCTATAGTCTGGTGTCTGTTAACCTTGGTGTGCATTGGAATTTTGTATTAGAATTCCTTATCATTGTCTCAGATAAGTTCTCTCTCTAGAAACTATGTAATTCCTGATGACAGATAATAAAAAGAAGTTAAAACTTATATTTATTTAGATAAATGTGCAAGTGAATGTATTCTATTTATTTTGTTATGTATATTTTGAAATATGTAATCGTTTTTATAAAGAACAGCGAATTGCAGGATTTTAGATATGTATGTCTGTTATTCTAAGAAGATTTATATAAAGAAATTGCAGAATAAGAATTGATTTATGTAACCGACAGTATTATACAATTTGCTTGTATCTATTTTGTCTTTCGCGGTCGTGTTTTTTGTCTTTCTGCTATGGACCCGAAAGCTTTCCTTGAATACAATTAACTCCATTGTTCTAATTATGTCAATGCGGTGTAACATTGCGAAGTTCTAGCCAATAAGAAAGCTCCATGTAACTTCGCAATGTCAGAACTTTAATAGACCCTATTAGCCGTTGTGAAGTGCGAGCCAATGAGGACACTCCACGCTCTTCGCAATATCAGACTTTTGATAACTTGTATCTAACCAATGCGAAACACGATCTAATAGAAAAACTCCAAGTCACTTCGCATTCGCAATGTCAATCTTTTGTTAACCTTATCGGTTGTTAACCAATAAGAATAGCCCTCCGTCTCTCTACTTTGTTTTTACATTAAGACTTTGTCAGAAATAGCCAGATGCAAGCCAATAAGACTTGTCCACGTTCTTTTGCATGTTGTTTTCCTTTGTCGGAACCATGTCAGAGTGCGAAAAGCGAGCCATTAAGAAGACTCCACGTATGTACGGTTTTAACGGACCATTTTGCTATTAAATGATCTTCGGTCATATATGTTGCACTGCGAAGTGTGAACCAATAGCAAAACACCACGTACATACGGATTTCGCAGTGTTAAACTCTACTTATCCTTTGCCATTGTGATATTGCCACATGTCTTTGTCCTTTGATTTCGCTAGTTGACCAAACCCAAAATTGTTTGTTTTTTTGTAATTTCGCGAGCCTAGAGTCCGTGAGACGAAATCTCAACGTGTGTCTCTTGCCGGGCCATTTTAATGGTTTAATTAATCATGACACGTCTCTTGCCGCACCATTTTAAAGCTTTAATTAATCACGTTTAGTCATAGCCTGCAGATTTGTAAATTCATCTTAGGTTTTATTAATCAAATATAGTTGTAATTCGACTTAGCTTTCTCAATTAAATGGTATTAAAATGTAAAAGCATGTCAATCTTCCGCAATAAGATTTTTTTTTCAAGGGAAAATGTTGCATTTCATTTGGTATCAGAGCAATTATCTTCATTTAAGACGTTCTTTTGTTGCATTTGAGATGATGATGTGCGAAATACTAAAGAGATTTATTATTCTCGATTGAAGAATTATGGTGATTATCTCACAAAGAAGAATTGTGCATACATAGAGAAGAAGCCAGATCCTGCTTTGGTCACTACACGCGCCCAAGAGGAACCAAAGCAGAGGCCTCTTATTACAAGAGAAGAAGTGATACATGGGAAATATCCTGATCCTACCCACCAGAAGGAGGTGTACCAAGAAACCATGGAGGTGATTAGGAGCTTGCAAGGAGAAATCCAATTATCTGAAGGAGCAATCGCGCCAATTAGAGCAGAAGAAGAGCGTTGAGGTTCCTCAAAGAAGATATGGATGAGGTTAGGGAAGTGTGTCAAATGTTGAAGCAGGAGAACATTATTCCTCTGTTGGGAGAATGGCTGCGAGAAAAGGTACCGCGTCTTTAGGAGGAGGCGAGAGAGATAAGTCTTACATGCTAACCTACCCCCTTATAGCATTGATTATGATAAGGAGATCACACTGAATGCAATTGTTGATGGGCGGCCCCTGAGTAATATATTAATTGACTCAAGCGCGGAGGTCGATGTCCTTACTCTAGATGCATGGAATCAAATGGGGAGGCTGTAATATCCCACTTCCGGGATCAATGGAAAAATATGCAAATCAACCACTCTTCAAAAGAAAACTATGTGAACCAAACACCTAGATGACTCAATAAACCCAACTATAAGGGGTTTAATGGCCTCTAACGAGTTATTCACTCACAGCTGAAACTATACTCCTCAGAAATCAGATTCCTTTGATCAATGAGTTCATGCAAACATACTCTAAAATCAACCCTTTGAATACACCGGAACATACAACTATCAACTGCCAATGTGAGAATGTTTCAGTCATGCAATCAGCTAGGATTACTCCCAAAATCAGGCTAAAAACAGATCTCTATACATAGTATAAATCTGCCATCAGTTGGTATATATAATCCACTACAAGGCGCTGTCAAAAAGAAGGTTAAAACATGCATACAACTCAGATTATCTTCCTCATATAGTTCGCTGTTACAAAGACCTTCAGAACACCTTAATAACATGCAAAATACAGTTCGCCATGCATGGTAGAGACCAGCCACAAGAGGACAATCAGACAAATAAGATTCGCTGCCCCAAAATATACATTCTTCACGCAAATATGAGCTTCAAACAAGGTCGCCAATACTGGAATATTTCAGTCACAGGAAGACATGCATTTGAACTATGATTCGCTGCCATGAAGGGACTCAAACACCATAAATCATGCATTAAATCAGGTCGCTGAGTACAGAATTAACCAGCCAACAGAGATGAGGGAAATTCGTGGTCAATATATTTGTTTTGCGTACAGAATCAGCCACAAAACCAGTCGCCAGAATAAGCATACCCTCGCTGATGTTTGAAAGGGGATATTCAATAAAACATTGCATCAAAACAAGTTGCTACAGACTTCATTAATGCAAGAGTGGATTCGCTAACCCTAGATCCATCAAAGCCAACAATATTCTAAACAAATAATTTCAATACCAAATCGGTTTGCTTCAGCTAGGGCAGATTGATCATAGAACACCAAATATTCTTCAAAAACAGTTCACAAAACACCATAAGAAGAAGTCGCCTAGGGTTTAGAGGTATCAAACACCCAAGTGGAATTGCAAAAGCACTCACCAACCAGCTGCTACAGTGACGGCGCTACAGTAAAACATGTAGATTTCAATAGTAAATTTCACTAAGACTTCGCTAAAGCAAAGGACATGAATTTCACAAACAAATACTTCAGTTGTGTCTCAAAACCAGCTCAATACCACCTCCCACGCAAGAGAGAGAGAACATCAATGGGCATGCATCCCAACTCCAAGCATGGAGCATCAAAATAAGTTCATCATAACATAATAATAATAATGACCCTAGCACTCCTTTTATAAGCAAGGAGGCACAAAATTCAAAATCCCTAGGAGAGGGAAAATATTAAATAAAAGCAATTTGTTTTCCCTAGGTGTGGCATCCCCTTTTCAAAGGGTGATTTAATCAATAAAAGCCACCTAAAATATTTATTTAATTAATTCCCCATTTAATTTTTATATTTTGGGAATTAAATTAAATAATCTTCATAATTAAATAATTAAATAATTATTGCTCCAAGCAATAATATTTAATTATTTAATAAAAATGTTCCCCTTGCACATCCCGAAGCCCACAAGGACGTATAGGCTAAGGGTCTTCAAAAATGGGGACATTACAGTCCTCCCTTCCCAAGATTGTTTGCCCTCAAGCAATAGCAAGCTCATGCCTCCGGTACCACCATGGTAGTCCTCCAAGAACCGAGTTCCCATGCCACTCAAGTGGAGGAGCATTTGTAATATCTTAGGCTGCTTCGTCCTCCTATGCATTTTATTTCTCAAACTTGCACATGAAACAAACCAGATTACAAAATGAGTGTTGAAGAACACTCTTCTTGCTTCTTCTTGGTATCTCCATGGCTTGGATGGTGCCCAACTTCCTTTCATACATGGGTTGCCCCCATAATCTGCTATGCAGTCCCATATCTTGTTGTAGTCATGTCATTCTTCACCAAAAATCAGACTTATCCCTTCCCAATCAATCATGCATGAATTATAAACAAACACCCATAACCATACCATCATGTGTACACCGAAATCTGAATCAGAGAAAGAACTGATAGACGATCATGATGATGTTAGGTACCAAAAAGATGGGGCAACAGTTGTTATCTTTGATTTCTATGCAATATGTGGTATCCCCCATTAATTTCCTTCTTCTCATTCCCTTCCTTGACTTAGCCATTATTACCCCTGCAAAATATATCATGAAAGTATACCCAAAGAAAGACCAATTCACCATATACTCCTGCTGAAATGAAATCTGAAAATGTTTATCAAAGAAAACATGCATGTCACTTGAACCCTATTCCATATGAGAGTAGAAAATCATTGCCCCTTTATGCACCATGTCTAAAAGACAATCATATTTCCATGTAATCCCAAAACCTTCCTCACAAGAGTTAGTCCAAGTAAGGTCATCAAAACTGAATTGAATGATGATGAAACTAGGTA